>OZ012703.1:18511487-19111487 GCA_963942595.1 Cylloceria caligata | reverse complement strand
TCTTCCGGGACCATTTATTTCTGCGCGGGTAACCAGATTTTTGCAAAGCCTTATTTATACAACCATTTTGAATAGAGTGCCGCGAGCACCCATGCGCCTATTTACGTAAAAAAAACCTCACACCTGTTCTCGAGTTAAAAGAGAGTTCATGTCGTTTTTACCTACCGCATATAGCACTAAGCGTAAATTTCGCAAAAAAGGGAACAAGGTCCTTGACAACCTCGCCACGCTCCTCCTTCAATGATTTTACCATTCGTTCCGAATTCTCAACAAAAGCCCCCATGAATTCATGTAACATATAGAAATGAAAAGCTGGTGTCAGTATTTTCCTCCGCTCTCGCCACTTGTTACCTGGAAGTAAACATTCACTGAGGCTTCGGTACCATTGATCTTTGACGCATAGTTGTAAATTTTCCACACGTTACTATATGAAGGATTCTAAGAATTCTTTCAAGAAATTCCAACAATATTTATGTATAAAATATTAATCGTGATTAAAAATAATGTTATATAGTATTCGATCGTCTCTGTCGCACATTCTTTATGTCTCACCGGAACTTGTTAAAAGGCCCTCTTCCAACCATGGTTGAAGAAAGTCGTAGAACATACTTTTCGTTATATTCTTTTGACTACTCAAAAGAACCTAAAAAAAAAGGAGAATTTCTTGGTTTATAATAGTCTGTCACAGAATTAACAGAATTAATTGCAAGCATTAGGAGCATGTCGGGTTACTTAAATTAGAACGTCGTATAAACTTTTAAAAAGCTGTTTAAAACGGATACCGAAATAAAATTTACCTCAGCATCGTCGGGATGGCGGAAAACAACGACTGGCCAGTGTCCAATCCACACTTTATAGATCGGATAATAATCAGCCGCATATTTTCTCAACAAATTCCAAAACGCCTCTAGATTTACGAGAAAAGAAAAGAGAGTAACAAAATCGTTAGATTGCAGATGACGCGGTATTAACATTTTAAGTATAAAAGTATCATTGAGTTCGTACCAAGTGGAACTAAGAAGTCAAGCGTGTTGCCAACGATCGGTAAACCTCTTTGTCCTGGTATTTTGTTGATTACTTTTCCAGTTCTACCACAGTGCGTCAAAAAGTGGATAACAGTTAAAACTAAAATAATCACAAATAACGTAGTCGTAACGATAATTTCCATTTGTCCTGTGTTATAATGGATCACTTTCTATTTGATGACTCGAAAGACGGTAACCGTTGAAATTGTTTGCAATGCGGTACCGAGCCTGCGTTCTCTTGGTCAGATCATCTACTACTGATCTCGGTTGCGAAAATACTTTTAGAGAAGCGGTCACCTACACGAACGATAATGTTCCAAACTACGTTCATGCTTATTACCATTCCACGTCGTTGAGTGTACTTTGTATGCAGTAACATAATATTCATAAGATTTTTAGCAATACTTGTCAGGTTAAAAAAAAATTCTGACCCAATAATTTTTTATGCAATTCTATCGCGAATAAATATTTTCAGTTATTCTGTAGGCAGCATTGCTTGTCAGCAGTATTGCTCTAGTAGCCAGTGCTCGGTAAATGTTAAATTCTGCTGTTAATTGTCGTTTTTTGGTGACCCGCTCACTTTCAATTTAGTGTTCAAAGGATTTAAAACTAAAATAATATGCATTTTGACCTTTGACACGCTAGTTAGCGTAAAAAGATTATTCTAAAAAGATTAATTCAATCAAATGAAATCGGATAAAAATTTTAGTTTACAGTATGCACACAATTGTAGAATAGTTCCTGCGTGGAAAACTTCATGTTTTATATTTACTGGAAAATACCAGTAGAGCATTTGCTAGTTTACATAGTTGACATCATAATTGACGCATCTTTGCTAATTGCAACGAGCATTCGAATGTGCGAATAAAGTGGTTCTAAGGACAATCGGGCTGCATTGGCCTCTGTGTAAGACTGAATGCACACCGTAACGGAGTGTAGTTATAGAGATTGTCAGCTTTCATCGGTGTGATCTGCAATGCGTTTGCTGCTTATGTGAAAACCACGTAAAATTATCGCGGTGATACAGTACCTCGGAATCTGCGATGTAAAAATCCAACCAAAAACTCGTTTATTTAACTCTCGTCAAAAACCTTGTTATTCATATTTGAGGATCATCGAATATTGAATATTTAACATATTTTTGGATAAATAAACGAAGAACAACTATTTAAAAGTAGCGAGATATGCTCATCAATGCTCCCGTGTTATTCATTTTTGTTTACATATATACTTTATAAATAGAAACTTTACACACTGAAGAAATTTAACTCTTATCAGAAAAGAACATACGCATTCACTGAAATCATGAAATGCGGCTAACGAAATCTACATACCTTTCATATGTACAATTCGTCTCGATGCTAAGAAATACAAAACACTTGACACTTGCCTTGTGGTTTACGCACGCTGGGGGCCTCTACGTGATCAGACTAATTCGCAAAACCTACTTATATACCTAAGTTATTACTTCTTGCTGTCCACGTCTTCTAAGGATTCTGTTTAGTCCATTGATTTCTCAAGATGAACCAGAACGCCTCAAAGTGGCGAAAAGTGATATTTAAGACCCCCAGTATGCAAATTTCTCCATAAACCATACAAATGATTACAAATTACAATAAATGTACAATTTATTTCATCATCGGCACGTTGTGTTGTAATCTTGCAGAAGCTCTGTTCGTGGAAATTACTGAATCAACAGATTATGGAAAAATGTACAAAATTATTATAAGAGTAGCGATATTGGTTTAATTTAGGTAGATTGGTGTTATCCGGTAAGGAGGCTTCTATAATTTAACTTTTGTTTTAATACCTGACGTCGAGATACCACGACGTCTCTTGATTCTCTAACTGCAGTCTCACTCAGCAAATCGGAAATCGTCACGAACTACCTACATCTACAAATACTTCTTGGCGGCTGTCACTTGAGTCTTGGAAGAGCCTGTTGAACTTTAGACCTTCATTTGCAAGCTATAACGTATACATGCTTTGAACTGATAAGCGGGCGAGCCTCCGTGTAAATACCAATGAATTCAGAAATATGCGGTAGAATTTTTCAATCATATCTCACTTACAGATACATTATTTCTTCATAATTTAAACGGATTTAAATAGGCCCCACTTTCGACACAGAAAAACAGACATTGCAGTCCAGGATATACGCACTTGCTAGAAGATTGCGTCACTGCAATTCCGATACGTTAGTCAAAGACAAATAATAATAAAAAAGAAAAAAATGACAGTAGCTGAAATGACTGTTGGGAAATTATTATGGCAGAAGCTATTGTGGACGTGCCCCCTCCACTAATCCCAGAGCAGAGAGAATTAATTGGAATATTAATGATACTGTAGCGAATACTCAAGTTGCAAAAATAAATGATGACCGACAATTTTGTATTCAATTATTCTCTGTATTATTTTATTCCTGTAAGCACTATCATTTATGTTTATTACTAAATAAAAACATCGTATTGATAGTCAATCATCTATGTCACTAATGTCTCATTAGATTTAGGCATTATTAGGCTAATGATGAAAAATACAATATTTATTTGGTCTGCAAAGAAAGAACTATTGATCCATTGTTATTTATTTTTGACAGAAATATTCGAATTATAAAGTGACTCGCATTTTCTGTACCCCCCTGAAATGCTATAGAATATTGTGTGACAAGGGTCAACTTTCGGCACGCGACACAGATGATTTTTTGTAAGTGTACGCTAAGCATCGTTGCTGTTTCCTGAATAAAACAATGAGTCGCCAAGCAGAAAAACAGATTATTTCATGAAAAGTATCGAGGCTAGGGTGCGTTTGGTCCTGGAGCGATGCGCCGGTGAGGATCAGCCCCCCCCTCACTGAATATCAAAGTACATTTTAATTGAATAACAAAACATGAATGATTTTTGCGGTAGCAACTCTTGAATCATATTTGCAGCGATTTCTTGTATTTTAGGTGACGTACCCCATTCCTTGTTACTACCCACCGTATTCATTTCTTTTTTTTTCGCTTTTCATAGCCATATTAAAATCTCGGTGTGAAAACATGGCTCTTGCTGCATCTGCGCTGAACTTTGCTGCTTGCCGCGATATAGTTCACAATGTCGGTGGTATTGTCGTTTTCGTCCCGCAAAGCAGGGACAAATGTAAACAGAATATCTTGCAAGGGACAAAAGTGAAGCAATAAATGAAAAGAGATATATGACTTTGAAGTTGGGGGGGGGGGGGGGTAAGGTTTTAGCGTGAAAAAAAACACTTTTTTTGCGATTTTTTTTTAGAAATATGGATTGGGCAAACTTATTGAAACCTTTTTTACATTATTAAGTATGATTTCAACAACACTCAGTAATTTTTTTATGCGAAAATATCGACAAACAAGCCGGTGACGGAGCTTTTCCAAGAACGTCTTTGGAAATAGACGATTTGCGGTGTGCACTGTATCTCAGCTGGAAATTATCTAAAATAAAAAACCATTAAAATTTAGTCAAAATATCAATAAATCCTCCCCCCAACGTTCTCTGATTATTATTTTTTTTATTTTTAAATTTTTGGTGATCATTTAAAGTGAAAACTGCTTTTTTTTACGAAAAATTCCGCCATTTTGTAAGTGGTAAGCCCCCTTAATGTAAAAAAAAAATGTTTAACTTAACGTTGGGGGGAGGTATTTTATATGTAGAAAGTGTGTACCAAGTTTGAAATGAATCGGTAATGTAGTTTTTAAATAGCGGTGCACACGGACTTTTAAAAAGTGGTTTTGAGAAAAACGCGTTTAAAGTTTTCCCGCTCGACGGTATACCAGGTCAATAAATATGAAACCGGAATTTGCCCATAGATGGCCCTACCTGTCAATGTAGTTACCGTCAAACCGCGTCATTGTTGCCATTCCCTTGTTGACATCTCTGACAAAGATTTTCAACTCACAACAATACAAGTTTCATACAACAGCATAGTTTGTAATAGCGTTGAACATGTCGAATTTTATGCCTGGAAACTACGATTTTCGGACAGCATTGATTTTCTGTTACCAAATGAAGAAAACTGCTGCAGACTCGCATCGAATGCTTGTTGAAACTTACGGTGAGCATGCTCTTGGTAAATCACAGTGCTTTGAGTGGTTTAAAAAATTCAAAAGTGGCGATTTTGACGTGAGAAACGAAGAACGTGGAAGACCACCGAAATAGTTTGACAGCGAATTGCAAGCATTGTTGGATGATGATGACGCTCAAACGAAACAACAATTCGCGGAACAATTAAATATAACACAAGAGGCCGTCTCCATACGTTTGAAAGCCATGGGAAAGATCCAGAAGATGGGAAAATGGGTTCCACATGAACTGAATGAAAGACAGCAGGAAAACCAAAAAACCACTTGCGAAATGCTGCTCGTCAGGTACAAAAGAAAGTCATTTCTCTATCGAATTGTGACTGGCGATGAAAATTGGATATATTTTGAGAATCCAAAGCGTAAAAGATCATGGGTAACTCCAGGCAAACCATCGACATCGACTGCAATTCCAAATCGCTATGGACGGAAGACAATGCTCTGTGTTTGGTGGGATCAGAAGGGTGTGATCTATTATGAGCTGCTAAAACCTGGCGAAACCGTTAATACTGAACGCTACTGATAACAAATGATCCATTTGAATCGAGCTTTGCGTGAAAAACGACCAGAATATCAAAAAAGGTAACACAAAGTGATTTTGCTTCATGATAATGCACCATCACACACAGCAAAACTGGTCAAGGAATCGATTAAGGCGTTTAGTTGGGAAATACTTTCGCATGCGACTTACTCACCACACTTGGCTCCGTCCGATTACTACTTATTTGCATCGATGGGACACGGACTTGCTGAGCAGCGCTTTACTTCTTACGAAAATGTACGAAAATGGCCCGATCACTGGTTTGCCTCAAAAGAGCAACAGTTTTTTTTGGCGTGGCATCCACAAATTGTCAGACAGGTGGGAAAAATGTATAGCTAGCGATGGGCAATACTTCGAATAAAATATTTTTTTATCATTTTCATACAATAAACGTGTATTTTCTATACAAAAATTCCGGTTTCATATTTATAGACCTGGTGTAGCGTGGATCACAAATGGCATATTTTACCTGAATTTCAAAGCCAAGACCTTCTTTCGTGCAACTTTTGAACTCAACTGAACCATCACACTGAGCACATTTAACCAAACTTGAAATTGTTGAGAAAACAAGCAAAAAATCGATGATTCTATAATGTTTTTCAACGTCTTCTGGCACTTTTTTAATAGAAAATATTTTGACGAAATTATAAAATCACTGAGAATAAGCGCACGATCGAACGTACAACATTAACTGACGCTCGTCTCTCTTTTTAAAATATTATACAGTGTATAATGTACACATATAAAAAATATATTTACGGCTTTAGTTACCTGTCTTTACTAAATAGCAATTTTTCGAAACAGAACAATAGGCCAGAACGATCGCCAAACGAATAAACTATATATACCTGCTCGCCAGCTGCGCGCTGTCTTTTTGAGAGGAGACTAACTAGTCAATAACCTCGAGAGTTTTGCTCTGATCGACTTCAAATTTTGAGACTATATTCTTGAAATGTTTAACTATAAGAAAAGACAACAAAAAAAAATCGATTTTTCAAACGTGCAACCCCTCAAAAGCAGTTATATGAATATTCTCATTCGGAAATATCGAATGGACTACTACAATTGCCCAAAACTGAGAGTACGCGAGTGTTGCTACTTTCACATCACATCGGTCGATCAGTTAAGGGGATACGAGCTAACATTATCCCATGCCAGAGGGCGAGGACATTTCTGAAATGCCTGCGATCATTGTGATGAGTCTGTCAGGGTGATGGAACGATATCGTACGTTGAAATTAAATACAATTTTGCCCCTACCAGACTCCCAAAATTACAGTGAACGGACATTCAGAGTCAACAGAGGGTCAAGTGGGTGAATGATACTCAATGACATTTTTTGATCTTATTTGTGGCATAATTCAGCATTGATTGCTACCAATTAATTTGTTTTTATCCACTCATTCTGAACATAACTTGACCAAAAGCTCACACCAATCGCCTTTTATGAAGAGGTTATTAGGACACACGCTCGTCGATATATTTCGGCGATTTATCAGTGACCTGGGGAGTATCTTCTTTAGCGAGGCAGCTCTGTGCAGTATTAAGAAGACATTTTTCCAAATCCAGAGTGTTAAAATCGATTGATGCGAAATTTTTATCAGTACTGATCTATTTGGTGTTAATAGTAACATTTTTCGCAATTTACACAAGCGATTGTGATAAAATTATTTGGCTCCACATCAAAACTTTCAACACATTTATTTTTGTAATAAGTCAATGAAAATCAATAAATTATTAGCAATTAATGCAAAATTATGGAACGAAAATGATCCAAAAACGTCATTGATTATTATTAACCCATTTTCAAGTAAAATCTGCTTAAAGTTGTGAGGTTATAATGCAAATTGACACCAGCTATTGATCACCGGCCATTGACACCAGTCGTCAGTGTAAACTCACATGTACACCTTGTACAGTTCATTCTAAAACCGGATATTTAACAGTATTTCAATTCTCTATCGACATGGTAAAAAAATCTAACATCAATAGTCAACTGAGCCATTTAATCACCATCTGTATTTTGGATAAATACTAGTGATCGACAATTTTTTTGCTAATATTCACATTTTTGTATAATACACAATGATTAAAATATAATTAGTAGAGAAAAGCTCGTCAATTACAAATTTTTATTTCTTTCTAATTTTTTGTTATAATTTAGATACAGAATCCTCTACAAGTAAGTCTGTTTTACTCCCGACTGCCCGTAGAGCAAAAAGAAGGGAATATGCGTTTCACTGACATGGCGCGAACATGGCAGTTTTTCGTATCCAAATTTCTTCGAATCGGCTAAAAGTTCCTTAACAGAACTTGGTACACAGATTTTGCGCATCTTAACCTTCTTGTTTGTCCTATATTGTACATGCTAGGTGAGATTTTAGAAAGTTAAAAGCGTTTAAAAAGATCTATGAGAAGCACACTAAGAGAAAAGATTTTATTGATTCGAATAAATCGACACATTAAAATTTGCTTTCAATGAATCAACTAAATATTTATTTGATCCAATAAAAATAATTACTTGATTCCAATGATGTGATGCATTTGAACCACGATGAGGATATTTCATTGCTTTCAAGTAAAGATTCATTTGATAGAACTTACTAGAGAAACGATTTATTTTATTTAAATGAAAAATATATTTGAAATCATCGTTTTAAAGAGATAGTTATTTGACGTGCTTTATTTTTTCTAATAGTGTTGTATGAAGAGCGCCAAACCGGCGATACGTTGATTGTTAGATTGTTACCCTAATGGAGAAGTTTTTTAAGGAAGCTGGTATCAGCGAATACGATATACCCGAATACGAATACTACATTCGAAGGTATGTAATAATAAATAAACATTAAACGTATGAAACGTATCCTCGAACCTTGCCTCGGTTAGTACGGCAAGCATGCAAAAATAAAAAAATTAATTATTAAATTTTCGTTTCAACCGCGCATACGTGGATCTGACTTTGTGCAACCCAGTAGTATTTATTACTGCTGGGTATGCACCTTTTGCTTAGATCAGCAATCTCACGCTGGCCAGTGGGATGCAGAACATCTTCGAGACGCGCTGCGCTCTGCTAATCACTCGTTACCTTTCCACGATATTCTTGCGCTGTGTATTCAGCACTGCTTTTCTCATCGTTTAATAATTAGTTTATCCCCGGGGATCGACTACGATGGTCGACCCAATTGTGTTTCCGTGTTCACCGTTTAATAACTGTTCGCATAATAATCAACGTTTGTTTGTCACTCAGCTAAGTCACGACGCAGTGGATTCGGATATTTTGGTAATCATCTTTAACTTGTAACGGTGTTATAACATATTGTGATGTTCATCTTGTGTTATAAGCCCGTGTCAAAATTTATTTGATTAAACCCCCAATAACCAGACCAACTCCAATCCCTGAGCGACACATTTCGCTTTAGAATGGAAAATAATAATATCCAAGACGTAACAATTTGTATATATATATATTATTCAACAGCATATAAATTTAAATAAGTTTGTTATACATCAGAGATGTTGTTAACAACTAGAAATGAATAAAAACGCAACGCAATTTTCTAATTGCCTTCTGACTGCGTTCAAACTACGTTTACTGATCGTAAGCTCAATACAATTACCCGGTACCGATGCTATATAGAATATTTGTGAACAGAGCATTAATCCGTTGACAGTCGATTTGATCATTCGGTATAAGCTGGTGAACCTAGAAGTTGTAAAATAGAAAAAATATTTTCCTCAGTGTTGTAAACCGTTACATGACTTCTCCAATCAACAGAATCTTTATTTTTTCTGTTGTTACCAAGGATTGTTTGGAATTCTCAAGATCGATGCAACCACATGCACTAACTCTTCTGACGCATATTCTCTGCGGTATGATTTAATTAAATTTAAAAAGCCTGCAAAGTAGAATCCTACACATTGTTTCCTCATTATTGTTCACCTTTCACAATGCCACCTCTATGATTGATCAATTTTGACTTCCTCATAACGGAAGGTCTGTGCAACGTATTACTTCGTAAGCTCGTTTAAATAATCTGTACACTAGCTCTTGTCTGCTCGAAAACTGTAAAAGTTAAGGGACGAGCCATTTTTACAAAATAGCAAACATCATAAGTTTGACACCGATTGTCAGTCCCAGACAAACTTAATAATTACCAACCTTGGTCGTAACTACAAATGTGTAGAAAGCTTTAGTTTGATAGCTTAAAATTTGCACAAGTTGATGTATTTAAGTAGTTCTGTATTTAAAAAAATAAATATTTGCCTGAAGTATTTTCTGAAAATGTCCGATGAAAATGTCCTGCAATGTGTAGTGAGCATGTGGAACAGTTCCATCTGCTTATCGTGGATAGTTTAGTTCTATTTTGTGATATTACTCATAATTGTTATTTATTACATCGTGGTTGAACTCGTTAAGCTTTTATATTTTATATCTGTGTCGATGCAATGACCATCCTCAAGAACTTGAACCGCTTTTCAATTCGTCGTTCATTGTTATTAACCTGACGAGTATATACGTCGCAGCACCTCTTATAGTCATCTATCAATTTTACGGTATGACAATAACTGCTGTGAAAGTTTTTGCATACAACGTTGACGCATAGCTGAATCAACCCCCCCCCCCCCAATTATTGAATTATTTCGATTTTGCAATTTTTTTTACGTATTTAACTATATATATTGTTAAAAATCCAGGGTGTTAAAAACGATTGATGTGGACTTTATTGGTGTGGTTTTGACCAGTGATGATGCAGTAATAACGTTAGTTTTAACGATTTTCACAGTTCACACAAGCGATTGTGTTATAATCATTAGGTTCCACCTGAAAATTTTCAACATACATAATTTCGGAGTGTGTAGATAAAAATCAATAAATTAACAACAATCAATACAGAAATATGGCACGAATATAATCCAAACTGTCGTTGTATTTCATTTACCTATTTTCAAGTATATCGCGTTGATAGTTTTGAGGTTATAATGCAATTCGACATCAGTTATGGAACACCGGCCGGTGATACCAATCGTCAATGTGGACTCGTATAAACACCGCGAGAGGGCTAATTTTAAGAGTGTATACTAGGACCTCGATTTTCGCAAGAGCACGGGCCGATTTTGTATCCTTGTTGCGAATACGGGAGGTTGCGTAGGCTTCACCGATCTTGACTCTGCGCAGCTAACACATCCACCATCAGTATCGTGTCAAGTAACTTACAATGTTAGTCACAGCCCACCGAATGCGGTCCAACATAAGTGAGCCGTCATACGGACCCGGCAAACAATGACCAGTGTCTTTCCCACCATAGCCATATGGATCGATACGCGACACGGAGTGGGGACTGTCCCGAAAATCGTGGTTTCGTAAATTGAGATCAGTGTATTGGTGTTGTAAAGGCGTTTCGTAATTATTTTCTATAATAAGTACTGCCAAAGATGATATTAAAAGTCATTCAAACTGCGGATAAATTCAATTTAAACTTAAAAATAAACATTTATTATTTAATATGGATCTTGTGTACATTTTATGTGTTGGTCGTAATCGATAATCAAATAAATCCTTTAGGGTCGCCGTTGGAGGCTCAGGGTCTCATCATTATTGAGTGAAACTGATAAGTAATTACGCCGTTGCTCTAATCAGTCTCCTTGACTTGCTGTCTCGTACGCGTTACAATAATTTCATAATTGGTATATCGATACCACGTTCACACATCTAAACATTTAATGATGGTGTATGAAGAAGTGCGCGTTGATATCCAGTTCGCAGACAGTATCTGGACGTTGGAATTTGATCGTTGTACAAGCGTACTCTCGTTTATATCTTGAGTAAAATCGCATCTGTGAATGAGGTCTGTTGAGCCTCGCAACCTATCTCAAGAAAAGTCACGCTCTTCGAATTACTCCTTGCTCCGCAGCTAATTATGCATTTCGTGTGAGGACAGAATATCAAATAATATGATACATGTTTTTAAATTACTCTAAGTGGACTATTTTTTTTGCTCTCTTCATTATATTAACATATCAACATTACTATTTAAATAACATTTTTAAGATCTGATTGCAATAAAAAAAATAATAAAAAAATATTGAATAGAAGTTCTGAAAATTTTATTCACTTTCTATTATGAAAAAAAAATTATGCTCGAGTTTTTTATTTGCTAATCCAGCAATTTTCTGTTTCAGATTAGAAAATCAACATGAGTTATTCCACGTCTTTCCACGTTATTCCTCGTTTTTAAAAATTATTTTTTGACTACAATATTCCGGAAGCTACAAAAGGGGTTGAAGTTTTTCAAAAACGTCCAAACATCGGAAATACACTCTCCTGTAATCTTGAATTTCCTTCATTCTACAGTTTAGTGCGAGTACTCATTTTAAAGCTCTTGAAACGCTTTATTATCTTTCGTGTATCGAACTTTGTAAAAAATGGGATTTTTTATTAATAATTATGATATTTAAAAGTAATTTTCAAGGTAAGAAAACTGTTCAGTCGCGGAAAGAATATTTTTACACATTGCCATTGTACGCTGGGTCTTGCCATCCCTATAAAATTATTGAAACTGTAGGTAACGCCGTTCCCCAGATAGGGTTTGCCGACGCTCGAAATATGGCACAGCACTGACCCGATTTTGGGTGCCGGCGTTGGTTTTTAACCTCGGGCCGTAGCTGGTCGGTGCATCATGTCAGCGTTGGGCGAACGCTTCAACAATGCATTGGCCCAATACTTTTTTGACGACAATGACCCAGTGCTGCATCGCGGACACATATCGTTTGTGCGGTGGGCGACACTCACGCCCTAGAGGAGCGGTAGCGGGAACCAATAGCCTTACGTAACGACGCCGTGGAACGCTCAGCCATCTTGGCTTCTTACTTGTTCGAACGCCGCGAAGGTTGCCTCGTGTGTGCGCTCACTTCGGTCGACTCATTTCGGTTATCTTGCGTGTGCTTCTCACGTGCTTGCATTTTTTCATCTCACGTTATCAAGTGCGCCCAAATCTGGTCAACTCAGCCCAACGGATATTTGAACTTAAGTAAAACGCTGTTGTGTGATTAGTGCAATATTCAGTACATCATCATCTCGTGTTCGACGCGTGATTGTTGCCACGTCACACGCATCCGCGCTTATCGGGGCAGTTCATCATCATTGTGTGAGATAATTAATTAATTAATAATATTTGTACGTCCACACTCGCTCGTAATTCTTATTCTATTTTAAATATATCGAAGATCTCCTGTGGTAATCAGTACGCCGTCTTAATTTCTCACCTGCCACATTCCACAACTCACCCCCTAAACAATATTTACAGCCCGGTAGAAAACCAGCGACAAAGATCAAGCCAATTCTCGAACACAATCACTGTATACAGTACTCGTTTGCAAGCTGCATCCAACGCTGGGACATCGTTGGCATTGGGAGCTGAGTAGGTGTTAACATGCCGGTGCTGGTAGAACACTGGGTCGACTCTGGCAAAGAGCATCGGGCGAAAACCCCAAGTATACCACCTAGAGCTGACCCAACGTCGCGCCAATCGTCAAACCCTACCTGGTGCGTCTCAAACATCGACATCTAGAGACCAGACCCGAGAATTTAAAAACGTCGCTTAATTCGAAAATTGACTCGGACGAGCATTAAAAACATAATACTGGAAAAAAGCAAATGCTTACTTCACTGTTTTATGATGGTTGCCTTCAGCGAGCGTTGTTTTATGACGGTAGCCTTTAGGGAGCGAAGGGAAAACTAGTCTTAGGAAAATTCCCTGTCGGGTTTTTTCCGATTCTATCGAGGCATCGAAGCACTTCCACTTCTCGTTGTAGCCAATCGGAAGTAAAAATTGACACGAATGATGCCTCACCCCACTACAGCCAACTTTTATTCATTTTTCCATCCAACCTTTTATTCAGAGTTCAGACACTCTAAGAGTCTGATTGTCACTACTCGGGTCCTTGTTTCACACCACTTATCGTTCTATTCATAAATTCTGCCAACATTTCTAAGTATAAACATCTGTATATCTTTTTTTTCTCTGTGAATAATAAATTCAATTTCTATTCAAAATAAATTCTTGCGGCATCGTCATTGAACGCGCGAAGGTTTGGTTCCGCGGTTGAAATATTAATTTGTGTTTCTGAATTACAACTTGCGTCAGCTCAATTTCGACCGAGCCATCCGCAATATCGAACAAAAAAACTTTGAAAATGTTGATAAAAATATGAGCATATTCCTTGATGAATTTTCTAAAAAACTGTTGAGTTGTAAAATAAAACTCCGATAGAAATTGTTTTTAACAACAATTGATTCATGAGCAACAGTGCGCGTTGTAGCGACGCGACGCTGTTTGCGCACAGTCACGTAGAATTAAGCCTAGGAAAGAGAGTAAAAATTGATTTTACATTTTGCTTTGCAATTCCAAAGCTTCCAACAAACTCACAGGAATTTGCATAATAGTATTGAATTTCTTAAATTAGGGCTCTGAAGATTTGGCCATCAACAAGCTCCAATGGTTTTCTGCGTAATATTAATAATACCCCACCCATTGGTTTGATATTTGGTTCCCCTGATCCTCAGGTGATTTCGAGCAGAAGCTGCCCCTATCTGACCTTTGAAAATTCCCTTCGCGTTCGTCCTATATCCATCCCGTTTTAACTTTATAATTTAGTATTTTTAAGATTAGTATAAATTTGAATAAATTTACTGTTAGTGTGACGTTATTCCTTTTACATTAATTATACGTGAACTGTATCGCACCGGGGCAGTGCGCGCCGCTATTCTTCAATCACCGTTCAAAAATAGTTGTCGTCAGAGTTCTATTTTGCAGCCAAACATTTGTTTAATGGATAAAAGAATACGCTTAAATTTCGTTTAAATAATCTAATTGTTTATAACAATTTTTTTTCTCGTAAAACTCTGTATGAAGGACGAAAATGCGTTACAAATACTTCAAAATAAGTACTCGAAACAGTATCTAGGATATGGAAACGCTTTAACAGAAAGTGTACTTTCAATTTTTAGCCGTTTGTATACAGCTTCAACCCTGTTATAACTTAAAAAATACTGAAATTACTGATAAAAGAAATAACAACTCCAAACCGAACGTACCAGGCATATAAGATGACAGAAATGAAATGTTTTAAAAAATTATTATTTTTTTACGACTGAATCTATCGCAACAATCATAAAATAGAGTAAGCACGACAATCAATTATTTTCGATTGAACTGTCAGAAAAATACGAATATAGGAATATACGTAGAACGAACGATTGCCAATTTATTCTCGTTGAGTTCGATGTTCGTTCGAAGTTCACGATGGCGCAAACATCGCCGCTGCTAAACTCGTTAAACATACATTTTTCATGGTAGATATCCGTGAAAAAATGCATTTTTTTAACAACTACGCTATTTGAAGCTTTGATTATCCTTTTGTTAAAATACTCGTTTAATTAAATTCTGGTCTCGTCCATACAATAGGTGTGAAATGTAATAATTTACTACACGTAAATATATTAAATTGTTTCAAACTGAAGAAAAATTTTAACATTCCCCCAACGAAATTTCATCACGCGTTTCAAAATACACGTCAATCACCCCAAAATTCCGATTTCCATTAAATTCCATTGATCTTCTATCAAAGTATTTCGTCCAAATTCAGCTGTACTTTCGTTAAGCTCTATTAACACCGATACCAAAAACAATTGTTTTCATGCGTGTCTTTGTTCATTTTTTTCATTCAAATATTGAAACTCGCAATTTTCGTGATGGCGTGAAATGTTCATTATATTCCTCTTAATTATAATAACCCGGTCACAAGTCGGCACAGTCGGAGTCATTGACATTTAAGTTAAGATTACCGATCTGTCGCGACTGCTTCTTCATGTCGACCATATTTTTATTTCGTCAACTACCTACTTGCGAGATACCCCAATCATACCATGCCCAGTAAAGTCTTAATATCCGTATTATTAGCTATATTTATACGTATCAATGTACGTAATTACATTGAAGAAAAATTAGGGAATAAATAAATACATTTTATTTACTATAGTTAACAATTTTAGTTCATGTAATTGAACATTTAAATACACTCGTACTGTTGACGACTTCGATTGAATTTTAAGTAATGCGCACAACGCGTTTGCGCCCATGACCGTGAGAGGATCCAAGAGTTCTTATTTCTTTTCTTCTTCTTCTTCTATTCCGTTTAGCTAGAACCAGGCCATGATTCGATAAATGTAATGGAACCGCGCGTAAACGATAGCGGTAGTTATATTACCTTAACGGTAGGAACGTAAAGTGGCGCCTCCTGTAGTCGCTATGGAAAATTCACTGGACGAAATCTGTATTATCAGACTGAGCCGAGACGTTTTTTTCAATAATACTTCGACACGTTTCCGACAGATGGCACTACTAAGTACAAACTAAGAATCCGCACTGTAAGCAGGATATTAATTTAATTGATCCTACAATAAATAGCCCCGGAATTGGTACTCGAGAATTCTTTAATGAACGATAAAACTTCGTTTCCCTTATCCACGCAATTAAAAGCTTCATTTGCATTCGTTTCAATGGATCATCTCATTTATTTTCAAATTGGCAATTAATTAATACAATTCGAGGAATCTCGACATTCCATTAAGCTAGTTTATTTTCTGACGACTAAGATTAGATAAATAACGCTTTACATTTTCCACCTAAAGGGAAAAGTAACTTTAGAATAAAAATAGAAAATTCAACGGTACTTTACTCTAGTAACCCATTTTACTTCTCTAACTCAGTAAAGTCTGCTTTCATGTATTCGGTCGAATAGATGGGCTCCTATTGTAAATATACAAAAAAGGTTTATTTCAAATCATTGCGTGATTTTTCCTTACATTTTCGTGATGACCAATAATTAGTAATTGTGCAATTTATAATTAAAAGCTTATAATTATCAGCTTGCTAGAGGCATCCTATTGCCTGTCGAACGGCGCGTTAGCGATCAATAAATGCTATCGAGGGATCGAACGATTTTTTGAAGAGCGTATTGACCAGAGTGTAAGCTTGATGTGACCGTTATTTCTCCGTTATGTGGAATAGAGCGCGGAACGATACGTGTCCGATGACTGAGAGCGAGCACGAACGATTGCGTTTGCGTGCGATTCTGGGATTACGTTGCTAGTTTATGGGCGGCTACCGTCACTCTGGCAGGGAAATGCACGGAATAGCTGGTTGGTGCACTGGTTGCTGGGCGCGCAGCATGCGTGAGAGAGAGAGAGAGAGAGAGAGAGAGAGAGAGAGAGAGAGAGAGAGAGAGAGAGAGAGAGAAAGGCCCGTACCTGCAAAACCGTAACCGTAAATTGTTGCATACATCACGAGCTGTTTTATTTTTACAATTTCTTGATAACTATATAGATAAAGTATTTCGGTATATATAAAAGTTCAATTTCATCAAAGATGTAAATAATTATTTGCATGCATTGTCATTGATATCTCAACATATTGTTTCCTTGTGAAGAAAGCTTAGTTTTCTTGAAATTTCTTTCTTTTTTTCGAGATTCTAATGTCAAGGTTCTAAAAATACGCTGAACAATCCGATAATCATATTCAGAAAAAATATCCATCGGTACCATTGGTAAAAATATAGGTTCGAATGACGCAATCACATCCTTTCACCGTATTTTTATTGTTGTGAAATTGTTGTCGTAAACTTACTGAGGTAAAGTTAAGAACGATATAGTCTAAAATCTTTAAATTTCATTAAATAATTACAATCGGCATTTGCCACTAGAATTTTTTAACATCACGTCACGAAATACGAGTATAGCGTAAAGCTACGAAGCATAATCATGAGATGGTGTTTTGTGAAATTGGCTTTAGCAACAGGCTGTCTTTCATCTTGGACGTGCTCGTATTATTGTCGCCGCAGGCGTCCTGTCAAACGGCCACCTCGATACTTTGACAGGTCGGGTTTACATCTCGGTATTCCTCATATAAAAAATATCGAAATTTATGGTGCGTAGAAGCCACAGCTGGATAAAATTATTTGAAATATTGTCATGAACTATTTCTATGAAACACTATGCCAGCGATAAAACTATAAGTTAACATGTATTTATGACCACAATGTACTTCAACTTCAAACATGTTCTGTCTACGAAACATTTTTCGAGTTTAACATTCGGCATTAATAATTATGAGTACATTTTCCGTCGAAAGTCCCTTAAAATCACTCACTCTGTGATAATCACTTTTTTTAGTAGACCTGGGACAAGATCCATGTCCCATGCGCAGTTTTTATACTTGATGGTTTGTTCTCGTTTCATTCAAGTGACTACATACGGTAACGTAAACACTGCTGTACCGAATCAATCATTTTCTATTTGCATATAAATGTATCTGTACGTCTCAGACCAAAGTATAATCATTTTATTTCGGAGTGTCTACAGTCATCTAGTAACCGGATGATTAATCGTATATTATTCATCCGGATGAGATACGTCCAAAAAGTGATTTAGAAAAACGAAGTGTGTTAGTCCGGCAACTGGGCTAATAACTGAGTACTATTGGTTCGGCAAACGGACTAATAACTCAGTTTTATTCGTTCTGAAAGTATACTCATCTATACCTGTCAATATATGTTTCTGTATAACTGTTACGAAAACATGTTCGTGTCCTAGAGTAAGCATTCAATAATTTCTTTTTGTCTACCTGTCTGTCTGGTTATGTGATGTGTGTCCGTCTGTACTGTCTGAAACAGACAATAACTTCTGAAAGAGACTGCACTTCATGACCAAATTTAGCATGCATACAGTTGTATTGCATTATAGTTCAATTGCACAACTTCTTCTGATACTTATCTGAAACAGCTTATAAATAATTTCAATTGCCATTAATAACAAAAAATATTTTGGTCCGCAGTTTTCTTACTTTTATGCAGATTATTAAAACTGAGTGATTAATAATCAGTGTACTCATTCCATTATCCATTCACGTGTATAGAATAATAATAATTATTATTTATTTATAGCAATAAGGTTGAGGTTAAACGCACGTAAAACGACATAACAATATATATTTCACATTCTCGAATAAAACCTACCATCATCACATATAATCATCCACTCATAATTTTATTTTTCATTCGAATGTATTACTTGTAATCACTTGTATTTTGATCACGTCATATTATTGCCAATCATCGGTGAACCTTGTAGTAAAGTAAGCAATTCGAGTTCGAGTTATGCTAGATTTTCATACCTACAATCGGAGCGAGAGGGAAAGATGCGCGATCCACCTTGATTCTCTATTGCACTTTGTTCCACTCACGGGCTCAAAAGCGCTCTACTCCGCAATGAAGGTCCAGGGTTAGGCTCGAACACGTGCTCGAACATGAAAGTGGCGAAGCGTGGTGACGCGTGGCACTACACTCAAGTACGTACAAACTGAACGCGCCGTATGCTCACAATGCTTAACAGATGGCCTTATCTTGGAAAGAGACAGCGCGACGGTATGAGAGAAGTTGTCATATCTCTCCGATTAACCCAATCAGAAAAAGATAGCAACTCCTCTTACGTCGCTCATACTTTATATATTCTCAATTTATATGAAGCGAATTACAAATATATTATGTGACTAAAGTATGGACATAACAGCTATTGTCAGTCAATCGCATATTCGCACACGCAGAGTAACGACATTGATTCGGACGTGATAAATCATCAGAATGCTGGAATATATCTCAATTGCCACATCGAATCTAGGGATCCCAATCTCATATTCTTGCTTCTTTCTCTGTGTGCGCTTATGGATTTCTAAATAAAAGAAAAAGCATTCAGTGCTCCTCTTGCTTTACCAGGCAAAAGCGTTACTTTAGGGGAGGGGTACCTAGGATCGTTCAATAACAAGTGGGTCAGAATCTATATCTTGATATTGAAATTTTTCTAATTTCAATCCGTTCCGGATGGTGACTGTTTTGTACTGCTTACTTACTCTTAGTTTTCGAAGCATCCATTTAATCCCGAATGTCGATATTGCCTAAGTCACTCCTAAATAAATGTTGCATACGCGTATCTCAAGCATTTGAGTGTTACGTGTAAATTTCGAGAATACTTTTATGGTAATTTTGGTTGAGAACAACTCCATGATATTTTGAGAACCCGCAAAGGGTACTAACAGGATATTCACGATAATAACCCTACAAAAAAAGGCTACGATAGATTATACCATTTCATCCGAACAATACGAAAATGATCAGCCCACATCCATCAGCTTCCAGTATCGAACAGGGATGAAAATTATCGCCATTTGCAAACAGATACCGAGATATCGGCCTACCCATACCCTTTTTCATTTTCTCTCCCTGAATTAATTCGAACAAGCGCGAAGTAATGTGTGGAAGAGAGAGAAAGCGATCTGGTCGTAGCACCCCTATCCATGTCCATGAATTCAAGTTGAGCACGCCACGGTATGATTGTGGAATTGCAGAGAAACGCTAATACAATTGGGATCATTAACGTTTGCATCCCGCTTCAGTTACCGAGGACTAGAAACCCGACCCATCCGCATTGCTGTTCTATATATCGATACGGCCAATCGACGTATATGTCAGAGGTGTTGGACTATATCCAATTCTGTCTCTTTCCTTCTTGCGGCTGTATTACCGCGTAGGTGAGATAACTGGAATAAGGGTGTGCGCACTGATCTAACCGTTTTCATATGAACTCAGGTTTACACTCTGAAAACGGACGTGGTACTGATGCATGTACTGGCGAGTACGCATGCAAATGAATGAGATGAATTCCACCACGTGAGGAGTGGACAGGAATATAGCTGTGTATGCCTACATCGGGATACTGCATGTGTACAACTATGCATGTGCGTATGACTAGCTTAATTGACATACCATGTGTATAACGATACTGCGAAGCTAATACATACTGGCATAGTAAACCGTGACATAATCCATTGCATCATCGATAACGTCAATGACGTTACCACCAGCCCAGAGAAACGGTCAACAGGGTCGTATTTTGTGCTCCATGTGAACACCGAATCATTAAACGCGCTCGGCAGCTTCGGTATCAGCAGAATAGTACAGATAGACGCGATCACCATTGAGAATTTAGTTACAGGGAACTGATGGCTGGTGGAAACTGACCAGTGAGTTGAATACGTTTATAAAATTTAGTGGAATAATAATACTGAAGCTGCAGTTAACCCTTGTTACAACCATTCGTGTGTATTGCTTGTGATTTACAGTTAACTGGATGCAAATGGAATGCGTGTACAGTCACTGAAGTAATTAATGAATTAAATAAATGCTACATGAGGTAGTGTTACACAGATGTTGAATAAAAGAAAAACAATATTACTTTTCAAGCAAATAAAAGTTTTATTTCATCAACTGATTCTATCTCAGATTTGGTTTCCATGTATGAATTGACTGTTTGAATTTTCCTGATTGTTCAATGTTTAGAATCTGACCAATCAGAGTCCTAAATATCGATGTGCAATGCTTCTTAAAAAACTATGATTTAGGTTTCGAAATTGTGAATAAATATCATTTATTCAATAACATTCTGCCACAAACAAATGTTGTTCTTTCAACTTTACTTACAATTCTTACAAATCTTTATGAGATTAAAACAATAATATATTCCTTTGGATTTTTTTTGTTATTATTTCAGAGACATGAAATTGTAAGAATTATAAGCAGAGTTGAAATTCCAACTGATGTTTGAGTCCATGGTATAATTGTTATCCAATCAGCGACATTTTTTTCAGTGCATAATTTGAATAACAACATAATTCTTTAGATTTTGTCGCCATCAAATGATCTGGAAAGAGTGCGGATAACGATTGAAATTATATTGGGACAAAATCACCTTAAATCGATTCTCTTAAGTTCTTATATTTCGTTGAATCTAAACCCTAAAAGCTACCGCACGTATTTACGTATGCACATTATCGTTATTCGATGCCGCTTCCCCCGTTTTCATGTGCTACGGTAGCCACCTCTTATTGATTTCAGCATATAAGAAAAATTGGCTTTGAATGTGTCAGAGACTCAAGGGAAAAAGAAACTTTAGTCCTGTTTACCCTAATTCAAAGTCTTACCAAACTTTTACCCGGTGAAGCGTCGAGACGGAGACGAGAATTCTTTGAGATACGCAGAACCACACGCAAGAAAAAATTGTTCGCGAAGCGAATTACTGCTCGACGAAGTAGAATCATTTGGCATTTTTTTTCTTGATTTTTTGCGCCAGCGCATCCACCCTTTTGATCCAAAATTGTAGGGTTTACAAGGATGGAGTTTCGGGTAACTTTCGAAGCTCTCGCCAAGCAATGTGTAACAATCGGAAGGAGAAGAGCGGAGAACGCAAAGGTTGTGGACAGGGGTACAGGAAAACGTGCGCGAAGGGCCTTAGGTGTTGCCGCTGTTGGCAAGTATACACGCCATCAGCCTTTCGCATCTCATCTCTTCGATTGTTTGGGGTAGAGAAACACCAGAGTTTGTGGAAAAACCTATATATCGTCTCTTGAGAGGCGTAACGAAGAGCGCGACGCCGGCATAATGGGTCTCGGCCAAGCTCGAGAGAATTCCGTTGGGGACACTGAATAGGCTTTATAACCACCCACCATCTATGTATACAGTACATACTATTATATACACAATGTGCTGCTTGTACATATATAAGTACAGAAGTAGTATTGGGTACGTGACGCGATGACGAGCGTGTTCGATTAATTTGTAACGTCGTCCACGCGCTTCTAGCACACACGTCAGCAGACTGCGAGGATCGATAACTTACGGCTGTTCATATTTGTTGAATAAAAAAATGATATTAAGAAATGAAATTTCCTAGAATAGGAAACATTTTTATAAGATACCTGTCTTGCTAATACATATTTTTTTAAATAAAATATGTATATGCAAGCCATATTGTATATATATTTTATTTTTAAAAAATATGTATACGCAAGGCAAGTATCTTATGAAAATGTTTACTATTCACGGAGATTTCATTTCTTAATTTCTTTTCGCTCAATGCAAATTTACCTAACTGCAACAGTCATTATTGCAAAAAGTCCTGTTTGCTTTACTGATGTAGTCTAACTATTGTTAAACCCGAAATTTTTAGTTTTTCAGTGACAAATTATTCGTAGAATTATACTGACAACAAAATGTAAACATTTATTAGAAGAAAAAATTAATTACTATTTTTAAAAATAGTTATAAATAAATGCAAATAATCTATACTATAATTCTTAAAGTTTGGATTTCCGTCCCTTAAACTCCTCCTAGACGTGCTAGGAAGGTGATCTTGGACATTTTGAAAAGGTCTCCTGATTTCTAGGTCAACGCAACTATTTTCAGCTCTTCAAGTTGAGTCCTTAAGGAGTTACGGACATTTGAATTTTCTAAGAATATTATTGAATTTTCACGTTTAATTTTAATTCTTAAAAAAGCAAAATTATTCTTCGTAGTAGGTATAGCTATACACAGGTGTTGAAGGATTGACTTTGGTAAACTATACTTCAATGATAATGTTTAAACGTTCAATAAATACAAATTCTATTTGAAAATCATAGCATTTGGTTTTATTTAAGGTAACGATACTAAAAATAAACCTGGGCGAAGCCGGGTACGATACTAGTTATTGATATAAAATTATTTTTTCGAATAATTATTGTAAGTATTGTCGTTTTGGAAAAATCATTCACAATCATTTTGAAGTTATATAAGGAGATCACTAGAAGGTTAATCTAATGGTGAAAGTCTACAATAAACCTCGTGCTAAATGATGAACAAGCGATTGTATAGTTCAAAAATATTATGAGGAAAAAAAAAGATAATTCGTTGATTTCGTGGAAAAATCGATATTTGCTAAACGTTGCAAATATAAAACGTCAAAATAGCGACAGTACAGGCTTCGCTTATCGCGACAGATCAACACGGAGGGGTTCGACAGAGAGATAGACGATATCTATATGATATAGTTCACGCTATAATATTACTGTATGATGCTATTGGAATCCTTTCGACTTCGCCAAGTTCTCGCGAGAGGTAAGACGCATTCAGCGGGACGTGCAGATTTCCCGATGAGATGCTGTCGTCGCTGCCTATATGCTATGCTTATGAGCAACGAGTTGTATAGAACTGAAATACCGGAGCAAGTATATACGCAGACGATGAAAGTTGTGAAAGTCGAGGCGCACTCGAACGGGAGAGCTCGCGGCCGACTTTTAATTCGATCTCTCGACGATTCTTTACCATGAAAAAAAAACATCGAAATGGCCTTGCCGTACCTCCGATACCTCTATAAATTATTGGAGTTTCTCGAACTCGCTCGATATTGAGCAACAATATACAGATATATAGCATCCAGGAGTATTTTATCATGCACCTGAACACTCAGCCTTTATCTCTGTTTTAATATATAGATGAAAACATTGTTAGTGTGCGAGTTGGACGTTGTCTACGTTATCAAGCGAATCTAAAAACTTATCTGTTGTTTCTATAAATTTTACCTATGGGCGCACCAATTTGTATATAGAAATAACATACTTGTTTATGGAACGAAAGCTATAATTTGCAATAATAAAATTCAAAGACTGACTCGTGAGTTTGAATTTCCCTTGATGGGTTGTTAAATTTTAACACTTGTACTTAATTTTCTTAAACTTGTTCTTGCTCCACTTCATAATTCATTGGAAATTCATTGGAATTTGTGGTTGAGTCGATAAAGTGGTCGTCAATTTTACAACGCTCGTCCTTACCTTAGTTTACTTTCTTACTGAATTAGCATCTGGGTCACGTCTCGTGCATTTCATGTCTTTGCGATCTTCCGGTGCTCTTAGAGCTCAAGTACATAGAGAAAAATGTTGCTAGAATCAACTTTCGGCACAAGAAAACTAAAACAATTGTTGGACGAACCAACTTATTTGTTGGGCCAACCAAATTATTCATTGTATGGCGCCTAAGTTTTTTCTGGCGAATTGCTATTTGCCTTTGTGTACTTGTTAGTCTTTTATATTTTCATGAACTTTTTTGACGTGCGTACTTTTATGGTAATCTCAATACATCATAGCGAAGAATACAAAATTTTTATAATTACACGATTTTGGGGTTCTAGAAGAAATATATATTTTTTTGTTTTTGAGAAAATGAATAGCGAATTCGTGAAAAGTCAGGGAAAAATATATTCATGTAGAATCTGAAACATTCAATAAAATATTTGTTTTACTAGCTCACAGAGGAAACTTTTCTGTATTTCGGCGAACGAAGATGGTTTGGCGGAGTTCATTTTTTTCATAATCGTTTACCTTTTAAAACGGTTCATTCTTGAGGTTGCAATCATTTTTTTGGTTTGCAGGGTCTAAATCTAGAATCATAAATACCCTGCTGATTACTAATTACACTAATTAAAGTTTTATCGATAATTCAAAAGTACCACGTGGGAATACAAATAACGGTCAAAACTTGACATTTTCCGTTTTTACACTAAAAATATTACGACTGAAATGGTTAAGCAAATAAAAAAGAATAAAATTGTTTCAAGTTACAATACAATCGTTTGGATATCAGATAAATTTGGGATAAGTATTTAACTTCGAGTTGACGACAGAAAATATTACTCTACAGCGGTTAGTTGAATTTTGGCGCGCGGAACTATTCGCTACACGCGTAATCGTGAGCTTCGCATTAAGATTAAAAGAAGAGAGAGCTCGTGACAGGCGAACAGGCCACGCGAGTGACACACATTAATCACAACGGTGACGATGAGGGACATTGAATAAACGAAGACAACGTCGTCGAGTGTATGCGGTATACGAATCGCAACAATATAGCCATAGAAACGTGGCGGAAGGTCGCGCGATGGTTATTAATAGAAAGAACCGCAGCGCACAGAACAACGGATTATGCACACAATCAAACAGTGATTGCGATCCGTAGGTGTATTTCGTCTGACACCCTTATTTTCCACCTCACGCGAAGTTACGTTAGGTAAAAAAAAAACAGTCGCAAATATTCATCAAACGAGCGAAATAATTATTCATAATTGCAATAAAGTTGTAGGATGTTTGGCACTAAGATTAGTAAAAATCAATAATAAGGTTCGAATTATATAGAATTTTATATGTTTCACAAAAATTGACGTTCTAACTTACATAAACTTTGATCCCACTAACCCCCAATAGGTGAAAACCTTGTAACAAGTACATTTACATGAGCTGTTTTCTATATTTACAAACAATTAAAAAATAAACTGAAAATATGCAAAGCACGTATTGCCGTAAGTACGTGCTACTTATTAATTACACTTGGTGGATACATTTTTGTTATATACATTGACGCAATATATTTTTAACTAAAATACAAAATCTAAGAACCAAAATAATGATAAAATTGAATAACAAAAATATTAAATGAATAAAATATTGTTAAAAAAATGTCGACTATAGTACTTGACGAGATAGAAAGGTGACATGAATATTGTACAAAAAAACCATGGCTTTCTGCATTTCGTAAAATTGCCTCGTACTACAGTCGTTTTCGGTTTTTTCTACAATTTTTTATTTGAGTTATATTTTTTACATAAAATTTTTATTATTTTTTTAGTTATTAGTTTTGAATTTCAATTTATGATAAATAGCATCAGTATACACATACATTTCTACTGAATATAATTAATAAACCACATGTACTTGACAATATATCTCGCATGTTTAAGTTTATTTCACAACTTTTTGTAAGTATAGAAGACCGCTCAGATAAAAGCCATTTCTTGATACTAACGCAGCTGTTTATGCTGCTTTGAATTATCATAAGCACCTGAGTTAGGATCAAGAAATCGATTTCGCCACCACATGCGAAGTAAGTATATGACGAACTATACACACTTCTTACAACTACGCATGAGCCCTATCTCCTATTGCTCAGACGAAAAAATAATTTTTTGAATAAAGTATACACATAATTTTTTGATTAAAGCATACAAATAATTTTTTTCCGCCCAATGAACACATTTGATTTTACATCAAGTTTAACAAAATTTACAGAGACGTAATTAGAATACACACAAAAGTCAGCAATGCAAGCATTGAACATTTAAGCTGTCAGAAAAAATGAACATATTCGATATATCATGCAATTTCAAATAAAAAAGATCCTTTGACTAATTAAATATTGCATACTCACTCTGTTGATTCTATACATACCTTGGTAGATTTTATTAAATTAAAAACGAAATAAACGGTATCCGAATAAGCGAAAAAAAAAATCATGTACATTTTTTTTGGTGATAATAGCTTTTGTAACAGAAATAAAAATCTATATGTTGCATTATAAAGATCAGTAAAAACTATTTCTTTTTTCTTTTTACACTATTGGTATCCGACTTAACAGTAATATACCACAAAGTTAAAATAATATACCTTCTAAAAGTACTTTCAAGTGGTACTAAAATTTAGCCAATTTTCAGCAATACCTGAGAGTCCGAAAGAAACATAGTCAAACTGACAGAGAATGCCCAGTGAATATACATATACAGGGTGCGCCATCTTTTATGTCGGTATTTTTTTTTAATTTGGTCCTTTACAATTTATTTGGACTAGTTTTTGAATACAACATCAATCAAGTGGCCGTCTTTATTGGCCAAAGCAAAATGTGCCCTTTTTGCTGCGTTTTCCATAACTTTTTCAAGCATTTCGGGCGGTATAGCGATGATTTCGGCACGAATGTTGGCCTTGCGCTCGTCAATGGTCTGAGGCTTGTTGGCGTACACTTTGCTATTCAAATAACCCCACAAAAAGAAGTCCGGAGGGATCAAATCTGGAGATCTGGGTGGTCAGTCAATGTCGCCATTTTTTGACATTAGACGTCCAGGGAATTTTCGTTGCAGAAACTGCATTGTTTGATTTGCAGTGTGACATGGCGTACCGTCTTGTTGAAACCAGAAACCGTCCAGACCTTTTTGGCACATTTGTGGGCAGACATAATGAGCCAATATCCATCGATATCGATTCCCATCGACTGCTTCGCCTTCTCTGAAAAAAATGGCCCAATTATGGTTTTGGCGCAAACGCCGGCCCAAACAGTCACTTTTTGGTCATGCAATGGTGTTTCATGGATCTCGTGTGGATTCTCCGTTCCCCAAATGCGGCAATTTTGCTGGTTAACGGCGCCAGAGCGTGTGAAATGGACCTCGTCGGTCATCAAAATTTGCTTCGAAAAATCAGGTTCAGTGTCGTCCATTCAAGCGACTGTTTGGCCGTATTCCAAGCGACGTGGACGGTCTGTCGGTAATATTGTACTGAATTGACGTTTAAAAAACATGTCTAGTCAAGTCAATCGGTTGATAAATGTAAAAGTTATTCAATGTTTACATATCGACATAAAAGATGGCGCACCCTGTACGTATATATATATACTAGCAGTTTATGGTAGCTCGGATGCTTTGCATCGCGTAGTCAGCACCGAAATTTGAAGAGGGAACCATGCTTCAATGCCGTAAACTTAATTCAAATACCCATTATAGCATCTATCGAGGGTGGTCTATTGGTGTGGTAATGGCTCCAACGCAAGGATCTTCGCATAGCCAGTTTGGAATTCTGGGTTCAGAAGCTCAATTCAGAACTAAGGTTCTTTGGGTTCTTTAGGTTGCTGGCATGTAGACAGACAACTTTGTCTTTTATATAATAGAGATATGATGCATTCTCTGTCAACTAAGCGAGTTTCTTTTCAATCCTTTCATATCAGTTTCATAATTGGCCACTTTTTACTATCGTCATTTTATTTATAGAGTCGTCTTCTATATCCAAAGATTCTGTAAATTTTTCAGCAAAATGAAATAGATTTTTCTTGAATAAAGAAAATATTTTTACACATTTTTTGTGACAAATCAACGTTGTAAGATTTATAAAATTATTTGAACATTTTTTATTGAAATGCAGATATAAAACAACAGACATCACGTTCATATTTTCCGCGACTGCTAGTTTTTGAGATACGTTGACTTAAAAAACAATAAAGATCCTAAAAGATCGAATTTAAAAATCCGAAAAAATGTACAACGCGTGCCTCTTAAATGGTATTAAAATGTAGCTGATTGCAGGAGAGATCTGAGAGGGCCGAAAAAAATGGTTCAGTTGACAGAGAATGCCTCGTATAGAAGCATCTGATAGAAGAATTACGGCCACTCTGCGTCCTCAGCGGACTCGCTGTCCCACTGACCTGGTATACCATACGTATTTTGCCTCCTCTCCGCTAATGTCAACCGCGCATGGTAGACGCGCGCAAGTTATTACGAAATTTTTCTGGGACTTTCGACTCCACCGAGCCGTGACGCTCTGCAGCTAGCAAACGTTGGGAAAGACAAATCAGTGGGAGAAGCTAGCACAGATTCGGAAGACAAAAACACTCAATTTTTGACCCTAAATTTCTAAATCTATGTCGCGGCACTCTTGACACCTTAGAAAAAAAAAAAAAACGAAACGTAATTACATTTAGTCGATAGTCACGAGCATTGTGTTTTTTTCTGGCGATACGAAATCATTTATAGAAATCTATGTGTTTCACAAGCTATTGGTTGAGCATTGCCCTCAAGTATCGATAACCATGAAACTTCTTAAAAACCCCATGAAGTAAAACGGGCCAATATGGTCAGCTGTTAAAATATGGCCATTCGTAATATATTTTTTTGCGGTGCCAAGTAGCGACATCACTTGGCAGACATTCAGTTTCTGCACAAACAGTGACATAAACATGTGTGAATCTTGGAAAATATATCTATGGGAACAAAAACCAAAGAAAAGAACCCGAAGAAAATTATTTTAATGATCAATAAATACATGGAAAAAAGATCTGCGAATAAATGAAAACCAAAGTAAAAGAAGTAAAGTAGTATGGCACATGCCATACACATGTATAGCTCGTACATTCACACAAGTGCGCACTGCAGCTCAATGTTTATATAAGATAATTCTTATTTATGTCACGTTACAACATTTTGGGACAAAAGTGTCAAATGAATAATTTTATTTAGTTATGGAAAACTGCTGTCGTTATTGTAATCCTAGTCGATCTTACTATTTCCGAGGCGCCGCAATTTGACGATGGATTTAACATCTCTGAACCGAAACAAATAAAGGTTCAAGAGTGCAGTGAAAATCAATATCGCAATTCTTTGTCCCAATAAAATTGTAAAATGTACCAAGAAACGATATTGCAACTTAGATCATAATAATCATATTTTTGCTTTTTTTTTCGCAAACAGGAGAGATTTGGACTATTCGACGCAGTTATCACTCGATGCATTGGCGATAAGTTTCTTTGAACGGAATATAAACATTTGAAAATTTCTTCCTGGGTCTTACACGTAATCGTTTACAATTACGAAAACAATTTTCGCGGGTTAGCTCGCTGAAGATATCTTTGCATTTAAAAAATAGTATAGTCAGTCCCGCCTTTGCCCCTGGATCCCATCAAGGGTTTTTTGTTCCCTGGACCACCTCTTCACGTTCATTGTTTTTTAATGGCCAACATGATAAACCGCGTTATCCGATGGAGCGGTTTGTGCGTCCCAGGAGTACACCAGAACGGCAGCTTCGACGGCCGCGCAGAAGTTGTGACTTTATAATTTCCACGTTCCGAACGCAATATTATTTTTAATCGTTCTATACAGCAGCATCTTACGGATGGAACTCGCTTAGTTATAGTGTGAGAGCGTACAATACCCTCATGGGCTTTAGGTGAGCTGTAAGCAGTGTACTGTTGAGTGAGATGTATGAGTAGATGGATGCTTTGGAACCCGGATCTTAGAATAATACTGGTTATAGTAAAAAGTCAATGATTACTTGTGTATAACGTGTTACTTTAATTGACATTTTTTAATAACTTGTATTGGCACTGTGCTCTTACAGGGAACTTGCTCCAGAGCACGGACTAAACATGACCATCTATCTATTTTACGCACGCATCCACGCACACACATTCATTCCACTTGATATAGTTTGCAAATCTTATAAACTTTGAGTAAAAAGTTCGAGGTCCATAGCTCGAATGTGAGAGTTGTAGTATACGTATCTGACGTTGCTGAAGCAATTAAAAACTGCATAAAATTCGAATGTATTTATCAATTTGTATGAAAAATATACATACTTTTAAAAGTTATTGCACGACTTCTCTTATGGGCCAAATATCCACACATGAGTGGTCTTAACAAATTTTCGTGATATATCGTTTTAAAGGGTGATTTTTTAAGAGCTTGAGAACTTTTTTAAAAAAAAAAACGCATAAAATTTGCAAAATCTCATCGGTTCTTTATTTGAAACGTTAGATTGGTCCATGACATTTACTTTTTGAAGATAATTTCATTTAAATGTTGACCGCGGCTGCGTCTTAGGTGGTCCATTCGGAAAGTCCAATTTTGGGCAACTTTTTCGAGCATTTGGGCCGGAATAGCCCGAATTTCTTCGGAAATGTTGTCTTCCAAAACTGGAATAGTTGCTGGCTTATTTCTGTAGACTTTAGACTTGACGTAGCCCCACAAAAAATAGTCTAATGGCGTCAAATCGCATGATCTTGGTGGCCAACTTACCGGGCCATTTCTTGAGATGAATTGTTCTCCGAAGTTTTCGCTCAAAATGGCCATAGAATCGCGAGCTGTGTGGCATGTAGCGCCATCTTGTTGAAACCACATGTCAACTAAGTTCAGTTCTTCCATTTTTGGCAACAAAAAGTTTGTTAGCATCGAACGATAGCGATCGCCATTCACCGTAACGTTGCGTCCAACAGCATCTTTGAAAAAATACGGTCCAATGATTCCACCAGCGTACAAACCACACCAAACAGTGCATTTTTCGGGATGCATGGGCAGTTCTTGAACGGCTTCTGGTTGCTCTTCACTCCAAATGCGGCAATTTTGCTTATTTACGTAGCCATTCAACCAGAAATGAGCCTCATCGCTGAACAAAATTTGTCGATAAAAAAGCGGATTTTCTGCCAACTTTTCTAGGGCCCATTCACTGAAAATTCGACGTTGTGGCAGATCGTTCGGCTTCAGTTGTTGCAGGAGCTGTATTTTATACGGTTTTACACCAAGATCTTTGCGTAAAATCTTCCATGTCGTCGAATAACACAAACCCAATTGCTGCGAACGGCGACGAATCGACATTTCACGGTCTTCAGCAACACTCTCAGAAACAGACGCAATATTCTCTTCTGTACGCACTGTACGCATTCGTGTGGTTGGTTTAATGTCCAATAAAGTAAACTGAGTGCGAAACTTGGTCACAATCGCATTAATTGTTTGCTCACTTGGTCGATTATGTAGACCATAAATCGGACGTAAATCGCGAAACACTTTTCGAACCGAACACTGATTTTTGTAATAAAATTCAATTATTTGCAAGCGTTGCTCGTTAGTAAGTCTATTCATTATGAAATGTCAAAGCATACTGAGCATCTTTCTCTTTGACACCTTGTCTGAAATCCCGCGTGATCTGTCAAATACTAATGCATGAAAATCCTAACCTCAAAAAAATCACCCTTTATAAGCGCACATCACCTTCCCAACGATACACGTACCTGAATACATCATCGTAAAGCTAAACTTTTGTCGATGTTTCAGACCAATTCGACTAAGTACTCCGACACGTTAATCTAGATTTAAAACTAAACTGAATCAACACAATATTTTCTCAATGAGGTAAAAAAATGTTAAATGTTATAATATTGCAAAGTAAAAAGCTTGTGTCGAATGGCGGCAGACTGTCTCATCATTTCTAAGTAACAGAAATTACAAGTAAGCTGTCAAAGTATCAGAGGTATTTTTAATACAAAATCACTTTGTGTGTAATGCAACGCTTCACCTCCTTCCACATAACACCCACAAGAACTTTCAACATAAGCATTTACAGACATAAATGTGTTTACACTCACGCAAACACATATGTATACTATATCGTAATGATATAATTACATTGACGACCCTTCATTATCACACCTTGCCGTTCTCATACTCGTACTCCACGCACGGAAAGACATTGAAAAATTATCATATACAATGTGTATGGATTTTATGTATGTACACTGTTAAAAATCCAGGGTATTAAAGGCAATTTGTGTGGACTTTTGACGAGTGTTGACACATTTATTTTGTGGAATGAGTTGTTGAAAATCAATAAATCATCAGTAATCAATGCAGAATTATGGCACGAATATAATTTAAAAATGTCACTGTATTTCATTCACGTACTTTCAAGTAAAAGGCGCTGAAAATTTTGAAGTTATAGTGCAAATCGACACCAGCTATTTAACGCCAGCCGTTAACACCAGTTGTCAGTGTGGGTATTTTTAACAGTGTACATATATACAATTATTACCGCTTTTTGTATGTATAAAATATACATTTGTTACAGATATTAAATGTATTTGACATATTTTCTGAAAACAACATATGTAATGTGTATATTTATATATAACATAGATGCATCATATATAATTTAGAATAAATATCGAACTTTTCATTGAGCTTTGTAAATTGTAGTAGATAACCACCTCTGGCTAAAATTTAGTATAAGTATCACGTTATAGCATAATTAAATACGTATGTACTTGGTATATAGTTTATCAGGTAATATACTTGTATTTATGTATGTAAAATGCATGCGCGTATCGCACGCTACCGCATCACCACACTGATATCCCCATGCGCAGATGGGGAACTACACCGAGCGTTTACATATTCCAAAGGATTTTATATCGATGCGACATTGGCGTACACACTACACGGACTAATCGATAGTTGCTACTACCAGCGAGTACATTGTACGCGCACGACGGATACGACCCTCTTGCACCGTCGAGCCATTTATGTGCACAAGCGTCCCCGTGCCCACCCAGTACACCCACGCATTCACTCCCTCTTTCGTTCGCTCGCACCCGTCTGTTCAGTGCCTACAGGTTATTCGGCACAACAGGAATTTACAGGGGGACTCCAGCCAGAGGTAACAAACTTTTAACGAAGCCACGCAACGAATCGTACGCCACAGCGAGCGTGATGAACCCATTTTTCATTTTAATGCCGGAGGGAAAATCATTTGTGGTTCCTAAATGCAATAGCAAATAGGGCGATGACATTTGGGTACAACTTTTTATAGTGTTGTAACTTGTAATACTCGACATTGATATTTTCTATAAACGCAGATTAGTATTATGGTAAACTAGGGTAATTGTTACCATGTCGAAACAATTAAATATTCTCCTTCTTACCGTCTGAAAATTTAATAAAATAAAGCTAACCCATTCCTTAAGACCATGTATGAAATCATGTCAATGAAAAAATACCAATTGCTATAAATTAAAAACCTTGATAATTACGCGAAAAAACAAAATCACGTGAAATCTTTCATTATTTAATCAATAAGTAACTTGTAACCATTCGTGATAGTACCTAATTGTACTAATTGACCTATTATTTAATATATTTATTGTTTGATTTTTATTTTTATTTCATTTAACTGAGTAACAGAGGGATAATTGCGTTATAGCTTCTTACGGTGCATTTGAGCAATTCCTGTAATTCATTTGAGTACAATGTCAAATCATTATTATTATGACATAACAAATAAACTCAATCGACGAGATGAAACCATCATATGTCCGGATACATGGGTTAAATTTTCGCCAAATCACAAGCATCTAAATAATATCATCAAGATTGCTGCACATTCATTACACATACAAGTATAATTTCATAAATCTAAGAAGAAGCCTGAGTACCGCCAGACTCTTCATCACCTTCACACGCGAATTATATCAATACGAGGCAGCTCGTACAACCATACAAGAAATATGAAATGCCTGCGATTGTTTCCTATCAAGTACGCAAAACAATTGATCAATAATTCAATAATCAAAGACACGCGTGCCTTCTATCTAATAACGTAAGCTTCTACGCTCCGATATCAATGGAATCGTATAAATACGAGGGAGCGCATAATAGTTTACACATACAATAATAGTTTAAACATATATCAACGAAGAAGTACGATGAAAATGCGAGGATTAAATACGGAGAACGCGATTTCATTTATCGGCAGCTATAAGACCGTGGGTAAAAGGTTAACACGCGCTACGATTCATTGAATTACAGAAATTAATTACATTAGATATAGAATCTTATCTTGTAGACTGTATGCATTCGATTTGAAAACCAGCAGGCGGTAAGAGAACCCGAGGTCTCCCGGTACCGTGAGATAGAAAGAGCCGTTAGGAGTTCGCGGTCAAGTCATTCAAATTTTGTAACGTCTCGTCTTGTGGCCGCTAGCGTATTTGCCGCAAAGAATATCGAGTTTGTTGATCCTCCACTGCACAAAGAATAATCTCTTATAGGCCTTCTTGACTCGATAAATGCATTATATCATATGGAAAGGAATTACACTTTAAAGCAGGTGTAAGATAACCGCAGCCGGCAATGTCCTGGAATACATCAAGAAGCTAAATACGCATTAGCATCGTGCCACCATGGGCATGATATTTACAACCGTAAATTAAATGAAATTGTTTTATTTAAATTTAAATTATAATACATAAAATATTTAATTTAAAAAATTTATTTTCGGTTATTTAAATTAAATTGAACTAAATTTAGGTTATTTAATTTTAATTAAATTAAATAAAGGCCGTAGATTTCATTAAATTTGCAGAGAACTTAATAAAATTATACGAAATATAAATATATTGCTGTCGGAATTACACACTACAATCAGTAATAATGGAAACACTGAATTGACATCGAATGGTATAGATTTTTTATCAATTTTAACTCGTATGATATTTACAGTTACACTCCACAGCTTTAAATTGATACATGCGAGTGTGTTATACGTCCGGACCAATGATGAATTTTTTTTTGTGTATTTAAATTATTGAAAATTAATTATAAAACTTTCGCTTCAACCGCACGTGCATCTCTTCTTGTGCGAACCAGTAGTGCTTATCACTGCTGGGTGTGTACCTTTTGCTTAGGTCACCAGTCCCACGCTGACCAGCGGGACGCAGAACATCTTCGAGACGCGCTGAGCCCCGCTAATCACTCGCTACCTTTCGACGTTATTCTTGCGGTGTACTTTCAGCACTGCTTTATTCATTGTTTAGTCAGTTCATCTCCGGGGATCGACTACGACGGTCGATCCTCATAACAGCAAGGTTGTAGGTCCTACTTTGTGGGCGAACCAAACGGTCGGACCTCGTTATAATTAATTAATATCATTTGAAGTGATCGATAACGAGACTCTTAATTTTTCCACGTAATTAATTAGAACAGCTCGCGTGTAAAACACCGTGAATTAAAACCAATGTTATTGCTAAAATCTATTCGGCAACCTGTGCACAGTCGTCAACTGATAACGCACCTATAAAACAATTATCAAAAGTGAATTCAGACATTTAAATAAACATATTTAACTTGTAACGATGTTATAATATATTGTGATGTTCATTATGTGTCAAAACTTCATGTGCGAACAATTTATTTAAGTGAAACTCCCTATTATAATATAAATTATCCCTAGTTGTGTCTTCTTTGTGTGAATAATAAAATCCGGGACGTAACAAGTGTATGTTTAAATGACTCAGCTCCCACGTTAAATAGTTGAACATGTTTATGTTTGGTACGAATATATGAAAATCAATTCATTGTAATATTCATGAATGTCATTGACTTTCATTTACCTATTTTAAAGTAAAATATTTCGATGTTACGATGCAAATAGACACCAGCTATTCAACACTGATCCATAACATGACGGTCGCTGGAGATTGATATGGACAACGCGTAAGAATCATTTGTAATACCAAATGTTCAACAACATAGGTAGCAACGATAGTCGGATGATTAGAAAGATCATTTTAACTCAATCAAGTTATTTGACTTCCGATAAATAGGAGAACTACAAGTAGTATATTTGGCTTCGATTTTTATCTCTCGAGATCATGGTCGATCAAAGATCTATTGAATTCAAAATTTCATAAAAGAACAATTTTTTCTTTTGGATTCCCACTTTTGTTGTCTGACTTTTCACTTCCAAAGAATGCAAATAAAATAAAAACAGTGCATCTCCTAACAGGATCGACATAAAAACCTTTAAAAAATGTACAAAGAGTATTTACATGTAATACTAAAAAATGGTCAATTATGAATAATATTTGAGAGTGTTCGAAAAAAAGTAGCTGTACCGACGGAGAATACTTCATATAGAAACGACGCTCAAGCCTTCACGCGAGAAACTTTACACCGGATGGAAGGAAGTGGGTTTTCGATCGATGTACTTGAAGAGAACCGCTACTACTATATATACATTAACACATGGATACAATATTAACACATTTACCATGCATACATGGTAGTAGCGGTACTCATCAGGCGCACGTCGCGGAATCCCCACTTACTTGCATCCATTGTAAAGTTGCTTTGCGTGAGGGTTTAAATGTCTGTTCTATAGTTGTCGTGTTACCTTTTAACGTTATTACTTTAGGCGTGTGTTACAATAAGATGTTCTTACTTTCAACATATGTTCCCTGTGAACAAAATGTGTTAACATTTTGAGATGTAGTAAAATATCTGTGTATAGATTTTAATCTGTCGAGAAATGTTGTATATTTTTGTGAACATTTGCAAACGATGGTGAACGATGTTGCGAACGCTTGTTACATTTATGCAGTTTACAATTTAATTCCGTTATAACGAATGTGTGTATGTTTAAACCGTGTACAACTGACGGCGCCTCCCCGTCTATATGCATATACTAAATATTATACAAGTAGGTATGGACCTCATAAGACCTGACTCACACCTACAACGTAGTTGGCGTTTTACGAGCGAACAGCGTCGCGTGCAAACGTCTCCCGGTTCTCTCGGTACGTCATTGCAGAGCTTGGGTCGTTGAGCGTGTCGACAGCAGTGCGACACCCGCACTCCTTTACACGGACTCGACAACGAAGTGACTTTGTCCTCAGCTTAAAGGTAACGAGAGTACTTTAAGCGTTAACTTACCACCCTCACTGTGCTGAGGGACATGCCTCGGAGCAGAGTATTGCCGTAGAAAGTCCAGCTTATATAGCAAACGAATACAAATTTCATCCGGCAATTAAATGTCTCTAGCTTCAACGAAATTCGAATCCAATCATAAAATACGTTATCCTACGAACCGTTCGTAATTTTCGATGTATCCTGCATTATATAATAATATCTGGTAAGTACGTTCCTTTATTGTACAAATTTTACTCACGGGCATAATTTGCTATAATTTAACTAGATACTTGAAAAAAATGGCTCCGGTCGAATTAATCGTAGTCTCTTTGAATTTGAATTTCTTTGAAGAAATACATATAATATTTGCAGACAATTCTTCTTCGCATCGTTCAATGATCATTACAAATAGTACCGAGATATTTTATTCAAAACCCTGCAAAATAGAACGTTGCAAATTACTTCTTCGTTATATTACAGCGTTCACAAAGCTACCTCTATGAGGTAGTAGGATAATCAAAGATCGAAGGTTGATCGATTTTAGCTTCTCATAGATGAAGTATTGTGAACGGTGTGAAAAAATAAATAAAGAACTAATTGGCAAAGTTCTATTTGAAATAGATAAATAGGCTCGTTTACGTACTGTACACACCAGCTGCGTTAAATAATGCCTAATTCACGAAAGTAAGAACAATCATATTAAAAACAATCAGGAGCACACACCGCCGATGACAACGTATGACGGGCACAAATTCAAATTGATAAGTCATGTTCTGATAATTCCAATATATTTTAATGAAAATAGTGATTCATACAAAATTCTTACTGCTTCACACTGTATATCTACTACTGCTGCTATACACACACACACACACACACATCCGGATGTTTTCTTCTTAATGACATTTCTGGATGTTTCACACTATTTTAAGTATCCTGATATGAAAATATCGAACCTATTTCTTTAACGACAACAAAGCTCTTTCTGTGAGGAAGCAAAAATGAACAAAATATAACACCACAAGTGAAACAAATGTTCTACATGTATTCAAATTTTGTTCCCATCTTTGGTATATTTGAGTATTAATTGCATGGATCCTCTACTTCGTATTGATGACTAATAAATCTGTTTCGTGAAATATGGACATCCACGGAATAATCAGAATCACATAAAGCTTGTACACTAAACACACGCTACTTTTCGTCAAAAATATATATACTAGTATAATATGATAGCTGTCCAACGGGAAGAAAGTGAATGTGAGCGGTTACCTCAATTTCTCAGACTTTCTTCGTATAGATTCATTTTCTCTACTTAAAGTCGCAGTAGATATACGCGGTATACTTGAGCAAGCATTGGTTACAATCCTAAAGAAACATACGATGGAATATGGAAGCAAGAATTTCCGATATTCAATAGGAGCAAAGTCTGGGTTATTGACAATACGAAGCATCAAGTCGAACATTTGAAAAAGTATATATTTATAAATACTTTATCCTCTATACAGGAATCTAGGTAGAGTATATGTACATACAATCTACAATGATAATAGTAAATGCACTTGAAGTGAAGAACCCGAAGTGGGATTACTATACGTATAGCGTTAGTCCATCTGAAGTGGAAGTTCAGTTATTGAAGCGTCCTGCGTTAGTTCCTCGACTCCCTTGGGCGAAGGTAGAATTACAATGCATTTGACGATGGATCGAGTGCGAAAGAGTTGAGGCAAGTGCATGGAATATATATAGCGAAGAAGTGTATGAAGTTTTAGTATCCTCTTTGCTATTGTTGTATATGCAATGCGTAGGTATATAGTGTGGGAAGCGTGGAGAGTGAGCCGCGCAGGGAAATTGTGTAATTTATTCAGTGAGCTGGGAGAGATCCCGCGCAACGACCGCTTGCCGCATGCATATGCGCTCTGAAGCGAGCTCGTGCCGGCGATGTACGGAAAGGGTGGCATTTATTCCGGAAATAAAAACTCTGTCGCTCGAAAGCCTCTTGTATGCATCGCGCGCCGAGCATTGGGGAAGAGAATGCCAACGGTATACCATCAGAAAAAGGGTAGAAGGAAGAGGGAGAGAGAGAGAGAGAGTGCGTGTGTGTGTGTGTGTGTGTGTTTATGAGGTGAAAAGCTATTCAGCGCTTCATTCTACACATTTTCCTTAAATTCAACTTGATCTACCTTACATTCTACACATTTATTTACCACTGAGTCCTATCACAGCACTCCAAAAACTGCACTGAACTTCTATCAACCTCGGTCGCGTTTTACATACACAACGAGTTTCTTCTTCAATTACTTTACATTCCTCGCATTCTTTATTTCCCGCGTTATGTTGCTGTACAGTTTCAGTCCTTTATACAATAGGTCTTTCTGTCCTAATGTTTTCATTCTAAACTTAATCGTCCAGTCACTCGCTTGTCAGACGAGTATACATTTCTCTCTACTTCCTACTATATCTCAAACGTCGTCTCGCTCATTACGTATCCTCTATTATCTAATATTAATTTATGTAGCGTTACATGCTAACTTTTCGTAAGACATGCTCACCCATTGTCGGCAATGACGTGCTACAATTATAAGCTCGAAGAGATTATTTTTCTATACACTGTAAATCATGTCAGAGAGCCGTCTAATTGAGCGTGGACTAGGGCTAAACTCTTCTTATTTTCGGTTAACAAACTATGTCAGTACCAGCCCGACAAGGGAGTGAGTACTGGGCTAACACTACCGCGACACTTGTGTTTCGTGCTGGCAAAATCATATTGCAGATACACGGTCGACAGTCGTCTATGTGCTGGGCGTGTCTTGTGATGAAACTTGTCATATTGTTGCCGAGCAAGTCATTAACGTTCCAGTTCAACGCTCCACACAATAGAGCGGTCACGTCAGTGCAATAATACGTCTAATGCGTACTGAACAAAAAATATAGCAAAACACCACCAAAAGTCGCTGAGTACTGGACATCCGCTACGTCGATACTCGTTGTATTATCAGCGTGCAAAGTATTTGTGTTTACACTAACCGAACAATATCGCTGGTATACCGCTGAGTGTCATCTAAGGTCTTGGAGTACACAGTACTGGTTGGGGGGGGGGGGATTTGAAGTCGCTGATTACAAATTTGAACTCAATATTCGTAAAGTAAAAATGGGGATTCAATATGGCGAAGTACAATACACAAAGTAACTTGATTTAAATGGAACTCGATACTCGAAAGGTGGGGGAGGGGGGAATTAATGTTTAAAGACTTTGTTCGTCGATAATAAGAGGAGTTTCGGTGAAGCCGATATCTAGTACTCAATGACTTTCATGTTACCGTACTAACTCGTCAAGTACAACAGATGAAATTTTCTTTACAATTTTTTTTTATATTTCAACTTTTATTATTATTTTGGTTATTAGTTTTGGAATTTTATTTGTAATACGCACGTACAGTGCCAATATGTTCATAAGCTGCTACGACGTGTAATTAATAAGTTGCATGTACTTCCCAATATGTGCTTCGGATGTTTTCTGGTTTACTTCACAACTTTTTGTAAGTTTGGAGGTCGATCATGTAAACGTTTCGGTCTAAAGTTATTTGCCCTTTGTGTTTTGCTGGGATAAGAACCACCTCCAATTACAGGCATATTATAGTCGAGGGATCTCCATTCTCAATGACGAACAAATCTCCAGACTATATAACATGCGAATAATTATTTATTATTTTACTATTTTCTGTTATCTAATTTATTTATTAAATTCCTTTTTTCCGTCTGAACTTTTCAAATTTTGGTAAAATTACATTTTCCCATAGATGCCTGCCAGCATTAATTGACACGCGATTAATTATTTTTCAATAATGTGAAGTGAATCAACACATGAATATGTGACTCGTTTTCACGATGTTTAGCCATTTTTTAGCCTAATCAAACGTTGTATGGCGGATGTAGCAGTTACACGTGTTGCACCCGACCTAATATAATTATTTTCTCTAGCGTCCAAAACACCGATAAAGTAAAAGTGCCTCCAATGTTCAATAATACTTTGAATAATTGACTAAACTTAGAATTACCATATATTCAATTCGATAAGAACATCACATTCATTGTCGTATCGGGAGCACGGACCGATTCGTTCCGCCGTCACTGCAAGACTATTCGAGTCGCTCAATTGAGAGCCGAACCTGATGACACGTCGATGCGCTGTGAGAAAAGAACATCCGCTTACAAACGAGTTACAACTTTACAGAGTGTCCGCCGTTCTCCCGGACAAGCGGGTGTTCGAAGAGGAAGGCGAACTGATGTACGAGTCGGAGCAGACCGCTGAAGCTTGAGCGCTCAGTCGCGCACAGTATACTTATACATATAAGAGAAATCATACATATATATACATACATACATACATACATATACGTAGGGTGTATAGTGTGCGCTGTATTATATTGTAGGAGTGCACGTGTATACTAGCTGGAAGAGCTGCGAAGCCGGGTCCGCTTCTCCTGGAGAGGTACGTGCTCGGTCGGTCGGTCGGTCACTGAACCGCCACCACCGTCGCTTCAACCGCACAGTTTCAACCATCTCCGTCTCCATCGCGCCACCGCCTTGCCATTCCATCCTGTCCTGCCAGCCGTGATCGAGGCAAAGTACCGTTACAATCCGTCGCTACGTTCTACCTGGAAAGCAGAGACAGTATAGTGCAGTATAGTATAGTATATCACATATAGACCTCGCTTAAGATAGCTGTGCACGCAAGAACGTTGGACAGAGGTGGCTGGAGGTCGTATAAGAAGCAGGAACGAGAACGAAAAAGAATCTGTTGGTCAAGTCCGATACACCGTCGGCACGATATTCGTTTCCATTGCTATAACATTCTGTGCCTACCATGTCTATACAACATCCGGATATGCGTATACAGCGTATTCAAGTAATTTCTGGTTGCCACGCGATATCCCATTTTGACAATGCTCTTCCCATGTTCCAATAGTAATATGACTTTTCACTCATATGACGATAAGGGTTTTACGGAATCGAGTGAGTTTATTACGTATTATCGTGTTTTAAAGCTACTTTCCTATTCGTTTGGGATTTCCAATTAAATTACACCGTTTATCAATAATATCGTTTGGTTTATGTGAGCATCGATATCTTTACAGTAACGAATACTGGTACGAATCGTTTTGGTGAGATACAACCAATTTATCTCGTGAAAAATCTGTAACTTGAATATATGATTTCATGAACACGCACGAGTCATACTTAATATTTTCTACAAGCAAAGTTCAGATTGAGGTTTCCTTTTAAAAAATTGCGATACCCCGACTCCGCCCATCCTTCGAAAGACAATTATCTCGAATGTACAAAATACCAAATGACAAAAGACCCGAACGACCGAGACCCAACTACGATATTCCCTCGACTGAATATCACCTCGATTAACAAAAACCGCGAAACGATAATACCCCGAAAATCCGAATTGTTCCTTACCAGCATTCCACCGTACCGATTGGGGAATCGATTGAACAACCAATAGGAAGCTGGAATGCAGGTAAGTATCAGTCGCATTTTTGTGGTATTGGTGTTTCGTGGTCTTTGCTAGTCGGGGTAACGTTCAGTCGAGGACAGAGTATTCGAGACGTGGTCGGCTTGATCTTTTTTCTTTCGTTCCATTGTACGCTCAAGATATTAGGTCTTCGGAGGAGTCGGAGAGTCATTTTTTTTAACAAGTCGAAACGTTGCCGAAATTCCTTTTTCACATCGTATTAACTCCAAGTTTTACTGCAAATATAATTCTAGAAATTGATTTTACTTTACTTAAAGTGCTATTTCGTTTCATACAATTGTAATTAATCTATTCCGTAGCTACGGATTTTATTTTTCGTACACTAACGATACACAGCCTGCATACTTTTGTATGGCGTGCCTACCGATGATTTAGATAATATTTCAAGATGACTATATGACACATACAATGTACGTAGTTACCTACTAATAGTAGAGTAAGGCGCTTGACATGATGTCTTTGCGCTCGTGACGAGACGTTGTTGTACATGTAAGTAAAACGACAATCATTAAAGTCTCTCCATACAATGTAGTATTAGTAATATCACTACCGTTATCTCCAGTAGTGAGAAAGCTGGCGTATTCACTGTGTACACGGTAGTTGCGGATTTTGGAAGTTTATGTACAGCAGCAGGTATATGTACTGTTTGCCGAGAGCATAGTGTACACTGTATGGCATAATATCGTACAACTTTGTGAAATCCCAAATGTGTTCGCTCGTGCCCGCGAGATCGATCGACTTGAGCTTCACACTCGCGGTCGAGTTTAGAAGTTTCATACTAGATTCTCGAGAAACATTCTCGAGAGGCCGGTGGCTCGGCATCTCTTTCCTCCCTCCCCCTTCTCCTCCCTTGCCATTGCACCATACGAACCTGTACTCTTTACCTCCTCAAAAGCCTGTCGATACTTCCAAGAGTAATAGAATTCATAGGCGCGAGTAAATAAAGTAACATATAGCTATGTCGCTTATGGTATTCTCTATTGGTAATTTTTGTCAAGTTTCTATACCTTTTTGTCTTCTTTTTACATTGACGCACTTATCGTTGATTATTCACAATCGATCACAGTACCAGATCAATGTATTTGTGTCAAAAAGATTTGTTTGTTAAAAAATACGACAATTTTTGTTGGGATTAAGGGGGTAATTACGTGTCAAATGACATTTATGTTAATGCGTATTCTAGACCGCCTACACTCAGAGAAATCGTGGTGGACTTGGAATATATTAAGTGACAACTATTCATTGTTAGACCTTTCTACTATTTTTATATTTACATTAATTTGTATCATTATTATCGTAAATACCTTTATTGGTTGCACTACTGTAATTTAGTTAACTTCTTCATGATATTAAAATTTTTTTTTAGGTAATTTTACGGTGAGAATGAGATAAAGTTGAAGTTTGTATTTATAAGTTAGCAAGCTGCGCGAGATCTCAGTACACTCCGACAGTTCCGCTGTCATTGTGGTACGCTGTTATGTATAAACCCGTATCCCCCAAATGTCACATCCTCCAACAGTCGTATAATCCAAATATTTTATCCCCCAAACCCATATCGCCCAAATGTTATATCCCCCAAACCCGTATCCTCCAACAGTCGTGTACCCCAAATCCGTATATCCCGAACTCGTATTTCCCAAAGGTAAGTGCCCCCAAAATCGTATGCTTCAAATGTGACATCTTCCAAAATCGTATATCCCTAATGTCGTATTACTTTAAAATTAAGTGCAAAATTTCTACGGGAGAATGGAAGTCCAAAAAATGTTGGAGTACAGATGCGGATGTTTTATAATTACAAATTCTTTTGGGCGATACAATTTTGGAGCATCGACCCCCACTTGGTAGATACGAGTTAAGGAGATAAGACAATTAAGCTATACGACTCTTGGGAAATATGATAACATACCTTCATTCATTATGGCTGTATGCTTATGAATTAGTTTGCGATATTGAGTGATATTTTCAAAAAATGATAGCTTACCTATCTTGCCCTAAACGATCTTACTTTACGAAATTACCATTTTCGTTTAAATCAATAAAGATGTAATGCTGTTTCAATGCTGGGCGTAATAAGCTATCTTGGTTCAGTACGTAAGCTTCACTCTCATTTACGGTCTGCGAACCGCCCATCTAGGATAATTCGGGAATTCATATCTGTTTCACGCACAATTCCCATGAGCGAGCACGTATGTTTAATTTCCGTATTATCAATGCTCGCGCGCCACAGCCTCAAACGATACAGTACCCCTCCTCATATTTTACGGAGGCGGGACTGTGCGTAATTCCATGTTTCAACAATCTAAACAAGCATCGAGAGAAGTTAAATAGAAGGAATACATATAACAACGGTTGCCGGTTAAAATTTAAAGTCCGATTATGAGGACTTATATTGTACAGTATTGTCACATTGACCCAGATCGACGCAAGGAGCTATACCACTCAGTGACGATCGCAGCAACAGCACTCAAGAGAAGGCGCAAGAGCTCTAACGGAGAGTCGACGTGAATACACGGTCTCCTCTGTGCACCCACGTACTCAGTTACGCACGTACTTAACGTATGCTCACTATGTGTATGCCTGCCCGGGGATATGCCGGTATACTAACGGATCTCAATCTCTCTCTCTCTCTCTCTTTCTTTCTCTCTCGAGGCTGACTTACCATCCGTCTCTCTTGCGTAAGCGAGCCCGTACGCACTGCACTTGATGTGCGCTCTACGCCGAGATCAATCGCAAATCCGAGCGGTATCTACTAGAGTAGGTGTGCTCTATACATATCACTCGGTAATAAGAGCTCGGATTAAGGAACGTTGTTTGTTAGCTTTGCTTCTCTTGTCCAGGTACGCTAAAGTTGCTCTGGTAATACCGTTTAGCTTCGATTCCATTCAAAAATACTTATAAAATTAATAAACACGAGTAGTCGAAAGATGAATCTAATGAAATGCTCTTAAATGAAGGAAGATTCACTTGAATATGAACAACGTGTCGTCAAATATGCAGCTAAATCAATATTTTATTGTAACTCGTACTAAACGACGAGAACGTCGGCCGATTCAGTAAGGCGACTTGAGGGTAAATTAAAATTAATGTCAAACTTAATATTCTCAGCCAAATATTATGAAACTCTTAATAAATCCGTGAACAATCATACGCTCACTTGATTGGCCAAACATTTTTTAGCTCAGAATGTACACGACTTTCATACTATGTCTGGATGGCGTTCCCTTCCTTCTTAAATGGCAGTTAGGTTAGTCATTAACCAGGAATTAGTTGAATGTAGTGTATCTTAGATTTTTTTCTAAATTGTCAGTTACTACGAGAGCCGTAACAGCAAAATAATCATTTCAATTCCAGGTCAATGACACTCATTCATTTCAATCGGGTATTGGTAACATTAATGACTATTATTTCTATTTTTGTTACTGTATTATTATCCTTATTATCTCACAGCATAACCATTTATTACCGTGACTTTTATATGGTAATCTAATTACGCATCGAATCCCTGCATTCCGTTACAAAATTGATTGTATACTGCGCATGTATATGTGCATAGGTTGTACGACGAGTAATTATGATATCGCAAGTGCGAACAGCTCGAGGCTATAGAGGAGCATAAACGCAACAGCATTGAGGATATTGCGTGGCTGACGTGGCTGCTGATGTTGGCACGTGTAGTGCGCGAAACGAGAGTGCGAGAAAGATAAATATAGAGGGTGCAGCTGAGGGTGATAAGAGTGCGAGACGAGATACACATCGAGGGACTCGCTGACTCGCTCGCTCAATCTCTCGACTGTGAGCAAAGGGCCAGCAGGGAGCACAGAGGGTGCACCAGTCGGACTCACTGCTCTCGTTGCTGTGTGTTGGCGAGAGAGATGTGGGTGCGTGACGACGAGTGAGTATAGGTGCGAGCGCAAGTACGCCGGGACGACCGGCGAAGGGGGTGGTTAAACCGGCTGGTTCGTTTGAACGCGGGAAGACCGTCGTCGTTGCTATAACACTGCCGCCGACGTGAGGACGTACCGCTATTGGGGGATGGACGCCGCTTCCATGGCAACCATGCGTCCATGGTGGCTGGGGCTCGGAGCTTTCCAGCAGTCGTCGGAGGGCTCGGGACAACCGAGCCTTCGACTAATGTACATATGCACCTATACGTCCGCATTCGCGCGGCTTCCAATGGATTCCCCTCGTTGTCGGTATCCCGTCGCTGCGAGGCTTCGCGCCCAATCGTGCATAAGAATTTTCCTTCATCAACGTTATCCCTTATTCCATTTGTACCAATACACACTGTTGTTTTATTGTTGTTGCGCGAGTCGTCTTAACGTACCATAAAAAAGTTTACTAAGTAAAGGTTAAGTCTAAATCGAACCACCTTGTAACTTCGTTATGAATTGTGTTTCGTTAAGGTAAATAAGATCTCAGGGTGCTTAACAGCTACTTGGAACCTCCGATTTTGCTACGCGCGTCACAGGACGTGGCCCGGTCTCACCTACCTTTTTCTGTTCCAGAATACGCTGCAGGATCAACATATATATAAACTGTAAAACTACGTTTTCACCGATACTAGCATGGGTACCTGGTTAATGCTAAAAAACAAGGGAATGTAATCCAGGCATTAAGAGAAAGTATACTTGAGCAAACTCATTATCAAACGATTTTTTCGAGCTATGTGTATAGAGCTTATCCAGTGATTGCCAAACCCTCGGCAGAATATCCTGCAAAATTATTGATGGTCGTGCCTTGTGTTTGTTCTTGGTATGTCTGGTATCAAGAAACGCGATAACGTCTCGACGGCAAGTATTCAAACACAATTTTTTCAAGTCTTCACTTTAATTTTAAAAATCTTCTCTCGACGTCAAGTCGATCTGCCGATATCGAGGCACTGCCGACGTCGATACATGCTGAGCTTGCTATCGAGTTTGACTGAACGCCACCTCCGTTGACCTATAATCACATACTTACGTTTGAGATATGATATGTAACGTTTACAGTTTAACGAATGAAAACCAGAGTAGCCGTCATTAGCTCCTGATCGGGCTGAGCTTTATACCTCTGCATTAGGTAATAGGTGAAATATCTATAGGACAGAGAAAGCCTGCACTCGATAAATTGTTATCGCTATTCAACTGCCAGGCAGCGAACGTGTGTGCGATGGGGCATTAAATGCTGCTCCGTCGGGTTAAATCGAAGCGAGTACACGCGCTTAATCCGACTCTCGATTCTCAACGCTATAGACAGGACAGCGGGAACCGAGCGACGCCAGGAATTATCGTTGGTCGAACGGACGAACCACCCGCTATAGCTATTTGTGCCATACATTATGTGCTATATACCATACTGAAGCAAAGCACACACTGCGAAGGTCGTGAGGGATTTTCCGTCGGTTAGATATTACAAACAGAAGAAATTAGTTCCTCGCATAATCGGCATTATCATGTCGAGATTTTATTATGCCGCTGATTGCCAGCGTCACGAATACGTCGAAATACTATTAAATTAATCTCGAACGCATTCAATCGAGTCAAAACATAACGGACTTGGCGCTGAGTTGATATATAAGTTGTATTATCAATGATTTTTCTTATTTTAATATTATGTATGAACCACCATAGATATTCATTTACTTAAAATACATCTAAAATATATATACCATGCACAAAATATTATAACTACACAAGTTATGTATCGTTATGTATCGTTATTTTCTTTTCTTATTATACGAGGGCCATTTGAAAAGTTTCCGGCCTCATCGACATAAAATAACTGTAGAGAAAATTTCTTACGCCGTCCGATAGATGGTCTTGACATAACGTAAACCGTAAAAATTTCAAATCATTCTGATCATTCTTTGTCTATGGCACTTTTCCAAAGTTGTCAGCTGATGTTGTCTGTCAAGAATGGAGAAACTTGAGTATCGCGCAGGGATAAAATTTCTTCATTTGAAAGGGAAAAAGACTCAGGAAATAAAATATGAGTTAGACTTTGTATTCGGTGAAGCCTCCCCTTCATTTACAACGGTCAAACATTGGGTGGCCGAGTAAAAACGTGGTCGTATGAGCATTTTAGGCGAGGAACGTTCCGGGTGCCCGAAAACCGCTACAACTGACGAAATGGTAGATTTAGTGCATCAAACTGTGATGGAAGATCGTCGAGTGACTGTTGAGGATATTGCTGAGGCTTGTGAGATATCATCCGAACGGGTGCACAAGATTTTACATCAAGATTTGGATATGAGAAAATGTCTTACCCTGTATATAAAAATTCCAGCGAAATTTTTGCGGCGAATGATAACCGTCGATGAAACCTGGGTATACCACCATACACCTGAGACCAAACAACAGTCAATGCAGTGGATTGCGGTGGGGGAACCAACGCCGAAGAAGGCAAAGGTGTTCTCTATGCAGGAAAAGTGATGGTGACAGTTTTTTGGGATAGCCGTGGAATAATTCTTATCGATTACCTTGCAAAGGGTGAAACCATCATCGGACAGTACTACGCTGTATTGCTCGATAAATTAAAGGCCACAATTAAGAAAAAAAGTTCGCATTTGGCGAAGAAAAAAATCCTGTTTCACCAGGATAACGCTCGGGTTCACACGTGCATGGTCGCCATGTCAAAATTTAACGAATTGAAGTTTGAATTGCTTCCGCACCCACCCTATTCGCCAGATCTAGCTCCCAGCGACTTTTTCCTGTTTCCTAATTTGTAAAAATTTCTCGGGGGAAAAAAAAGTCAAATACTGAGGTGGAAAACGCTGTAAACCAGTATTTTTCAGGTTTAGACAATCAATTTTTTCTGACAGTTTAAAAGGATGGGAGAAACGTTGGACCAAATATATCGAGCTGCAGGGAAACTACGTCGAGAAATAAATTTTGTTTTGCTTGGAAATATGTGTTTTTTTTAATAAGGCCGGAAACTTTTCAAATAGCCTTCGTATGTCAAATATACATATATGATACGTTTTATACATATTTAATATATCTGATATATATTCAGCAATTGAGATAAGACTAGGGTTTCGTACGGCTCGAGCACTACTGAACGTAAATAAACCTTGTCAAGGACTTCATATCATTGACCATGTAATTCGATATATATTTTTCCATACGGCGATAATATTGCAAATATAATGAAAGACTCAATAAAATCGGGAACAATTAACCATACATATTAATGCAAATTATATTTAGTAATCATATCGGGGATATTCTGGTAACTACGTCAGAGATGCGAATATAAAGTTATCGATAAATCACCGATTGAGAGCAAAACGTTGGTATATTTAAAAATAATAGCTAAGGATGGGCGATTGTTGCATTTACATTTATCCGGTTTAGCAATAGAATTTTCTATTCAACCATCGAATATCTCAAAGATTGCATGCATTGGCGTTCACATTCCACGTTAGTCTTAATGTCTTGAATAACACTTATTAAGTTCCGATGCTGGGAATCTTATGAGAAAAATCTGAACAAATCTATTTTTACCAGACATTCGTCGGTATGTAAATATTATCTTCATTCGTAGCATTTATAAATGGTAACAGTGACCTAACAATAATAATGGCAATATTAAATAAACCACAAATGAACAGAAATAATGAATAACTGTCACTCCAATAATTGGAATATAATGCTTCTATAAACGGAGTTTTTAAAGAGATAAAATAATATTGCACATGGCACTGAAGACAGATTTATGATAATCAGAAGATGATATTTGTTTGATGGAGTATTCGTAAACGTTCACAGTAGATTCACATTCCCTTCTGTTAATTAGTTTTGTCATCATGGTAAAACGATTTCGGCTTTAATGAAATGTCCCTAGACAGATTGTGGAGGAGGTGGTAAACTCTTTTTCCAAAGACCCATAAAGGGTTAGCGTTCGTAACAGTAAAGATGAATCCAGCTGTATTTAATATAACAGTAATAATATACTGTAACGCTGACTGTACTATTGATATAGTTGTAACAGATATAGTAGTTTGAGACTCGATGCGAACTATCCACCGGTTCGTCCACTTTGCTCGCCGTTTGACCTGGATACCGAAGCAGCAGGCGCTCGAGGCCTCTGGGCCTCGCTCGTCCGGCTGCTAAACGAAAAGCCTCGCTCTTTCGCTGTATGGCAGTCGTTCGAGGTTCTCGTCGTAGACACACAGTCACTTCCCGCGCATTCAACACCAACAGAAAAAAGTTTCTCAAGTCGAGCATGGATCTCTACAGCTAACACACCACTGTACCGTCTGCTTTCTCGGTGGGCCAACTCCCGCGTCTCAAGCTTCTTCCACTTCTCACTAGCTAGACGCTTCCAGGGATGCTTTTTGCATAACTAAAGTCCATTTTTCACTGGGTCATACTATGAAATCTTAAACTCACTGTAGGCAAAGCCCTTTACATATTTATAAACGCCAACGATGGTACTTCGATTAATCCTACTCGAAAAGCCACTTCGAAGTGAATATACTTGAAAATTTAAAAGGTCGAGTGGTCCAGTGTGTCTTCATTTATTTATCATTAGTATCGTTATGATCTAAACTCCTCGTGTAGGATTATTGAGTTTTACGAATCTTGATACCCTTGAATCGATCTTCACTTCATTATTGAATCGGATGTAAAAATGTTCAAAGTCTATTTGTGCACAATAACTGCACGTAAGCATTATGACAAATTCTCTCATTCCAAGTTTGAAATATTAAATATAGAAAAAAATGTAATACAGCGAAGAAAAAATTATATTTTTTAACGAAATTTTAGTCAGTTTAACAAAAATGCATTTAGAATACATCAAATATTTCATCATCAATGATGCATATTGCTCGTAGGTTATTAGTAGTATATGGCAATCGATGAACAAAACCCGTAACATTTTTTTGTTATCATTTTCCTACGATAAATGTGATCGGGATGAATAAAATGTTATTATTATTCTCAAAAATGACATTAGTACTGAGAGAGTTAAAAGCAGAATAATTGAAGAGCTGAAAATCGCTGGATATGTTAGTCGACTAGCGTCAAATTCACCATTCATACGGAAGCTCATCTCTGCTTACCCACGTACCTGCTGGCTAATCGCAAATTGAGGGAGAGACTCTCGCGGCCACGGAGAGATCTTGCAAGAGTCACGACTCGTAACATACTGTACGCGATGTGGTATGAGTTGGAGCGGCGAGAGGTAGGTTAAGTGACGCGGCAACTTCCTTCGTGATGTACGTGTTGCGCACCGGTCCGTGCGCTATATGTATATACTGTGTATAGTACGTGTATGTATACCTACCTATCGAGGTGTAGACGGTGTAACGAGCGGATCCACCGAGTAAAGCGGAGTAGTCGAGGAGAAGGAAGAGGAGCAGGCGGAATGAGAGGAATATATAGGTAGAGACCGGAAACTCGGGGCGAAAGCCTTAGAGGATGCAAGGAAGATGAGTAGCAGCCGTGTGTATGTAACTAAGTATCTGTGCATTTGTATGCCCCCATGTATTGCATAGACAGAGATGAGCGGCTAGGTCTCGAGCGACCCCGATAAATCATACGTTGCCGGAGAACACGCACGGTTCGAGAGACTGCTGATGTACCTGTACGTATATGTCGGAGACCGGGGTTTGTTCGATTAGAGACAAGTTGATGTCAAGTCAGTTGAAATATTAAGGATTGTGTTTAAAAGGCTTAGGGTTACTTGCCTTGCTATAATTGTTAAAAAAAACTATTCCCATAATTGCTCTAAATACAGGATAAAATAATTTTTCAATTAAATAATAAAAGATATTCCCTCTATTACCTCGAAATAGATTGCAATAATGAATTGCAAAACAATTTTTGTCTTTATTTGTGTATCAATCATATTATTCTTTCAGATAATTATAAAAAATTTTTTTTTTTTCATTGCGAATGACGAAGTAATTAATAAAAACAAGTACTTGAACCTACACATTTAAAATGAAATGCGATATTAAGTATATTGTCAGTAAATGAAATATAACTTGTGATTATTTTCAATGATTTGTTATTTTTAATTATATTACTACTGCCACACATTCTCGTCGTATAGACATTTAAAAAAATGATTTAAAAAATGAATTCGATATTAATATAACTAGCCCCTTGCGTGTGTATATAGCTCGATCGACCATTCGTTCTAAAAGATCATGCATTTACTTGTTTTGCTATACATTTTTAAAGAACTATTCTCCTGTTACGCTCTAAATCCAAGGACAAATAATATTTGAATTAAATAATAGAATATATTATTACTATTCCTCGAATTAGATTACAATGATCAATTGAAAAGAATATTTCTCTTTATTTGTGTAACAATTAAATTATTATTTGAGATAACTATTTAAATATATAATTTCTTATTGCAAATGACGAAATAATTAATGTAAATAAATACTTCGATTTACACATTGAAAATGAAATACGATATCAAGTATGTTGTAATGAAATTAACTATAATCAATGATTATTTCTAAACATTTATTATATAATATTATATTACGTATGCTACACATTTTTATCGTGTACGTATTCAAAAAATAAATAAAAATAATTGACGCAATGTTGATCGAACTAGTACCCTAAGTGTGTGTATAGTTTGCCATGAACCAACGTCCACCTATACAGATCCAGTGTAAAATCCAGTCCTTATCACAGACACCACGCTCTACAGGCCGGCGTGCCGCTGGGGCTGCTTTCACTCTTTACATACCCACCATCGACGACCAATGAATCATGCTTACGTCACCGGGCGATCGCGTAGCTGAAAACAAGCAATCGACGGGCCACGCTGGTAACAACCCGTCTCGTTCGTCGTTCGTTCCTCCTCGATCCTTCATCGATGATGTACACGGATGTACGCGACAACATCACAAACGGAACCTTCAATCGATCTCTGGCACAGAATATATGACATACAGGGTGTACAGTACACACAATTGAGGATATTTTTACAAAAAATGTTTTCGTTGAACTACGGAGTGTAGCATTTGATTGGTTTTTTAAATTCAACCATCTAATTACCGACGGTAAATTATTTTTTTAATTAATAAATTTGGAGGTCTGCTAATAGATTCATCTTTTCTTCGTATTGTTTAGTCAATGTACCAATTTTTTTTCAATCAAATCTACATACATACATCTACATACGTATCAGTAAAGCTACATCAGTGCGAACTTTATTCATGATTTCTTCGCAGACGGACGAGTAGTCGTTGGAAATCGAGGTCAGGCAAAGGTTAAAGAGACTGAAAATAGCTTCTCGCTTGCCGATAACTTCCTCGATGGGGCACGAGCGCGCGTCCGGGATTTCGTGAATCGAACGCGATGCTTCTGCTGATCGTCACGCGTAGTAAATAAATAAGTGATAAACGAACTGCGCATAGGACACGAACTCTATGTAATGCGATAACATTCTATTAGCAAATGCGTAGAATATATCAATTGTACGTTGAACGTTCGCAGTTTTAATAGTTATCCGTCAAAATCGCGTTATCAGGATTTTTCAATTTCCCTCATGTTCTCCACTTTTGCATATAAACGGTTATGCCCCAAAAAGGGTTGCATCAACGTGATCCCGAAAAAAGTCCTTTTGGAAAGATGGCACCCAAGAAAAGCCGCCGAAAATATGTCTCCCAGAAGTAAAAATTCACAATTTCAATTATTTTAAGTCAAATCGAATGTAATTACTAACAATAATCATCTAATTTTAAATGTCAGTAGAAAATAACAATTTTCATCGTCGTAACCAAAGGATCGACAGTCGTTATGGAGTATGAGCGGTTATGAAGAAAATAAGAATAGCATACAGATACAACGCCGTTGTGAAGCTAAGTTGCAGTAACTTTAGTGGAATATTAATTAAAATATTGTAATGAACTTTCTTTTTTTCTTCCAACAATAAAAAAATGGCATTCGTAAGGTAATTAATTAAATTTCATTCATTTTATGGCACAATCAGTGCTGATTATTTGGTTCCAAATAAAACTAACTATTTTAATCAAATAAAATGTATGTGTTTGCATTGTGTTTTCATGCATCGTCAATTTTATTTTATGCACTCTGATATGAAGTAATTATTGTACCACCACTGATCCGATCTTCGTACATGTGCTATCTGTTTCAGAGATATGAAGCCACTTTGGTGTACACACGGAAAATCAGGCTAAACCAAATGTTCCGATGATGAACCTAGAAGATTCTATGAATCAGAGAAAACGATGAGATTGCAATTAAAATTAAATTAAAAATTGATTTAAAAATGTTGGAATAACACACAAAGAGCATAGTATGATGGATATAATTCGGTATTTTGCTGAACTTTCCGATACTGTCGAGAAAAAATGAATGATACGCATGTGCAACAAGGCTATCATTAGGTAAATGAACATGCAACTATCCATCCCTGGGGAGAGGAGGGCTACGAAGATAAGAATGGTGGGCCACAGAACTTGAGTCTAGCGATCATAATCTCAACGCACGATGTCAATGCTGTTTCGTGTTACCAAAAAATATTGTTGTAGTACCTAAAGCAAAAACTAGAAAATGTTGGAATCTATTATATTTCCGATGTTGCCGCGGACCAGTACAAAAACTGGAAGGAATTGCTTAATACTTGGCACTGCGAGTTGGACCATGAAATTACCGCTGAATGGGGTGCGTTGCGTGCTGAGGGGTGGGGGAATGAGACACGTTGTTTTGCTACGTTGCACTAAAAAAAATTGCCCTAATATCAGCGATGAAACTGTAAAGCGGTTAACATTGCGAATCTCGAGATGACCGAATCAAGTCATATTAAGACCATTTTAAATCATTCAATTGGGCAAAATAAATAGAAGAAATACACCAAAATTATCGTAGGAAATACCTTTCCTATGGAGATAGAGAAACAATTTCTGAGTGTAGACGGCTACGATCAGACCATCTTTGAAATGTTGGTGCAGAGTACCCCGAGTAGAAAATGTGTAGCGTCACATCCGGCGCGAATGAGGAACTGCTGAGGCCCCGTTGCAAGCCATATCCGCCCTGACAGAGCCTTAGCAGTGACTAATTCGCGCCGGTGGTAAGGCTACAGATGTTGTATTGTGCACGTGGTGAAAAAATATATTCACGGTATGTATAACGTTTCGGTCTAGGATGTGAACCCTCTTCAAAATCTTTATTCCCACCTGAATGTAATATGAAACAAGTGAATGCGACAACAGATTAAGGAAGCGTTACCTCACAAAATGTCACTTCAAACGAAAAGATCTCCATATTAAAAATCCGTAAAACTTATTATCATGTCTATCTTATAGATGAATGTAAATAACAATTTCCGTATATGTACCAGTCCTAAAATTCTTTTTAAGGGGGGAAAAGGGTCGGAAAAGTGATTTTTTTCTGATACTACAACTTATAAGAAATATTGTCATAAAATTTGAAGTCATTAGGAGCAAAACTTTTCGAGTTATAGACAATTGAGTCTCCGGTCGCTCGGTCTCCCTTGACCGTCATGAGACATTAATCGCGTTTTTCTCAAAACTTTTTTTTTTAAGTCGGTAGTCAAAATTTCTCGAAAACCTTTTGGACCGATTTCGCCTAAACTTTGCACACTTCTTTTACATACTAAATACTCTGTTCTGAACGAACGATTTTTTTTTCAATTACAACTTATTTTTTTATTGAAAAGAAAGAGCAATTTTTGGCAAAAATCAGAATTTTAAAAAATCAGAAAAATAAAAATTCAAAAATGAATATTTTGTTAATTCCTTCGTTCAAATCCAAGATAAACTTATGCACTAAAGAAATCTTTTTGGTTTTTTAATTTCAGATGAACCAACTCTTGAAGTTATCCTAACTACCGCATGGAAACTTTTTTTTGAGGTGACTTGGTTCTCACCACTACCACTGGCTTATTTTTAAATATTTTTTTAATGAAAATTTAACAGAATATACTTAGAATGATGCTTAATAATGTAACAAATTAAAAAAATATTAATAAATAATGTATTCTGGAAAAAAATGCACAAAAATATGCTTTTTTTTTGTATCTCAGACCCTTTTCCCCCCTTGAAACTTACGTAATCGACAGAGCATGAACCTGAGGATATTTTTGCTAGCATATGTCGTATCTGTAAAACAACAATTACGGGAGTCATACACTGAAACGCAAAGAACTGTAATCAGTAGGTCGAAAAATGAAAAACTTTACCACTAAAGCTCCAAAAGTTAATCTTAATATCGAATAGAACTGACGTCAGTAGATTAAAACCCAGGGTAATCTGATAGTTATGAGGTTACATGTTAATCAATCACCAGACGTGAGATTGACGAGAAGCGAGACAAGCTCGTAACGCTAGCTATAGTTAGGAACGTATCACAACTGTGAGGTGCCCCATCCTTACATAACTTGACGGCGATACTTAAATATAGTTTATTTATGACAATCTTTTTACACAACTGCTAATTACAACGCAAACACGTACTCGGATAGCACATACTCGTAGTCATTGATGGTATTGCTTATATAGACGATTTTTTCAGTAAAACGTGCTGAAAATGATAAATAAAACAAAATTGCTACGAAAGATCCATTACTGAAAAAAGTGAGTATAAACCTTAATCTTTGGTACAATTTATATTTAATGATTTAATTAGGTAATTAAGTTATAAATTAAACTCAAGTTATCTATGTAAATTCTTTAATTAACCGTACATACATTTTCTTCATTATTTAAGATATATACGTCAAAAGTGAAATTATAAAAAATAATTTTTTAAAAATTTAATTTGATTCGTATATTATTTCAAATCCGTAAATTTGCATATATTTACTTCAAGCAAATGAATTTGTAAATATTTTAAGACTGTCAGTAGCATTGTATACAATTGACATTTCTTTATTCAACAGCAATATTTTACTATTTCTACTTGTAAGATCAATTGAATTACACAATTAAATCATAATCCTTTAGCTGTTTTAGATTAAAAAATAATAATAGGACCATTCAAATAACGCAAATAATAGAAGAATTCATAGCGATACGATTAATATTAAACAAAAGGAAGACACGAATAAGAATTTAATGGTCAATGTATCACAAGAAACTTTTTTATAAAAAAAAATGTAGTCTTATTAATTGTGCACTTCAAATGGTGTCAATTGGCAATCAATAAAAATATTTCATTACATTGATAATATCCTTAAAATGAACTAACATACATGTACTCATTCACACTAGGAATACATGAATTAAATAATGAATTCTTTTTGGTATATAAAATCTCATGGCATTTCTATATAAGCATATTATGTTCACAGTATACATCTGGGAAATTTAGTAATTTTTATGTGTCGAATGGTTCCTAATCGATATTCTGTGCATTCGATTGATTACGAATAATAGTAATTTTGTTAATCGTAATAATTATAATATTAATAAGGCATTCACGGTCAACTCAGGCACTTTTTTTTCAACCCTATCAGATATTTTTCCTAATCGCATAGATTTTACTACTACTTGATAGTACTTCCTATGAATTCTGTTACATTTTTTATTGCATTATTTTGTAAAAAGCTGCATTTTTGTTAAGGTATCTCGAAAACCAAAGGTCACAAAAATGTTATTTCATATCAGCTTTGATGATATTTAAAAAAAAATGTATCGATCTGATGGCTTTAATTTTTCACACAAAAATTAAATATATATATTTTTTCAAAATACGCCATCTCTCTCGCATTGTAAAATTAACGGAATCTAGCAAACGTTAATGTCGATCCTATTTTAAAAAATAATTAAAGTAGGATCGACCGATCTTCCATAGTAAAAAAAAAAATGAAAATCATGTAGAATCGTACGAAGCCGACCATTATTTTATTGCAAATGTTTTAACCGCGGAAAAATATAAATTATATACCACTAACAAACCTAAAGTCATTTCCGAATGGTTGGTATAATCTCTAATAATAAAGTTTTACTCTACACAAGGCGCTAGATTATACGCTAATTTTATTAAATACCTAACAGAGGAAACGAGCGTGAGCTTTAACAGATCAATTTCGTTCATATAGACAATCGTATAGTTATGATACACAGTAGAGCTGGTGCATATTTCGAAATCGCGGGCGGAAAGTAATAACGAGACACAGAAACTGCTTGCGAGATCTTGACACGTGGCTTATACATACATGGTACTTAAGTATATCACCGACGCGATGAGACTTATATCGTAAGTTATGCAGACACGTGCATAGCCAAAACGTGTACGATCGCTGTTGGTATTAGGTACCGCACATGTGTACATGCGCGTCGCGAAGATCTGTATAGGTATGCACAGTTCAGAACGAGCTTTAGATAGAGCTCACTCGTGGAATATGGCTGCGATTCTCTGGCCGGATGCCCGGTCGTCTGGTGTACTGACCTACCCTTGGTGAGTCCTTGGCGCATTCCCGGCTTCCATCCTCACCAACGACAAACACATCCGAGCTATCTCATCACCATCCCCTCGAGCTTTGTACAAACACACGAAGACCTCGGGTTAATCAATAATTCGTCGTTAAAGCGAAGATAAAGGGGTGTTGCATACGCTGATTTTGTAGATCGAGAGCGTAAGTAATATCAGTTATATTAAGAGAAGTAAAAAGGAACAGGATTTCAAAAAATAAAAGAAATCAAAGAGGACGAATTTTCCGAAGAGAAATATTTGCAAGGTATACTGTGATTTATTTTTCTCTTCTGAACAACGAAATTTTTTTCATTAAAAATGTTCTGAATTGAAAAAGGGAGAGCGTACACTTCGTATTATGATCCGTGGGTGATATCCTAGTCTATATGTTACACAGACACCAACGTTTCTGAAATAAATATTTCGACCGATTTACTTTTACCGATAACGGCTCATCGGTACATCTTCCATTTCGTCGACTTCAAATTACTTGGATCGTCTTGATATTTTTATGCCAAGATACTCAAAAAAGTCAAAAACGTCCAAAAGAAAGTGCTCCATATTAGTACCTTACAAATAAAATATTTTGCAAAGACGATTGCTATTGAGTTTGAGCCGAATCTACAAAGTCGCTCTGACTCATGTAAGCATTGATGAGATGAACTCAATTTTTTTACAAAAACGAAATAATGTTTGGCGGTGCTAGATATTCGTATTAGTGAAAATCGGTAAGAAGTTAGAAGTAAGAAGTCAATCCAAATTCCAACTAAGAGTATAAATAATTTTATGAGTATTCCACTTTTTAAATCGAATTATATTTTAACTTACCATTGTGTCGTAATTTTTTCTTTTTTAAAACTTTAGTCAACTTTGGGTTAAATAGCTTCTACGTGTAGAGAAAGGTAAGATCAATAAAGTCGAAACTCATACTTGTCGTAAATATAAAATTCGCTTATTATTCTTTGGTTTCGTGATAATCTTGTTAATCGAACGTTGCGACGGATGCCAAGCACAAAAAAAACTTTCTCTCCCGTCCTTGCGGGTCCGCCTAATTCACGCTCTCCCGTCCGATTTTTCAAATGTAGAAAATTCGTATCTGGAAATCTATTGGCTGTAAGTAATATACCAATAGGACATTCTTTATACGACAATAAAAAAATAGCGACCCTCCAAAAATTACGGTTACTAATTTGGTAACGGGATTCTCCGTCGTACCCTTATCACATTTGTGCTCTTATTTTGTCCCCTATTATCTAGAAAATAGACAACGCGCATTTCTAACACTAGTTTACTTTAAACACTTGTACATTTGGTAAAATATGAAACTAAACAGAATTAACATAATGAGACTTCAGACGTTGAAATCGATTAAAAATAGTAGAATTCAATAGACTTTTAATTAAATTATTAGTTGGATAAACAGCGATGTTTCTCTTTAACGAGTCATCTCGAATTTATAATAATTTCATTGGATATTACGTGCTATGCGGGATCGTTAGCTGTCGATAAAATGGATAGAGGATAGCGAAGTCATGTGACCGATGTTCAGTTCGTTCGTTAGACCGTTTGGATTGTCGAGCTCGGCTCGGCACAGCATCTGTCAGACTGATATAAGGTGAACTGACCTACCCCTTGGTGAGAAAAGATCGTGCACTGGCTCGGCGCACAGAGGTAAGAGACGCCCATCGAAGTGGTCGAGACACGACGTCTCGACCAGGCTCTCGCGATACCTTTTATTTCGTTTATACTACTCGTTCTTCCCGCCCCCATTGCTCATCCTTCCGCGTACTATAGTTACCTACCGTTTTAATTGGCAGTTTTGGTAATTGGGATGTTGTTGTTGCCCTCCTTGTAGCTGCATTACGATCCTGTATTTTTCTCTGAGGTTCACTGCGCATCGTAAATTACAATTGTGTAAAAATTACCTTTGCAAGTAAACTAACTTGAAGATGTACAAGAAAGAGATAAGATATTCCCGAGGTTGATTCTAATTACAGATTCGAGTAAAATGAACGGTAACGTTATTATTTCTTCCAAACGCAACATGTAACAACGTATAACAAGTCTGTAGTGAGAAAAATGGTCGATTAAAATCGAAACTCGCTAAGTAACATCGGTATTGAGTTACAAAATTCCGTTGCAATCGCAAACAGGTGCGAAGAGTAAGGGGGGGGGAGGAGTCACGTTCGAGCCGGTGGACGTCGTGCCTCGGCGTTATAACACGCCTGAGAGCGCTTCACCTGGCTGGCTCATGATCGTGATTCCAGCACAGGTAGTGGGTGCTGACCTACCCCTGCTCGACGATCAAATGGGGTCCATCGCTCCCTTCCATTTCTCTCGCTCTTATAAGTACTGCACCTGCCAATCGCGCAGGGACCCACACTTCACGTCCTCACGCTCTTTTGTCAGCTGTACAACAGCGACGTATGTACCTATTATATAAATATGTTCAGTGGCTACATCTACCTGATGCATAACTACCTATGTAAGGATAAATACGTCTGTATACGTCACAGCTATATACACATACCTACACAACTTACCAATCTATGTTCACGAGGACCGGTGTCACGGACAAGGGAATGAGCAGAGAAAAAAGGGCGAACACGTGTCCCAGGTATTACAGTTTAGTACAGTACGGAGTATGTATATATATTTTGTGCTAGCGAGAACGAGGAGATGGAAATTGCACAGTTTCATCGCTGTCCGATGCACACCGCGCACCACCAGCCACGCGGTGAGTTTTAGTATCCACTTGTTTTTATATGAATTTCCAATTTAATACTCGAGAATACAAGACACATTCATACATACATATGTACTGTATATGTATGTATATACGACATGAGTGTGTATGTGCTCAACTGATATATTGCTCGTCTACGCACATTTGTCGCTATGTTGGTGTATATGAAATTGTACACATGGTACATGCGAAAACGATCGGTGTGGACGTTCTCGATATCGTGAAATCGGTATACGAATAAAAATAATAAGCTTTCCGCTTTTGGATACCTCTTGGGCGTTTTCCGCATCAAAATGCGTGCCACTGCAAAACGTATGAAAAAATTTGACGATGTGTGCCGCGGGAGTGTTCACATATACAGTCAAAGGTAACCGTTTATTTTGGAGTATTTCTATAGGTTTTCCAATGGCAACTCGCAATCAATGTACAGCCGAAAGAACACAGGTTCAGCAACGATTGCCGACCTTGTAGTCCATATTTTATTAGGCGCACCTGGTTGTTAGAAGATCGGGTTAATGAGCATTTTCTAACGGAAAACTCTTTAATGGCTGAGTGTTCAAATTCGGAATAGAGTAAGTTTGTTACTATTAGTATGCGTGACAATGCACCGTCAGTTTTCTTCTTTGAACATCAAGTGCACACAATGAGCTTTTTTTCCAGTGTAATAAATTGCTCGTATTTGATTTTATACGATTCTGAGAAATGTCCTGAGGTATTACATTATGTTTCACCTTATAATATTTATTAATTGTTTAACGATTTTTTAGAATATGTTCCATTAAGTGTTTTTCGGGAACATTGGAATATTTTTTTCCATTCGAAATATACAAATTCCAATAACGAAAGAAAAAAATTGAAGTAATCGGGATGAAGAATAACTCATTCATGCTAGGAAAAGCACGCAATACCGCAATAAGCCCACTATCACAGTTATCCCAGTTGACTGTAAAACTCGTGGTACAGGATAGCCGGTGCTGCGTAAAGTGTATACGGTGGACAGTGTAGAATCGCCAGTATTCGTATGAAAGCATCGAGGCTGCGGAGAAGAGTACGAGAATGAAAAATAGCAGGTGATTACCCGAGTCTCTCGTCGCGTTAGGTGGTGTGAGTATCGATCGTCGGTGGGTCGACGTGTTGTATCGCTGCCGGGGGCTGCGGGACAGGCAGATAGACTCAGGGAGAATAGAGGGTGCTGGGGGTGCGTTATACAAGGTGATTTGGATTCACCCGCGGCTCCAAGTTCTACGATATTATTGACCCCGGTGCGGAGCCGCACCCGTCGCTCTCGCCCTTCTCCTACACATCCACCCACCACCCGTCCGTAACATAAAATCCATCGAACACCGTCAAACAGATAACACAACTTCCTAACGCTCTATTTCACCGTCGCTTCAGATTGCACTACTACTGTTGTCTGTGTACTCAATAGTACTGTCTTACACCGGAGGGTTTAAGAAAATTCCAATGTGAATGAAATTCGTTGATTATTTCTCGCGAATGGGTAAAATCCTCATTGAAAATAGGGAGCCAAATTGCATGCACCAAATGGTCTTATGAAATAAACAGCAGTTGTGTAATCTACTGAAGTAACGTTGTTAAAAATTTATCATTTTTGTGTTACCGAATGGATACACAAAAATTTAACGAATTAATAATATTTTATATTTAATCGTTGATGAAAAATCATGAAATTTCACTTTTAACGAGAGAATCGATACAATCCATAGCAATTAGCTATGTCGGGTTCCAGTGTTTGAAATTTACGAAAAATTGTGTACCGAGTATGTCTCTACGAGGAACAAATAATAAAATCTAACGATCGATTACTCCCATGTTCACGTATGCATCAGTTGTCGTACTGGTATATTGATACTGTGCACAATAAGTTTTCATTCCTACACAATGCACGGGATTTCTCTTGCCATTCTCGATTTAACGAGAGAATCGATTTGCCAGTGTGTGCCTGTGTGGACATTTATATAATACACATTTCTATAAGTGAATGTTGATTCTGTTTCGTACGAGCCTTCATGATAGCTTTAAAGCTGTCGTTACGTAGCATTTTCATTGTGGATCGTGAGCGTACACGAAATAATATATTGGAATTTCAAGAGCAAAGCTCATAATATTATTAAATGTGTATGAACGTTGATACAGAGAACAAACTATAGTAATCGGGTATCCGTTAATAACAAAAAGCTTCAGAATGCTTGTCACATTGCAGATACCTCCGTACACTGGAATATACTTAACGCGAGTTTATGTGTCAAATAATTGCGTAATATCCCGATAATTGGACCTCATCGTTTGCCTTATTATAATACATTCAGAATACTGTGAACCCTGTGATAATTGATAATTGTACAGGGTTGTAGAGGGTTCCGACGGAAGCCTTGGACGAAAGGACGCTCGGTGCGGTGACTCCGCATTTCAAGTGATTGTGAAAGTCATTTGGAACGATGGGGGACATAAAATTGGGTAATAATAAAAGAGAAAGATACGGAAAAGTCGTAGAATTAGAGACATAAAAGTTATTGAGAGAAAACATTGAAAAAAAAGAACAATTTATGGAAGCACGATCAGTGAGGTTAGGTGGAAGAAAGAGGGAAGTGGCGTCTAAAAAAAACTAAGGAATTAGGCACAGTCGACACCCAACGGAGAATCAAGAAATGAATCAATGGGTGGTAGGATTAGCAAGGACTATGAATGTAGTTGATGCGAGATTCAAAGAATATGACTTATAATCAAAAGCAACAGAGGAAGTGAACGAATAGCAATTGAAATTAGGAAATGAAAAATTCGTAGTATGGGAGAGGTGTAATTATAACGCTGGGTAATGGAAGAATGAAATAAAAGAATAAAGTATTATGACCCAGGTGGGTTTTTATAAGTGGCACGATACTGGGTCAGTTCTGGCTGCTAAGGCCTGGCCTTGTGCCGAGTCATTACCAACATTGGTACAACGTTGGTACCGGTACGTAATGCTGAGCAAAGGCCCAGCAGTGTATGTAAACACTGTGCCAATATTTGTAATAGATCTTCCACAGAAGCCACTATATGGTTGCAAACCAGATTTGGCACGCTACTGACCCATACCCAGCTGACGGTAGACGCAGCACTTCTGTGCTTGACGTAGAATTCAAGATTATGTACTAGAGACACCATGAATGCCATGATTGGCAATCACGGTAGAGCTAGAAACAATGACAGAAACGTATAGCGCATCGTGTTAAATTAACTATGAAGATAGAAAAAAACATGAAGTTCAAAACGCTTTCATTCGTATTATTTGGCGAACACCAAGCCTTTTATTAGATTCGTCGGAAGAACAACTAACAACTGCGTTGCTGGAAATCTTAGACACTTCGTCTGGTTCGCATTGATTTGTGTCGCTTTCACATGGCAGGTTTACCGAAGTAAAACGATCATTTCGAAGGAATTTAGGACCATCGATCTTCAAAAGAGTCGCATATTAAACGTCCATTTGTTTTCGGTTTTTAACCGAATCGTGCACTGGCTCATTAATCGTCTCTGTGCTTCTATTATTTTGTTTTAAATCTCTTTACATTTCAACGTGTACCACGGAATTCGCCATCATAATTCCCGCGATACTGTAACGCATTGTGATATTGGAAACAGGCTACCAACGTTGGGTTAATTACTAACACTACTATTGACTAATGAGACTTGTTTGCAGATAAAAATTTGTAATTAGATCAAAAGTAACGTGAAGATTAGGTTTGCAATGTTTTAAAACTAACGCGTTTGTATTAATTTGTTCATAATAAGTCGACTTGAGGAAGAGTAAGCTACAGATGTAGGAGAGTAAAGCCAGGAGACATGGGCCACTTTTGCTTAATCGACCGTCACTTTGTTGGGTCTCAATATTATTAGGCGGCCCTTCGGGCGTTCAAGAAGCAAACCTTTAGTTTGCAACCGGGAGCAATATATTATTGTTATTAGTAAAGTATTCCCAGCAGTGTGAAAAAAATCGGTATCAAAGTAGAGATGAGGCAATAAAATAAACCAGTTTAACATGGAATTATGCCGTCTGCCGTATACTTTAACCTTAACGTGCAATGTGATGATAAAGATAGTGTCTGCTTAAGCTCGAAAAACCTAGGGGACTCCACACCAAGCCGAGAAGAGCATTTGTATCGCGCGACTCTCCTTCGCGCAGTTTACTGCCGTAGGGCCGTCTATAGGTTCGAACTAAAGGTGCAGTGAAACCTCCATATTTGCACGGATGTTCTGCTTATCTCTCACTCTACTGCGGGCGCTATATGAGTTCTATTTCTTTCACACTCATAGATGTTTTACGTCCTCTTAAACATGAAAAAAGTAGACTGAAACATTACGAATTCTTCTTAGAGACACAAAATTGTTTAACCCAATCGAAATGGTTTAACCCATTTTGTCGGTGATGTTATGAATATTTGACAGCAGCCTAAGCTGATATTACTTTTGAAAGATTTCACTCACATCTGGCCAAATCACTTTCGCGAGAAACTCCTCTCGAACGACTAAAATATTTTTAAGCCATGTATACACCAACTGCGCTCAATAACACTAAAATTGACTTAAATGCGAGCGCAAAATTCCATAAAATCTGATCGTTTTAATATATTTTAACGAAAATTGCAATAGATAAAGAGTTCCTACTACTTTCTTACACAATAAATTTCAGTTTGATCTGATGTAATATTCAAACCCTTTTATCGATTTGGTCAAAGTTTAGACCAAACGCCCTTTATAATGCTGTTAGGTATGTGTAAAAAGTTTTAGTACGTTGCCTTTAAATTTTTGGTAGCTTGCGTGGCCCCAAATTTCAACATTTATAATTTCATAAAATACAAACCACTTTACTGAATTTAAAGTAAATTTGTATGAAACATTATTGAGGACTTTGTATAAAAAATTCTTATTTTCCAGCTTAATGCGATAAAAAGAATTTTTCGATAAATTCAAGTTTCCGTAATACTCGAACCTCTTATCCAGTTTTAGTCAAATTTAATACCAAACATCCACGAACATTATACTTCCCTTATGCAGATCGATTGATCTCTATTACTGAAAATTCGCTTAAGGTACAGCATACAAAGACTTTTTTGCGCAATATTTAAATCAGCATTTTTGAGAGACCAAACATTTTTTTCTAAGCTACTTGTCTCGACATTTTCGACAATGTTGAGTGCATGACATAAAAATATAATAAATATAATAATATTAAAAAATATTCAACTGCTCCATTTCCCCTGCCGTGCCATCACTCTTAGTTTTACTCTAGACAAAAATTCGGAGTTTATGTATAGCTGTACAATTATTCAGACGTTATGTATAGCTGTACAATAATTCGAAGAGTATGTATAGAACGTGCACAGATGAGAAGATGCGATACACGTACACGGAAGCTATAGGATGAACTCACGTCATCGAAGATCCCGCTCGCGTCAGGCTCAAAGCGGATCGTCGGGTCGAATACATGAGATACCACAGGCTTAGAAACCAAGTCGATAAGGACAATAGGAAGAGGAAAGCTGCTCGTGCGCCTCGTTCTATAATACGTATACCGAGTACTACATTATGCTGTGGAAAAGTTCAGCGTCTGCAACTAAAGCTTTAGCGGTATGCAACAACAGTAGTAGCAGCAGCAGTAGCGAGCATCAAACACGAAATCTGCAGCACCCGAGCTGCGTGAATACAGTGGCAATAGGAGGTAGTATCAGCGCCGACGTTAGCCACAGGGTGCTTCGCAATGCTTCACAGAACCCACGGGAAAGCGTGTACGCGGGCTGTGCACGACTCGTACAATTCTCGATTGCTCGCTCGCTCGCTCTCCTATTCGACGGAGCAGTCGACTTGGCAACAGTGCGTGGGTTGCGCGCCTCGCGCCGTTCCGTGCTTCTTCTCCGGCGCAACGTCGCACCGGCTACGCGGCTCCCGCCGTCATTGCTGCCTCCATCGCCCTCCTCACCGTACAACCAAACGTTTGTGTGTGTGATACATATACACGCAACGATTTGTTTGCACGAGAACGTGCGAGGTGCCGCTGTCGGCGTCCCGGCAAATCAGGTGCGGCTCTTCCGCATCAGAAATTTGTGGAAATTTATCCGTTAAGATGACGAGGTTGCATGAAGAATGAATATATCCGTCACTTTTCTTTCATTAACCTTCATTTCTCTTTCTTCACCAGGGCGAGAGTATTTTTAAACATATCACGAAATGGCTCAATCTATGAAAGAACCGAACAAGCGCAAGAAGAATTACTGGGTCTGGAAAAAAAATTGATCGTCGTGACCCAGCTGTTGTCTACCTCGATATATTGTGATTAAAGGTCAAACAGTGTTAGGCTACGTACAAATAAATATTGGAAGAGTGACGGTGAAACGGTTATGATTGATCATCATTGATTGTCACAGACAGAGGGAAAATTCTCTTGAAATGTTAATATATAATTAAATAATCGATCGATCACTAATTAATTGATTAGTCGATTTATTAGAAATCGTGCCAAGGATTAAAAAGTTTCACATTGTTGGTCAAATTTAGGCCAATATGATAAATAACGATAAGAATTTGTATGTTTATACATCATTTGTATACAATTTTCCAATTAACAATATCTCAATATTTTCTCGTTACTTAATAATTTTATCTAATTATATTCAGATGTACCATTCAACAATACATCAGATAATTAATGTAGATGAGAAACGAGATAGATAGCGAGAATACGTAGTCCATCTCGACCATAGAAGGTTTCGGAGCAGGATTCGATGTTTATCGTTTCTTCGTTCTTTTTCCTTCTCTTAGCAATTCATCTCTTCACAGAGTTATTATGCATGCACCGAGAATACGTAAAGTATATAACGCAGATATAATCTTGGTGAAGCTTGTTCCGATATAACGAAGGAACGTGCCCACATCGGTGTCCATTGTCGACGAGACAGCGCAGAACGTGCTCCGTTATTGTTATTAGCGCTGTAATAACACACGTGATATGCACAATGTTGTCCACAGTTAACCCAATGATCCGATCGTCTTTTCGTCAGTCGAGGCAATCGTGCGCCTTCTATATACAAGATTACCGCGTGTCTTTCGGTTGTTGTACACGAGACCGTTATCGAATTAGAACGCGCGCACTGCCTCAGCGAAACGAGAAACTATGGTATACTACGATTCGCGGATTATCGCAGCCACCGTACAGTCTCCACAATTACGGCTATTGGTGTACATACTCTCGCGAACGCGAAACTCCTGCTCACCGACAACTTGTTGGACATTGGCACAAATCGTCCGCACGTTTAAACAACGATTACGACATTAACCACTGTCCGAGGTAACGCATGGTTAACCTTTTTTTAATCTCCCTTGGGCAAATCTTGCGTTCAACATTTAGGTCGCTCGCTGCAGTACCAATGAAAGTTAAAATCTTGAAAATTACCATTTAAATGTCTTTACTTTAAATATGGTTTGATCAATGACTAAAAAAATCTCTGTTTACTCGCAATTCACTGTACGTGGCAAATGTTTTAGCGTAACCAGAATAACAGATTATACCAATGAAAAGAAGAAAACATTTTATCGAAATGAATAAGATATTGGATATTGGAATGATAAAATCTTATCAAACCGATTACATCGAAATTACACAAGTATATAAAACTTTTCAAGTAAGCGTATTCAAAATTTCATTGAAATAAACAATTATGATATAAATGTCAATTGTAATTGTATTGGATAATTGTTTTCGAATAAATTATTCAATGTAATCAATGTATATGTCTCTTGCAAATCCTTTATACGTACGTGAAGTGACAAGTTACTAGTTATGGTGAGTTCCACTTTAAAAATGCAGTAAAAGTCAAGGAGAGGTGCGGAGCAAATGATTTGGGAATCTCCAAGAAAATTGAGAAACTTTTTAGGAAGAAGAAATGGCGATGGATATTCGTACTCGGGCTTTTTCCCCGTTTACGAGTTTCGAATAAGGGATAGAGAAAGTTGTGTGAGAGAAGACAGGCGAGAAAGAGTAAGGTAATAATTTATCGTCTCGCTAGTAGCACGAGAAGTGAAAGGACTCGGGAGTAGCACCCCACAATGGGTTCAGCGCAACGTGAAGGCATCTCTCTTAAAAAGCCCCGTCTTTATGTGTTCCGTTCTCAAAAGAATCTTCTTATTGAGGGGTTCCGTGTGCACCACGTGCACGCCCGCGACCACGATCGAAGGATTCGGAACAGACTGAGTATTATAAATACCGAGAAATCAGAATTTACCGTGACTCTCACACTCTGGAAACTCTCCAAGAAGACGACGATTTCCCAGAATCGATCACAGATTTTCATATACTTTAATGTTGATGACTTTCGCGACAAGATCTATCGTCACGATAGTTAAAAAAAAAAATACTTGAAAGCAATCAAGTGAAATTAACGAGTAAAATAACTCTATTCATACGCAGTACTTCTAGGTTTTACTTCTAATTTAGTAATTGCACACCGTAAAAATAGGTAGATAATAAGAATAGGCAATTAGCACTCAGTGATAAGCATAATATTATTATAATTGACTACGTTAAAAAGCAAAAACTTACCAATAGCGGAGGTGTACGCGTAAAAAGTTTTGATCGTTCCTGTACCGAAGCCAAGTACAATTAGATGTGCAATAAAAGTGAAAGCAACATAGAAACCGCACGAAAGATAGAGACAACAAGAAAAAAAGGACACAATCGGTAAATTTCTTTAGCCAAAAGCTAACGGTACATTCGTTGTTCCGTTTCGTATCAACGCGTTATTCTTATGAATTCCAATCCATCGCAAGACCGTAACCTTAACAGTATCGAAAATGAATCTGCAACTTATATGTTCACACGAAGATTCAATAGGCCGGTAAAAGCATTTAAAAATAGAGCGAAAGAGAATGAATAATCGTTATTGACGATGTAACGCGACGTTGAGCGGTCTGCCGTGATTCCGTGGTCACCGTTTTTCGATAAATGACCAAGCGTGCCGGTCGGAACGGAAAGTTTCCGGGCGTTGCAACGAGGAGCAGGATAGAGCGAACGATCGCTGGGATCTGCGGGTCAGCAGCAGGCATATCACGGTACAGCATACAGTACGATAGTAACACAGGACGGAGCAACAGCAGGAGCAGGAGGGCCAAGCGAACTGAGCGAGGCACACAGCGAAGTGCGAAGAGCGCGAGTATCGTGGCGGCGCGCGCGAGAGAGGCGAGGGCCGAAGCAACTCCGGGCGAGTCGTCGGTCGTCGTCGGCCTCGATCAGCCGCTCGGCGCTTCAGTTCGAGTCGGACCTCCGTCGGAGTAAGATCGTCGTTATCCCGCTGCGCGCGCGTTCCTCCGCTGCGTATCTGTTTTCTTCTCTCGATCCGCCCCCACCCGCAGCGCGGCAACTAAACCTTCTCGCGCGACTACCGTATGTGTGACTGTTTGTGCCTGTGTGTGCCTGTGTGTGTGCGCGCGCCTCCGTCTCATTAATGTGTACGTGTGCAAGAGAGATTCCAACGGAGAGTCGAAAGTCGCAACGAGTTTCGTGGCAGTTCTGAAACCGTGTTACCGCGCACTCCGAACCAACAAGTTTACCAACGGGATACCAGACCTTCGCGTTGGTCGCCCTTAATCAACGGGCAATACACGGTGGAACGTAGCTGTGTCGTATAACCAAGGAAGTTTAAATAATCGAGAAGAAGATCGTACTATATAAGGAGAACCGAGCCGCGTTAAAAATTCTCGACGAAAAATTCTCTCGTGGATTACTCGTGTGACCAACGAGCTTTCGCAATGGGATAAACTTGGCGGGTTGCTCGCTCTCAATTATACGTAAAACTACGGGATTACAGTGAATACAGTGGAGTAATTGATATACAGAAGTTGTGGCGAAGCACGTACCTCGACGTGTCTATCGCAAATGTGGAGCCGCGAGTGCATCGAGTAGAGTCGAAATGATGAATTTTCAATATTCGAAAAGAAGAGTGTGGTGCGCGTGATAATCAAGCACGTAAAAGAAAAGAATTTACGACGATTAATCCGAGTCACTTTGGAAAGTTTTCGGTCGTTATCGGTGATAATCCCGATAATTTCGAATCCGTGAAACACCGTGTGTGGTTTCGACGTCGTCATTGTTCCCGTCGCGTAAATCCGGGCAGTGAATCGCGCGCGGCACCTGTGCGTCCCGCAAAGTGGCGATCGTAGCTGCAAAGTAGGTTGCTGCTACACGGTGTGCATGGCCTTGGTGGATGCTCGATACACGGCATAACCACCGCGTACCGCACAGCCCAGTTCGCAACCGACGCGCACTTTTACGTAACCCACTCGTCATTGACGTCGTGTGCTGCAAATACCGCACGCATTTTGCTCCGGAGTGCGCTCACGCTGTTTCCGCTAGTCGGATTGGAAAAAATTCAGCGAATAACAAATATAAATCTAATCTGTAGCATATAATATACCATCAACGGGGTTCCCGTTAATTCGTAAATACACATACATGTATATGTATATATATGCAAGCATTTTATCGTCGTCCTGTGTCACACAGTTTTCAATCGTCGCGACGAAACTAAGAAAATTTCATTCGCCTCGCGTAACGGATTAAACTCGGTAAAGTGCACGCGAAGAGTTTTTCTCGTATATAAAGTTTGTTATCCCGTTATCGTTCGGCTTTTAAAACGGCTGGCTCTTTTTTAGACCAAGTATCGAGTGTGAGAGGCTCGCGAGTGATCGTTAAATTGCGATAAATTTTCAGTTCGACTGACGGAAGCGAGCAGATCGAGACCGAATTACGAAGAACGATCTGTAACGAGACGCAAGATCTCAAGAGCTTCTATAATCGCCAGTTTGATATTTGTGCGTAAGTAAATCGCACGTGCTTGCAAAATCAGGAAAACGAGACGCGACAGCGAGCTCTCTCTTTCTCGCTCTCTCGTTTCTTACTCTCGTTCTCTGTGTCCAGAAGTTGTGTGTAAGTGTGTTTACGCGCGATGCTCGTGTCAACATCAAGTACTCGTTAACGCAGTGTCTGAAGATGTGCTGTTGAAAGTCCGACGGGTATCTTGTGTCTCGACAACCGCCCCCGAGCTGTTCCGACTCGCAGTGTGCAAAGTGTTATCTCGCGTCGTCGACGTGTGTGAGATTTCCTTGAGTGAGAGGGTTGGAGCACGAGAGTGTTGTTATTATATTTGTTTAGTGAATTTTGTTAACCAAGTGAATACATGTTAATGCTAATGAGAAATCAGTGATCGTGCTCGTTGCAACACTCACATTGTGGATTATTATTGGATATACCGTAAAGCACAACGACAGCTGATCAACGGAGAGCCAATTAAACGGCAACACTGTTTATGTGAGTAATCAATGCAATGTATTAATTAACAATTTTTTTTCAAATTCAAATTTTCGTTGATATTAATATGATTGGGGCTAATCATTTAGTTGAACAGCTCAAATATTCGACATGAAATAAGGTAAACGAAATGGCGCGTTGGGCGTTGGCGATACCAAAAATATTATTCATTTTTTCGTGTCATATTATTTAATCAAATCACTTTGTAGTAATTCCCTCTACATGCGGTGTCGACAATTTAATATCTGCGAGTGTGAAACTTACACCTCGCGAGTTCATTGAATAATCGATCGATTTTTAATAAAATAGAGACATTTTTAAGTAATTGAGATTTCTTTTGTTTCCGAAGTTTGTAATGTTGAGGTCGATAGATACTCGTGATTTCTGTTATCCCTGGGGCTAAATTCTGGTATTTTCCTTCATATCTACGACTTTCGTGTGAAATATTCAACGCTTTTGGAGCTCATTGATACCGTTCATCGGAATATCGACTTCCTCCATATTGTTATTGTCTCAGGAGAGCGAGACGGATTGGATTTTCGTGAAATATGAAATTTTGTGCTTACACCTGAATTCTAGATATATTTTCGTCTCGATTTACACAGTGTCTGTCACGGGAATAACGCTAGGACGATTATTTTTGTTAAATTTACGTATACTACGTATAGAAGCTGCTTTCTAGTCGACTAATCGTCGAAATATCCGTAGGCTTCGCGCTTTACTGCTAATCAATGTACATATGCTACACATGGTGAGCGTTTTGTTCAAAGATATCTATCGGAGCTTGGTTATTTGTCAACGGTACGTGACTCATGCATTAACGTAACTTATGTTTCGAATTAGCATGTTCTTGGAATATCGCGGTTGCTAAAAACTTTAGATGATACCGATGCAATGTTATCTCGTTGATCGTTGAATTGAAGCTAAAGAAACCGATAAATATATTTTTTTTAAAAGTATTTTATGGAATATTATTGTCGTATGATACAGATGAATGGGGAATCTAGTTGATTGTAAAATAAAAACTGTGTAGTTACATATTTTGCCGATTTTTTATTCTTCTGTCGATCATTAAAATTTCCGGTAAAGTTTGTTGGCCTGAAAGTATCACAATAGCATGGACAAAAGGTTGTGTTGATATAAAAATATTTCACGCACACGTTTACTATCGATCCGATTGAATTTCGAGCGATCGTTACCTTTCTCCTAATTCTCACTATTACTTTATCATTCGGGACACGTGGAAGACGCAATTTACTGTAAAGCTTCGACATACAGAATCCACTGAACTTAACGATTAAATTGCGACTTAACTGACCGTAGTGACGTATTACGAACACACGCATCACCATATTAAAGCTCGAATATGAAAGTGAAGATTTGCTGCATTTCACCCATCCACGATGTTCTTACACTGGTTCCCAAAGCCGTGTGATCTAATGTGAGCGAGTGACCGTCGTCGCGCGTGTCATAACAACGACGAGGGGTGGAATGGAGAGGGATGCGCTCGAGCTCTGGTCGGTACGTAAGATAATTACCTCTTTGACGAGAAATTAAATTGGCTGAGTGAGCGACCGAGCAGCAAGCCAACCAGCTAGCCAGCCATCCAGCCCGCTCGCTTGCCCCGGTATCTTGGCAACCGACGCCAAACTCTAATGTTACGGTCGCTATAAATCCACTCGGGGATCTTTGTGTTCTCGTCTACCTATCCCATTCCGGTGTATAGTATAGCAGTGTAACGTTATTATAGTACAAGCAGCAGATAGCAGAAGTTAGTGTTAGATTTCCCGGTTACGCAGGCGCTCTGTTGAGCTATACCGAAGCCCACTTTGATTTTACATTCAAGAGACGCCCTCCCGTTATTCATAGCTACCTTGTATATGTTTTGATCACAATTAGCCGATAACTGCAGAATTCCGGGTATTTAAACGAGAGAGTTAATGTATTTTATATAACAAAGTTAAAGTTTCGATGAAACTGTAATGGAAATACACTCATGATATTTTATGGCATTGTAAAAAGCTTTGTGACGGTTAATTCAGTAAATTTCATTATCGGGAGATTCTTTTACGCGTCCAGTTAATGTAAAATAATATTTTCTATCTTGTGACTTCTCGTAAAAGTAAAATATTTTTCAACTAAATTTCTCAAAATATTTCATAATAATCGTAATTAGAATAAGTTTATTATTTATTATTATACAACGAAATAATTATTTTTAGATTCTTCTGACAAACAAAAATGTTTGAAATCAGATTGTTGGAAAGAAATAAAAAAATTAATAATTTTTTTGACCGCAGGACTCGTCGATCGTAATGTTAATTCGGGATATTGATATCTGTTCTGTATTTTTCTTCCAAATTGTAAAATCAATTGTAAGTGCCCCGCTTATGTTAAATTATGATATTATTTATATCTCCTCAGTAGCAAGAATAAGCGGTTACATCGATAATATGTCAATTTTCTTAATGATTACTATGCGACTACCAGTATGCCAGGACAGGTACAAGGTTGGGGAGAAATATTAAATAAGTGAGAGGAAAAGGAAGGAGGACCGAAGGTATAGTGCGCGTTGCCGCGGTGGTGCGGCTTCGCTTGTTACGAGAATTGATCTCAAGCTGTCCCAGTGACCTCGTTACTCGATCGTAGTTCACACATTCACACACATACGTAATATCCATGTAGTTCTAACCTCCGTTACATACCTTCATCCTAAGCCTCTACGCTGGACTCGCTCGTTGGTGTTCCTTCTGCGTTTGACGTATCTTTCACCAATATCGTATGCCTTATTCTCGAAACCGGTTTTCGTCAAATCCTTTTCGATCAAGTATATAGAGAAGCAATTTCGCGAGCCCGAGACACGAAGCGCGCATTTTTTCTCTATGATCGAAGCATCGGAAACTTTAAAATACCGATGTTCTCCTCTCGTCTGGTAAATGGGGCTGATAGGTTTGTAATAATAGAATTCGATTTCGAAGGCATAAAGCTTCCTTCAAAGAGAATTTTGATATCACTCGTACTCTACAAGTAATATCTGGTAAAGAGCGTACAAATTCTACTCAATTTATCAGATATTTTTGATGGTACACCGTGGCACCTATTGATTCATCGATCTCAAATTAAAACTTATACCGATTCATTGCCATATTTATTTTTCGTATTTAAATCGTAATGAACTCGAGGAAAGTTATAGATATATGTCTCTCGTGTTCAAAAGGAAATACGGAGCATTAATTAAGCAATAAAAACTGATCTCATCAGAGTCTGGACTCGACGATCCCGTTGTGTTTCGACTTCCGAGCTCTGACGTCACGGACTTTAGTCTCATGGACTCTGCAAACGAGTTTCTCCTCGCAATGGATGGCTGGAGGGATTACTGGCTTTTCGTTACACCCCTTTAAAGCTACCGGACCCCAAGTAAAAAAAAATTAGTACGTACCATTGCTAATTAGGTACCCAATTAGAAAAATAGATGTTTGTCCGGTTTGTGCGGTAAATAGAAAAATGGCGAGGAACCTCTAGCAATCCTTGGGGTAAAAATTCCGTTTCTGAGATGAGAGGGTGAGGTTTTTTTATTGCGGAAGTAGACCACTTTAATCGTGCAATGCGTTTCTCGAAAGTACCTTAATCGTACGATCCTTCTGTGCAAAGAAATTACGACATTTTTTTTTATTTACCATTTTTCACACGAAAATTCCGTTCTTCCGACATATTTCCGAAATATTTTGTGAATAAAAGCTCAGGGACGGCTGGCTTGATACAAAGGTGTTATGTGTTGTATAAATTCTTTTTCTGCTTCCGGTAGCCGGAAGCTACCGGTAACTACAGGAGTTTTCACTACTTGGGACGCAGTTCCCGCCTAATTTTAAGTACCACGCTGCTGGAGCGAACCAGCCAAGTCCGTGTGCTGGCGCAGTGGTTGCTCCTGGGAGTCACGTCGAAACTTTCCGCCCTTTCATGATCGATAGGAAATGCATTTAGCCTTCGTTGCACCGACGCGCAACGAGAGTTTTGTTTTGACAGCAAAGATTTTTACGTGTTGTTGTATCTCGTGAGTATCTAAACGGAAGTGAAGAAAAATCACTGACAGTAAATGTAAACGCGGCTATAGAATCGCTTCCTCGTACACAAGAGACTTTTATTTCGTTTTGTAAATACAAACATATTTCGTCAAATTTTATTTTTATTTCCATCGTGTGAACTCTGTTTAATTTAAGATTCTGTATTTGTCGACGAGTATTTGTGAGGAAATACATCCACGAAAAAATGTTGAGTAAGTTAGTGAGTTTTTTTAAATCCCAACGTTTCATCGCTATTGATTGAACGAAAGAAGAAGATAAAACTTAGTACCGTTTATAATTGAAGACAATACTTCAACAGAGTATAATATACAATTGTATATTCAGGATTATATTTTAGAAATATAATTTTAACGAATATAGAAAAAAATGTTTAGTGCTGAAATGTTGATAGAGTCTATGAATGAGGATAAATAAAGCGATAAAAGATAAATGTTGCACAGAGCATGATTTTGCAAGCTGTCAGCTGATTCGAAAATATCTCCGAATGAAACCATTACCTGTCGTATTATTAATAACTAGCAGGTTAATATAGCTCACGCGGTAGCTGTAGCTTTAAAATTGAAGCAAATAGTTTCAGTATTAGTAATAGTTAAACAAACGATATACGTGATGATAACTTTTTTTCTAATGCTCTAACGATTATTTAACGACGTTCAGCGATGAGAACCAGTCGAAAGAATTAGAGTCAAAGGTTATGTAAACAGCGTATCATGTCCTCAAGACAGAACTGCCGAAATAAAGGCTAAGTCCATAAGTTTTAGAACTGTAAGTGATGTCGAAGAGAAACATTAAGAAGTTAACAAATGAAATTGCTTCTACCATCTTCAACAGAGAATCCTCTGCACAGTTGGAAATAATCGAAAAATAATCGTGAGCGAAAACTAAACTGTAATTTTTACTCTCTGAGTATTATTATATTATTATTAATGGTTTTTTTAATATATGATAAAAATATCGTAATTCGATTCGTCAAATGACAAAGCGTTCTAGTGGTTTCTAGCTTCTTTAGGTTGGTCCCAGCCTTAGATTCCTTAGGTTCTTTAGGTTCTGGGACAAATATAGAAACAACTTTCAAAAATATATATAAGTGAGAGTCGTCTATCTTTAACCAGCGCCTAAGTTGAACAACCACTTTATCTCAAGTGTCAATGTATTTGGAGCAGTGGCACAATTTCAAAAAGCATCTTTAGGTCGGAAAAACTCTCGTAAAAAATCTCTCGGAAAAAATGTCGTAAGTTATACATTTTTAATCGTTGATATACATTTTTCAGTGGAATGTTCGAATTACTGATAGTTACATTTTTTCGAAACATTACTTTACCAATTGTAGCCGTAAATTGTTATCTAACGCAAAAATCAACCGCATCATTTTTAATTGTGTTGTATTTCTTACAATTTCGTTTTTGAAGAATCTCTATACGACGTAAATCTTTCAATAAATCGAAAGGAGAGGCTATTGGTATATCGTTTACGTGATTTTTAGTTTTTTTTTCTTTCAATATTCACAGAGCCATCTACATATCTATGAAGAAGTATGTATGTTGATCAAATTTTGTTTCCTTATAGAAGGAGCTTTGGGAATAATGGAAAATAATGAGGAAGCGATGTGCCGATTTCGTTAGCAGGCTCGTTTTGAATCGTTTTATTTTCTTTTATTTGAATTATTCCAAAATTACTTCGTCGTAGTTGGTTCAATATTGATGAATTTTCACTATAGATTAGCCCGTGACGATTTAACTATCTGTGAAAACTTGTTACAAGAGTAAACGGATCATGTAACCCCTTTTATGATTTCGCGTTGACAAAGACCTTCCAAGTCTTCATAGTATCGAGTTACAAGTGATTATGGTGGAAAATAAAAATTCAATACAGTGCGCGTCTCGACCACTTCAGTTTTTCATATTTTCTCCGGTTACCATGGTTACGCGTTTCCATTACTTAGCTTCACTCGATGCCTGCCTGTAGTAGACATCTGTGTGAGGTGGAGATGGTTGTTATAAAATATGGGATCACGCTCAGTCCTGACCGGTTAAAATATGGGAACGTACATGTACTATAAACTCAACATTTAAGAGGGCGCGTCATTGTCGATGACGCTTGGTGATAGCTTTCAGGCTCGCTACATTCAATCATCGATTCGACGATCCATCTGTGTGGGTCGGACAACCCGCGCGAGGCCTCGGAACGTTCTCTCGAAAGCGTGCGTCATCGTGTTGTCATGCTATCATCGCAATTGAATTCCTAAAGGTTGACTTCGAGAATACCTCAGTGAATATAACGTTGTATCGGAAATACGAAATTCTTGTGTTATCTATTTATCGATTAATTATTAGTCTATCGATTATTAACAATTAATCGGTAAATTAATAATTATATTTGTGGGTATAAATGAATTACACAGCTGTGTAATTCATTTATTACGAATTTCTTTGTATCTCAAATTACGTCCCAGTGGGCCAATGCACAACAATTCATAATTGATTGAACAACATTTTTCTTCACAAACTGTATGGTATACTGCTACTGTGACCTCCAGAAAATAAGACCGATGATTATTTAGGGAACTGAATGAAATATTTTTTCCTTGAATTTAATGTCAACATACTTCAAATACGCTGAATGATCGAAAAATCATACTAAGAAAAAATGCCGCGCGCGCGCGCATGCCATGGATACAAAAAATGATTCGTCTATAAGTATAGAACGGCTTGAATTATCAGGCTGAAATTAAGCAAACAGGTGGGTCAAATGACGACCCTTTCATCGTGGTTAATGCAATAAAAACCGATGGTTACACAATTTTTTAAAAGTTTAATATATTCCAAAAATAAAAAACAATATAAACGCTCGTGTTAATTTCATATTATCAAACTGAAACTTTTTACATAAATGAAGTTACAGCGGAGGTTGGTTGGTATTGAATTAATCGGGGATTGATCAATCGGTATCAATAGTTATGAAATTTGTCATTTTTCTCCATTCATAAAGCATTCTCTATGAAGAAGACAAAATCTATGAGCCAACGAAGAACATTCTGTTCCCGACCATCTTACTCCTCCCTGAACGCAGAATATTTTTTCACCGATACATTATTTGTATTAATCAATGTATATTTATACTTCCGCGATTATCTTGAATAGTTACAATATTTTTAAACCGTTCAATTCGGGGGTAAATTATTCGATAGATTTGTGGAAGTTTCATCTAAATATAGTCTCCCTGTATTACATATCACAACGTGCGAGGTACATGTTCTTGTAATAGAAAACGTAACTGCTACACGTTCGATGGTATCAGCACCGGAATCAAACAGAGTTACTACAGAAGTGAGAATAGTACGAGTAGATAAAAGAAGCAAGTAAAGCAGAGTTATTCGTAGCAAACTACGAATAACTCTGTTACGTGTATGCAACTGTTGCACACGATTCTTGGTCGAACAGCGCTCAATCTTCTCCTCTCTAATGCTCTTCCAACGTTCACTCGATGTTGCAAATTGTACATTGATAACGCGTCGTCTCACGCAACCCAAGGGCATGATCGTCCGATGCTGATTCAAACAAAAAAAAAAAAAAACACTTTTTTTTTTCAATCTCAATCATTTCACCCTCGTATATAAACTTTTTTCAACAGATACTCTGTAGTCGTCAACTTTTTTATGAGATTGTATAACATGAAGTTTTACAAAAGCAACATTTATATTTGACGCTTGTAGATAAGGAAGCAATGTTATTCGAAATGTTTTTTTACACATCTTAGACCGACTTCAACTAACCACCATCTGTTTGTTTTATGTCAAATTTATTGTGCACGAAAAAGTTAAAAAAACACAATTTCTAGCTACAAAATTGATTCGTTTGTCTTTCACGTCGGCTTCGTGTGAACGGAAGTGATGAATTTTTTAAGTCGAAAATTAATTTTTGACTTATGTGATAGACGTGCTTGTTACTGACAGTAACAATCTCAAAGGAAAATCACTCACTCTACCTGTATAAAATCATAGGAATAAAAAAGAAAGGACGATCGTACCAGTTTCTGACTTCACCCATTGGCTGTTTATCGAATGGTGGGGATAACCAACTATGCTAGACGTATCCCGGTCCGAAACAGGGCCGTTTACCCTAATGCTTTGTAAGTCATACCGTCCGAAACTCTCCCGGAATAGGACTATGAAGAGCAAAGTGGGGGTAACGCGTTCTTATGGCATAGCCGAGGAGTGGGAATATTTTTTTGACTTATAAAGGGTTAAGTGGACCATGAATTTTTGTCCATTATAAATATTTTTAAATCGTCATATTTCTAATTATAATTGTTTATATCAATGAGGATGGAAAATAGTTAATCAGTAAGAATTAAATGAGTTAACGCAGTATAGCAGGCAAAAGATAAAACGAATTTTACTGTTCGCTCGTTTATGTTGTCATTGAGTAAGGATCGACATTGTTATACAATCGTTAAGAGTCACGGTCAATGCATCGGACATATACAACGACGAACGAAACTACGGCATTCGTTTATAACGTGTTTTACGATAACCGCCTCGTACGGTGCACGGCGAAATAAAAAAAAAAAATTATTTAAGGCGACGGCCTGGTCGCGGAAAGTGCGTGGCAGTTGCAGATCACTCTGTGGGAGTTGTCGTGGGCAATGTCACTTGCCTTATATTCTACACTCCCACGCGTTAAACGCTGGTATTTTTGGGGCAGTTGAACAAGTCACGACAACCTATAATACCTATACGCTTCACAAACTGCTCTCTCGGATCCTAAATAATTTTGTTGTACACTGCACCTATTTTTAGCTTTCTTATCAATCGATAATCGTATTTTCGCTCGCTTAACTGATAGACTTATTTATTATACGACATATTTAAATCTAATTTTCAGAAATTTACATATATTGCGTAATTGTGTTTGAGTTATCCATTCTGTATTAATTCTGAAAACTCCCGACAGCGTACGTGCACTTGACGATGCGTCTTGTTATCGATTTTCCCAACAGCAGGAGACTTCCTAAAACGACATGATCATTTATTAATAACCGCGAATGTTCTCGTATCCATTCACTGACGAGGTTGTCACAAGCCATACGACTAACAGGACCTATGGCACCACACGTAACGGCGCCGGCGATGGAATTTCGCTCGATAGTTCGCAGCAGCGCGACGAGCACGTCGTAGTCACGATAGAATATTTATAAATGTTTGAAGAAGCCTGTTAACGCGATGCGCGAGCGCGGCCTCGTTCGGGAGACACCAGGGTTTGGAATATCCTGATTGGTGATCTCGTGCGCATGCGCGCACGCTATCCTCGGGGCAGAGCACGGAAGAAGGGACTCCCGGTGCTGTAGCAACTTTTCTTGCTCCTTGTGCTTGTCTACGTTTTGAGTCTCTCACCGTGGGCATCTCGCCCACGATATAAATTGACAAGGAGTTTGTGGTCTCCGAAGGGAATCGCTGGATGCCAGACATTCGAGTTACTAACATGTTATTTGAGACTTCGCATTCTCTATAGGTTATATTCGATGTCGTGTACAGCACTCGTACCATTGGGTCCTTGGAAAATCCTCTTCTTTCCTTGCGGTCCCTTATTCCTCCCGTGTCGAATCTCAAACGTTCAACTCCCTGCAGACGATCTTTCTCCCTTTTTCTCTTTTGACTGTATCTGAACAATGTTTCTCGCGCTATCGTTATTCTAACATATACATAGGAGACCCACTTCACCTCTTGAGTTAGAAACTTACTCCTCGCACGACTCTTCGAGGCAAAACAATGGAAACAACTTCGCATGATATATTACGGATTGTATAAATCGAGACTTGGCGATGTTACCTCGTAATCTCACGATCCTGAACCGATTTATTGACTCGCAGGATTTAAAGGATCTCTTCGAAGGGAAGATTCAAGTATAGGGATTTCAGTTGAAAGAGAAGAAGAAAAAAACATAGAGGCACGAAGTTATCGAGAGTGGGGCTATAATGATTCCGCAAAGTGGAAAGCAGTCTCTCCTTCGTACTTTATTCTCGATGAAATGCTCCGTGAGAAGCACGAAACAAATTAATACTCGTAAGATGTAAAATTTTTCCAAAAACGATGCCTTTAATCAGCAGAATAAAATGATTTTTTACCTTTTGTAGAAATAATGTTTGCTTGTGGATTATTTAAATGTTTAACCTTATTATCAAGTTAATTTTGATGCCGATGGAAATAGAGAATAGTAGCAAAAGGCAGAGGTTTGTTGACCGAATGTACATGTTCAAATGAATTGTAAAGTAATTAACAAAACATTAATTGTAGTTTCATTAAATTACAGTCAAATGGTATGCTTTGCAATTTGTCGTGACCCGGTGTTTCATTGTCAGGTTATTTTTTACCTACGCACCTTTCATCAATAGGCTTTTTCTGGGTCTGGTTACCACAAGAGTTGTAAACGACGTAACGCGTGTATAGCAATTACGTCGACATATAGATATACCTGCGCGGCATTGTTTGTTTCCGCGTTAATACCGTCAATCGAATCCGTTCATTTATAATCTCGGCTGTGGCATAGCTATTCATGCGCAAGGTGGCACAAGTGAGTCATCAATTTCCCCGTAGTTCCGAACGTGAATAACCTCCAATCCACCGGCTCGTTGTCATACGATCTAACGATTTTTATCCCAAGTTTTATATTTTACTTTCGCCGGTCACGTTCACCACTTTATTGGAATACATTGTCATGTATACGACGTACAGCCGGGAATATAAAAACATGTTGCATCGATAATAATATTAAAACGCTTGCACCCCAGCGTCGTTTTAATGGTCGCAAATGCTGGGATAGACGAAGAGCCAGGTGCATATTTTGTATGTGCGTGTGTGTGCGTGCGTGTATGCGTGCGTGTGTGCGTTGGGTTGCTGAGCAGCCGACCACGTGTATCAATTTCGAAGTAATCTTCTCGCGGACGCCATTCGCAATGTCATGTATTTCGTATAATTGATGTCTGCATAAATTAAACTCGTTAATCGAGTTCGCACGACTATGATTCACTCTCTGATAATTATCTTCGCAGTACTGGAATTCTTTTTTTTTTTTATGTCTGAAAAATTCGTAAAGTCCACCATTAATAATTGAAAGTCGATAAGAGCGTCTTGCTGCGATCATAGTCCTCGCCATTGATCAATACCGTTATTTGATAACATCGAAAAATAGACAATCACTGGAATGAAAATCTATATAAAATCCGTTGTGCGCTTCTGCGATTGAGTCAACCTCACCCTCCCTGTTTCTATTTTTCTCTGAGATTGAATTCGTTGTAACGCCAAGACGTGTCTCGGCTGTATAGACAGCTTGTGGCGTTTACAAGAGAAAAAGCAACGGAGCGCCAGAAGGAAAGAATTCCCAACACTGTTCGATGTGACGACGATACTCTGCGGTGCTCGTTTCAGTACAGGGAATGGCCGAAGCGGGGAAGTGACGCAGGAGGAGAAGGTAGTAAGCGAGGGACGGGAGTCTGTAATAAAGGATCCGTCGACCCTCAAGGAAACCTTGCCGTGGCACCCCAAAACTACCCGGGACCACCAGGAGCCAACCTGAGCCTGTAGCCCGGTCGTCTCGTCGTCGTGTATGTACAACCCGTCGGCCTTTGCTGCTCTTGTTCTTCCAATACTCCCGCACTCCCTCTCAGCCACTTTTTCTGCTTCTCTCGCTCAGAGTTATCTCCAACGCGAGAAACGAGTTTTCAGCGTTAGGACGCTTTACCAGTGTATTAGAGGCTAACTGCGGGTTAGCCCGTTTCGCGGTAGCAGATGAGATGGTGCAGGAGTGAAGAGAAGATATAGAAAGTGAATGAAATCGTCTTTAAAAAAATATGAAATAACAACATTTATTACATATTTAGTAAATATTAATTTTTATATATTTTTAACAATTGATTCCATTTTATTAAGTTACTATTTTAGGGAATTATTAACTAATTGATTTCTCACTCTGACGGGTCGTATAACATTGTCGAGTTTTATAGATATTTTTTTTATTTCATGCAACAATATATACATTTTTATAACATTTCAAATAACACTGGTGACATTTTCACGAGAGTTTAAGGTTTTGATATATTGACATTTACAAATAAGGCAGAAATTCATCAAATCGACTTTATACGCTGCAATTTTGTATTAAAATTTAATTATATAATTAGAATATCAAACTGATATATTTAGGTTAATTAGCGACGAAACTTTAGATGCAGTGATGCAAATATCTGAGAATATTATATGTCACAGTTTGAGAAAGCGAAGAAGCGAGATAGAGGTAACGTCGGAGTTTCTGCCGCTTCTCTCAACATCGCGTTCGTACATGAGTTTACTTCTCTTTACTGACGTTTTTCCCCCTTGTTCGTTCCCTCCGCGCACCCTTCTCTTTCTCCCGCGTTTCCTACTTCACCCATTTTCTCCTTCTGTTTCTGTAGTGCCTCCGTGCTGTACGTACTTATGTATCCGGGGCATTGTGCACTTCTTTCGCGCTAAACGAGGCGGAGTCACGTCGACCGGAAAAGCATGCGCTCCGTGCAAAATAAAAGAAAATCTGCATCCCACAGTAGCAATCCGCATCGTCGCATACCCAGCTCTGAAGGCTGAGGCATTCTCGTGCTCAAAACGATACACAACGGTCTCGCGTGAGAAACCGCGACAGATAAAGAATAAGATGGCGCGAGATTTCGTCGTAAAGTGGCAAAAACGTGTACAAGAACCGTAGCTTCCGATTTCACATGTGCTCCGTTCTTGATTGCTTTACCAAATACCTTTTCGCGAGTCACCCACTTTTTGTACTAATTCCTTTCGTTTTTTTATGACGAAATCGTTTTTTAATATTACAGAATGACGTGAATCTCAATGATTTAAATAAACACGTACTATTTTATTAATTTCGATGAATATGTACATTTTCGAAAATGTATTAACCAATTTTTTCATAGATTCCTTTTACGTTTGTGACCATAGCCAATACGTATAACATTTGCCTCATTTTCACAATAATTCAGGTTGCGACGTAATTGGAATGGTTTTGACATCTCTTTCAACATTAATTGCTAATCATAACCGAGTTTCGTTCATTACTGACCATAATAATATTATAACTAATTGTCATTGTTTAGTATATCGTACTATCAGCAAAACTGATTGATATTTAACGAATGATAGGAATCAATTAATTAATAATATCTTTGACGTTACATTCTGCAGTATAAATAATTGTTGCTAATTGGTTATTCGACTTTTCAGCAAATGAACTCGAATATCAAGCATTCAAGTCGTATCTGGAAGGGTTAAATAGATTGAATCGATTAGTAACGTTACGATGTAAGCATATGTCAAACCATTTACATTCAAGTACATGAAGTTTTTCACCGATGTAAAGTTACTAAAACTCAGTGGTACGAAGGCCGAGGATACGTCTAACATATTTATTACGTTCCAGCTTATTATATCGAAATATAATTTATCAAATGAGAAAATGAAATCATTTTGTGAATCATTACATACATTTCTTGTTTTTAATTTAAATCTTCTTTCTTGGAGTAATTCCGGAGTTGTAAAACGAGGCTCGTACCGCGTCGTGTATAATAACGTCGCATTCGTCCCACTTGGGAGTCTCTAGACGCGACGAGAGACGCGCTGCTCCTCAATTCCTCCTCGCTATAGGTATACATAAATATATCTTATTCTGTGTAAATTTCTCTGCTGCTGCTGCTGCTGCTGCTGCTGCTGCTGCTGCTGCTGCTGCTACTACTACTACTACTACTGCTACTACTACTACTACTACTACTACTACTACTACTACTACTACTACTACTACTACTACCACTACTACTACTGCCGTTGTCGCTGCCGAAGAAGCAAGCATCGAAGTGAGGTAGGAAAGCGTACGAGTGAGAGCAGGAGGCGAGAGCCTGCTGCTCTGCTCGCGCGATCGTGACGCAAATGCCAAATATACATTCGTGGCGCGGTCCGTCGCGAGAGTTTGCGTGTGAAGAAAGCAACCGAAGCTCGCGAGAGGTCTCGTTGCGCGGTCGATACGCGTTCCCGCGTTGCTCTCCGTCGACGAGAACCGTTCATGTGTAATATCACCCGTACGCCTTCCAACTTGAGCAACAATTTGAGAGAGTTCGGTATCACGAATATTGCATCAGGTTTGACGTTGCAGTGCCTATGATCAGGATTAATCTACTCCTCCTGTAGCCGAGTATAGTTTTCAATGATAAAGAAAATTACGAGTGATACTAAACAAACCAACACGAATACATTCTGCGTTATATGTTAAAAAATTATCAAATATCAATTAATATTTTATATTTATCGCAGCTGTCATGTAATTAAAAAAAAAAACATTTGAATGGAGGTTTACTTTATACGTCTTACGAAATTATATTTTATCTTCTGTTTTTGGGAACATGTGTTTCGCGCTAAACAAAGTGGAGAGTCACGGCACTGCAATTAATTTATTGATCAAGAAATAACTCTATCACGATTAAATTCCAAAACACATTTCCATAATATTACTACACTATCGGATAATCTTATCATAATACAACTCTCCGGTTTTTTACCTGCAGATTTAATACCATCAGCAGTACCGTAGAGTTATCACATCACAGAGTCGTAATCTCAACTGTTACAATGTGGTAGAAACTCGTTTTTCCGAAATTCATTGACAGAAGAGTTTTTTTTTCGGCAGGAAAATTAATATTAGAGTTATAAATGTACCGTCACAACTTCCACTTATTCTCGTTCGAACCGCAAATTTTCTCAACACCTATAGTAAATCTATCTACCTACTTTGGGGTGACCCATAACCACCTTGCCGTCGGTCTGCTTTATACTTGGAAAAGTTTACTTCGTTTCCCAAGCGCGCTTGTCACAGTACATAAAATTGATCGAGGCCACGAGAGGAGAGGGGCTTTCGACCAAGTGCCGGCGAACGAACGAACGAACGAATGAACGAACGAGCAAGCAAACGCGAGAGGGTGAGGGTGCCGACCGACGTAGATTAACGAGCGGCGGAGGTGCGGAAATTCGGAAGATCGATCGAGACTCCGCTATCTCGCTTGCTCTTTCCCTGCAAAGGCTTTTCCAGTCTTTCACAATTCCTGTTATAACATTGGTCGATCTTCTTGACCACTCGCCATTTTCTACATGGGTCGTTAAAGCTACCCCATTCTTTTTTTTTTCAGTCGACACAGTGTAAATAAACCTAATTATTTTATAAATTCCACGTACGCATATAAAAGTTGCCAAATAAATTTGTCATCTGGTTGAATTTCGTATGGCCCAATATCTTCGAATTGATATACTGTAAATCGAATTACATATCTTTATCTATTTTTCGGACCCTCTGCATTTTTTTCCACTGCTCGCTAGTTCGCTACCCGTTACATTGATAATTAAAAAAAGAATTCATCAAAACCCTCAAAAATATTGTAGTTTTTCGTTTACACTATAAGATAATATCTTAACAGTACGTAAGAATCGAATGAAAGAAAAAACAATTTAATCCTTCGAACTGTGGAAGATCAATAATAAATTGAGTCCATGAGGCGTAACCCTGGCGCTAGTTACTTAAAATGTTATAACCATGTTCGCAATACGGTGCTCTGAAGGTAAAAAGGTATGAAATATGATATCTTCGATATGAAATAACGAGGCAGATCGATAAAGGTCGAGGATAAGGAAAAAAGGAAATTCACTGAGCGTCTGTAAATTTCACGAAGATAACGAGGACAATGTAAAAGCGTTTTTCATGTAAATTAATCGAATAAGTTTGTCGTTATTCTCTTCTTCTACACATATGATCTTCGCGTTCTGCTCGGTGCACCACGACACACTCGTTAAAGTCCTTATACAATATATTCGTCTCTGCATCGATCGTTCAAGCTTAACAATAAAAAACTATTGCACGACAGTGTCGACGAGTTTCTGGGAGAACGCTCGGGTTGCCTTGCACCCCTTTGACTCGTTCTATCTCCAGCATTTGGTACACAGTAAACGGTGTCCGGGGTAGTTAGCCTTCCAGTTTAACGAGCTCGAGTCGAAGGAGCCGCGTGTGCCGGGCGCGGCATGTGCCTCCTCCAACCTCATCTCTTCCTTTCGCCCCTTATATTCTCACCGCCGCGTCCTTTGAACCCGGGCTCGGTATAGCACGCGAACCCTTCGCCCGAATTCGTTCGGGAAGGCAACCATACAACACAACCCTCTGCCTCGTTCTTTTCCTACCACAATTTCTCCTCTTCTCTCTTATTTTTCATATCCCTCGTGTGTCTACTAAACACACGTTCAATGCTACTGTACAGAAAAGCCGCTGTGTAAGTAAAAGATGCGGGGAAGATCTTCCTTTTACCGAATTATGACGAGATAAACTCGGCGGTTTAGAGACAAAAGCAGAATCTTGTACACTATCCATTTGCATCTTTCATAAGCTAATCTTTCGTAAATCATAGCAGCTCGATAAACCCTTTGTATTACAATATCTGCGTTTACGTAATCTACTGTTGCGACCATTTGTTACAATTGTCATGCTTTGTCAATGATTTACGCAACGTTATCAAACAATACTAAGTGGCGAAAAAGTGAAAGAAAGCATTGGCTCCGTAAGATAATATCACAGTAATATCACTGTTTTTAAGTCAGTTCACGCTAGCACGATCGTACCAGGTCATTGAATTTAAGGTTATATCTTATACCAACTAAACCGCTATGAGTATGAGTTAGATAGGGTCATTGGCAATCCTAGTGGAGCTAGAGAGAACTACCGAAACGTGTAGAACATTATTTTAAGGGGAGTCAAAACCTCCGCTTTGCGAACGCCATCACTAATTCTATATCTTTCGCACTCATAGATATTTCCCCTTCCCTTAAGTGAAAGTGAAGATTGGAAGGAAGCTTAATGAACTTTAAAACGTCTTATTCAGATTTGCATAAAAGAAAACCTTTTATTAGATCCGTTTTAAGAACAGCTAACAACTACGACGCTCAAACCTCTGTCTCCACCCAAAGTAAAACCATAATTTCGAAGGAGGTTAGAGAATCTTTCATTCGAGCCTCATTCTTCTCTATGTCTCTTTAATGCTTCAAATATTTTTAAATAATGCTCCTAAATCCGACATAATTAGCATTGCATATAAGTCCCATCCTGAATGCAAAATAAATATATCCTACGTACAGAACTCTTCGTCGGCTAATATATAAAAAATATTATTCATGTATATTTTGGATCCATATCACATATTACCTTTTGCTTCCATGTATTTTATATATATCCTAAAATATATCCGAGATATATTATAGCATTTGTCGTAGAAATATATTTGATTTATCTAAGATAGATTTTTATATATGTTGCATATACTTTATTTCCGTCGGGGAATGACTCTTTGACGCACTATACCCCCATACGAATAAAGTGTATTCGAGATATACACATGATATATATTTATATGTGATTGCGAAAGATTTATATTTTATATATCCCCCGGACATATCTCATATTTGCAGCAAAAAGTTCTATATCTGTTATATATCTTGATATAGACTTCTTTTCCGTGTAGATAATATTTTCTGAACAGGCTGCAAACGTTGGAATATCGTTGAGTCAATCAATGCAGCCGTTAGTAACAACAACAAGTACAAGAAGCAGTACTTGTCGTGACTGTTAAAATTTAGGTTTTTTTTAACAGTCGATAACGACGTAAACATGAGGGACTTACTGTGTATTTTATATTATTTTGTCGATTTTATAGTAACGCATGTATACTATAACGATTTTTTTCCAGCAGACACAGGAACGTATGATTAGTTGCAGAGAATACACTCGAGGGAACGATGTCATCTTGACGATCCCGTTGAAGCTGCGAGGATAGTCAAGGTCTCGTGCCAGAAGGCTCAGCAACGATTTCCTGTCGTTTGGCATATATCCTCGCGCGGCTGGCTCTTTAGGCACAACAGCCGAGCAGCTGCGCTATGAGAGACTGCGCGAATAAGCAAAATCTTATTCCCGCGTGCCTCGCGCAGCGCGAGAATCCTTTACAAACCATTGCCGACTCAAGGACAATACGAAGTTTGTTGTGTGACGCAACGCACGATCACGAACCGAGCAAGAGACAGTCACGCGAATACAGCTACTTGAAAGGAGCTCAGTCTGCAGTCAGTTATCGCCTTCCTGAAACCTTGATATTTTTTAAAAGCAAATAAGTAAATTATGCAAACGTAAATCATACTTTTTGTGATAAAAATTCAGGATTAAATAAAAAATCACCACAGCTTGTTCTGAAAGCATTGATGTCAATCGAGTGAAAAGCTTTACGGTTTTAATTATGTTGCACCTGAGTCGCTTAATACAAATTCACCGAATACAAATGTATTCACTGAACAGTGAAATAGACGATCCGGATAATTTGAATTAAGAACCACTGACGCTGCGATCGACCAACGAAATTGCTCCAGATTAGCGAGAAATGTGTGGTATCGATAGCGCGCGCGCCACGATTCGGGGTATAATGATCTCAGGGGCCGAGGACCGGACATTGCCAGCAGCAGCAGTAGCGGTAGCATACACTGTACCTAATATCTATTGTATAGAGTGGTTCCGATATAGCATAACAGAGCAGCAGCAGCAGCAGCAGCAGCAGCAGCACCGGCTGCGAGCAAGCGAAGAGGAGACAAAAGAGGTTCGCCGCGGGCACGCGGCGCGACCGACCAGTAGGTAGAGATATCCAGAGGCGGTGAACACGAGAGTGCCGCGATCGAGCCGAGCAAACACGTTCTACCACATACCTATACCTGCGCGAAAATCTCATGCGCTCTTCTGTCTCGTACTCGGGTTGTGGGAGTTACGACGATGCTACGAACGCATCATTGCCGATCGATGAGAGATACGGATATCGTAGTCTTTCTTTTACTTTAGATAATGAACCTGTGAACATTTTTCAAATTGTTTGTCAATCGTTGATCTCGCGACAGCAGCAATATAGATAAATTCATGTTACGAAAAAAAAAATATTATAACTGGTCGGAAAAAAATTGCGCTTTCCCGTTGCCTGCCAGCACAATTAGTTTGTCTTATCCATAATTTTTGAGATTATGGTAATAATTTTTTTATTAATTATTAGACGATTTATATTATATAACTGTATCTAGTATTTTCTGCTAAATACGTTAAGTAAGTTAGTATTTTAATGGACGTGTAGAGTTCGATGCAGGTTTCGAGTAATGGTCTTTACGAAACGGTTGAGCCGTTCTTGTATTTATGGTATAAAAAAAAAGCATCCACGGTTGCTATATTATAATTAAACTATATTGCAACACAAGAATTTGAAGATTAAACCGTGTGGAATGTAGTTCTCCTACTGCTGCTGCTGCACCACTTCCACGACGATAATCTTTCGACTTTTCTGAGCTGGAGAGAGAGAGAGAGAGAGAGAGAGAGAGAGAGAGAGAGAGAGAGAGAGAGAGAGAGAGAGAGAGAGAGAGAGAGAGAGAGAGAGAGAGAGAGAGAGAGAGAGAGAGAGAGAGAGAGAGAGAGAGAGAGAGAGAGAGAGAGAGAGAGAGAGTAGTTTGACGGCCACGCGGTCCGTGCCGCTTTCGCCGCAACGAGGATCAAGCTACAATCTTTGCGAATCGCGTGACCGACGATGTAGTCGTGTAATATACGCTTTGCAATGTTGCATCTTCGTCCGTATATACGTACACTCTGTGCTTAGTACTCTTGTGTGGTTCCGCGTGTACCCGAGCTCGGCAGCTTCTTCCCCTCTCCCTTCACCGACCGTCCGCTGTACTGGCATTACGTATTGCCGCAGATATGTATACGAATGTGTACACACCAAACTGTGTACTTGATACAAGAGGCATGTACGTATCGTGTAACCATGAGGAGGATCCTCGCGTACGCCACAATATACACAACGTATGGATCCAGTGCCCATGCCGCATTGGCCACTAACAGGTTTGTGTACCCGCACCAAGTAGATAACGCGTTATTATAATCTGCTGAAGCTTGTTGAATGATGGTAAAACTAGAATCTACGAGAATATCCACCTGACAATAAGCATTCATACTCCAAATATATTATGATTATTTGAGACATGTTTGTAAACTGCTCAGTTGATCCTAAAGTATTCCTAATTTTTTTCTCGAACCAACTCTCATACATTTGCAGAGAAATATTACTGATATCTCGGTAGAAAGTACCGTATTGAGCCGAATATAAGACGAGAGATTTTTTCCCCGAAATATTTATTAAAAAACAAGAGTCGTCTTATATTCGGACCTTTCGATTGTATGTTTTTCTGATTTTTTCGGTAAAAAATACGGCTCGTCTTACAGTCGTACGGTATAAAGAGCTAAAGAGATGTCGTGGGTATCAAAACAACTGTTTTTTACGATGACTTCAATAATAAAATGTTATTCAACGAAAACATAATTCTCTCCAACCCATCGAGAATAAAATAATCGTTGTCGGTAGATAATTATTGAAAACTAATTGTTTTATTTAATTTTAGTAATTTAAAAACTTCCAAATAATAAATGACTCTTCATAGCTAAATCAACAAACAACTGTCAATAATTTATTAGTGTTTAAGTAAATAAATAAATAAAAAATACTCGATACCGTATTTCTTCAAATATATTGTTTAACATTTTCATTGTCGAAAGAATGACAGAATTGGAATTATATTAAGCGTACGTAAGTAGAACACAGCTTGTACGTCGTGTGCACTGAGCACATTCGCGATAATTTTGTCTGCAGTGGTTCTGGGACTCGGCTGAAGAACCGCAATGTACCGCGTGCGGGTGTCAAACTAAATCTCTATCAGGTGGATGAGGAACGATATATGGCCCGACGTCGACGGTACTGCGCACCGGTGTACGTGTCTATGACAGTAATAACCAATCCCGTGTGGCTCCGTTATTATAGTAAGCTGGAACACATCACGAGACGGACAGAGAGGACGGGATAGAGGCTTCGAAGAGCACTTGTCAACCCGGTGTGCGCGAGCGTCGGCACACCTAATGCATACAAACGCCCAAGCATATCCGGACCGCGTACGAATACATATGACTATCTGGCTTATCATGTACTGAGCATATGATGCCGTTCGACCTCGACAACGAGTACGACGACCATCGCTCACAGTCACATCGTACAGCGATGTAGTGGATTCTGAGCGTCGTTGTTTATGTGTAACCCTCCCTATAGATAAATTTTACTGCACGTTTAACGGATTCTCCAATGACGCCACAGACTATATGCAAGTCTAAGTCTTTAAACGGTTTACGACGAATGGTCAAAGCGTCAATGAATCATACTCTGACAATGAATGGCCACTTGCTTACAAAGATTTTAGTTGTCGTCGCAACTGTTCAAGTGCAATAATCCTAACTATTATCATTTCAGACAATTTTTCAAGTTGTCTTATGTTCTTCATATAAAATAGCATGCGTTAAAAGGCAATTGTAGATCCTTTTTAATTTATCTTTGCATTTTATTTGCACAGAAAAAGAGCGTTAGAGAAACGAAACAACGGCTAGAAGTTGATACAAAAGGTGCATTGAAAGTATAAACACTAGTTTTAATGTTTCAATGAATTAATGTTTATGACGAAAATGTTTACTTAGGGTCAGCATTTGATTGATGTTATCGAGAGTATGATGCGCCAAGGCAAATGCAACTAAGATATATTAATATTTCCAATAAATGGTTTACTCAAACTTATACAAAAATCCTCTAGCTACTATTGTAGTATTTTTATACCATCGCTATTTTAAAAAGTCAAATAAATTATTGACTATTAATAACATATTGTGAATTACACCTCTTGATGTTGAGTGTCGTTCTTCCTATAGTTTGTTTACTTTCCTCACGTTCGCCAATCACGGTTATTAGCATGACTATGTACTGGTCGTGACTCGAGCGAGACAGTTTTATTGCTTTCCCCTTCGAAAAGTCGTCCCATGTTATGTTTCAACGATTATGACTCGTTTAGAATTTCGTATCGGTCGTATAGTTAATAAGTAAGTACATGGCGAGTCTCTGCAAGTTGATTTTTGGATTTCAACACTAACCTAACCTTGCTATATCTGCTACAACCGTTATAGCTTCTGTCGGACACTTGCGCGTGTTTCGAAAGTCGATGCAGCTCGAACACGATATATAGTCCTGCTGGTTTTAATAATTAGAGAGGGGTTCGAGGGAGCTTACGAATGAAGCGACTCACCCTCGTCTTTTTCGTCAATGACTCCACCAGTAGGGAATGCACACAAGAGTAGCCTCAAATACGTGCGATTTTGGTATAATCCTGGCTTGTGTCTCAGGTTTCAGTCGCACATAACCTATTTACTATATCTATGAGACTTTTTGTCTAAATCCTTCGTTGAGACTTTATACTAAAAAATACTTGAGTGCTATTGTTGGACCTTCCGTGAAGTTCTTTGCATATTTCGTAAATAAAATAAAGTTTATCTCGAAAGTATATAATAACCGATAGAACTGCGATGACTAGGATTGATATTAAAAATAATGACGATATTCTTCTGTCAGATTATTAAGATGTTTCAAAAGAATAGGAAACCATCGACTCTCGGATCACCGATATGGCATTGTCATGTTCCCAGTATGTGTAATAGAATTGTCCAAAAACACAAACAAAAAAAGTAACAAAAAAATTATGTATACTCAACAACATAAGTTGCTTGCGTCAGTTTTCAGTAATCTTTGAATCAATTGACAGTGAACATTTAATTTAAACAATAACTTTGTAACGGATGAGAATTATTGAATTTAAAGAAAAACATATATTTTCACATTGCATTATAATTGTTTGCAGTGATTTAGTTTTGGCGGGGTAAATGTAAATTTGTATGACTCGGAGAATCTTGAGTAGAGAAGTTTTAACTCGTGGAGAACTTAATTGTTGAAGACTATGACAGTGAAGCTTCGGTACCTGCGAACTCGTCTCGCAGTTGCTAAACACGATTTCAAGCTGTACCGCACGTAATACCCATGCACGCCAGTTCTTATTGTTCGTAAACGTATCTTGAATCCCGTTAAATAGAGCTCTCCTTCTTTCGCACTCTCGGATCCCGTTGTTTCCATTATCCGTGCTGGTAGCCAGAGCCCTACGCGAAGAGGCAGTGTGCTTAGCCCTCTCGTCCTCTTGCTTCTCTTTGTCTCTTTCTCTCTCTAACTCCCGCGGTTCGCGGGAGTCGATGTACGCCCCGCGTACATGATTTGACTCTCCCGGTGATGTATTATGACGGATAACCGGGCAGTCGCGTGCGTCTGGTTTTGCCGGCGGTGCGAACGTGCCTCTCTTCTTCCTGCTCCTCAACACCGGCGAAACGCTTCGGCACTCGTTCATTCATTAAACTCAGCTACCGAATAAACCGTGTACAACGTATTCTGGATACATTTATATCACTTTTCTATCATATATTTTTTTATAATTATTTTCATCATGCGAATATAATTGCCTTTCATGAAACCCACATCACTTGCAAGAACATTTATTTTCTTGAGTGACATGTTTTTATTAACAGTTTCGTGTTAATCTAAATTTTAAGTAATTAAAAATCATTACAAACACCAAATGAGTCAAAGAATAAATAAATATTATTATTGTTATAAATAAACGTAGGCAATTAGCAATTTTTTTTACGTTTCTGTAAAAATTCCGATGCACACTGATAAATGAGTTGATTTGTAGGCACCAGTATTTGTTAGCTGTTAACAAATGATTAAGTTTAATATGGCGGAACAAATATTCTGTTATAGTAAACAAATCGTTTATATGAACCTCTGAAATAAATTGAATGAAATGTTCCTTTATTAGGGCCCGATAAACATCGTGTTAACTCAATATAGAACAGGTATTGATAAAAAAATGTTTATTAATAGTCACTATTGTAATAATTTGAAGAGAATAATTCATAGATATAGAGAACTGTACATTGCATGTGCTGTCAGATTAATTTCTTCGTACAGAGGTTCAACAGACTATTGCAAACACCTATGTTATTTAACATTTTCTATACTTACGTTCAAAAGGTCTCCTCGACTTTAAATACAGGCCCCACGATACAAGGGGATCGTTAAGGTGTCCCGATAATCTTGATAAATTCTTACTTTTTATGCAACATTAGCCCACTGTCCACTCACTCGCATTTCAAAGCTACAAATGAACTTATCCGCTGAAGGACGACGATTGACCATAAACATGATAGTCATGCCACCAAATGGAAGGTGCTTATCTCAAACATAGATTAGGTAACTATTAACAAATCTGTTAACTACCGACCGATCGGTAGTTTAGACAAGTATTCGATCCTCGAACGGTGATTTAATAATTATTAACAAATTTGTATGAGCTTCAAGTGAAAATTTGTTAATTCTTAACAAATATCTATTTGCTTCGCCGAGACAACAGTTATGTCAAATGTATATTGTCAGGTAAGAAAGATCGAATTTGTTACGAGAAACAAATTGCTCAAATAAATTGTTTGTCTGACGAAAGTGCCTTTGATATGAGATTTTATTATGAAAATACTAATATTTATTAACTGTTAATACATTTTGTAAAACTTGACTACTATTTCCGATAACATGACAACTAAATATATTTAGTTATATTGCATAAATTCTTTTCTTAGTGCATGTCACATAACATAGTGACAAAACCTTCCTTTATTGTATCTTTTTGATAACCGACATTGCAATATTTTGGAAATTATAAAGGGTAGCTCATGTTAACCTCAATAACAATGGAGAACATGCAGACAAGCAGTGCACACATCTAATAGCGATCGCGCAAGTGAACATGGGAGTCTCGACAACAATTTTATTTCAAAGTTGAGAAAAATTTAGGGATCGTCTTCGTCGTATCGGCTTTCTTTACTGCTATATGAATTTGTGTGTACGTTAATAGAAAATCTCAGGGAACAGGCGTTCGTGCGCGAGAATTTAAAGTTAGAGTTCGCTGAAAACGAGTTCGTTGGTCGGCTCGATAAACTCTCGCGGTTTCACCGCCGCTGACGTTGCCGTAGTCGATTTATTTTTTTTCTTCCCTGGACTCTGAGTGAATGTTTCTTTCTTGCTTATTCTCACGGCGTCTCCAACGCGCGTTGCCTTGCATATGCACATATATGTATAGATATATACCAACACCTACTATATACTTACTGTCTCTCTTTACGTTTCGCCTCGTCGTTTGCTCGCTCGCTCGTCGTCGTGCGATGAAGATAAAAAAAAAGTTTGCACAACTCTTGCGTTGACAGCAGTGCTTCGTTCGGTTCTAAAATCCTCGGTGGATGACATACAGTTCGTATAAAGATGAGAACGCGCTTTTTTTGTTTGATTTGATGCTCGTGACAGAACAATATTGTTCGAGTCTTATACGTATAGATAGTGTACGAACGAAAATATCTTTATTTCCAATTGGTTAACACCACTCGGAGGTCATCGCCTTGCAAGCGTATTATCGCATGAATTATTATTTCTGATGATAATTAAAGTCGTCCGATTCTCGTACCCTTGACGAGTTAATTAAATGAATCGCTGAGACGAGAGAGCAAGCTTTCTATTCACTCGACTAAACTTCCACTCGAACGATTCGTAGACGTTGTCGTTATACTTTCTTTATTCATTTCTGTTCTTTCTTGTTATAATCTTTTTTTATTTTCATCTACAATCCAGCAGGTATTGTTCTTGCGAAACATATTTCTCCCGACGCAATAAATTTGATCGTTTTCTTTTTCCGAACAGTTCGCTCTTCTTTCTATGTATTTTATTGTATAGTGCTCTTTCCCTTGGCGAACGTTTTTGGCTCTTCGTGATTCTCGCGTTTTCTTGTCGTTTCTCGGCGTTCTCGGCTCCTTACATAAATACGTCTTCTTTTTACACCGCACTAACACGTGCACACTCTCAATTCTATTCAATAACATGCTGTTGGCATTCACTCAAGGAAATACTCACTATTTCTATGACGTACGAGTTTGGAATTTTCAATATTATATCGGTAGAGATTCTACGAAGTATTCATATGTCCGTTTCAAATGCCGATAATGAATTCTAACGCTTGTATCTTAAATGCCTATAACTCAGGAATTAGTGTCTATAACTCGTAGTGGCACAAAAGTATCGTGTGAATATAACCTACGATGATGTTAAATATTGTTCGTTTACAAATTCACGAAAAAGTCTGTTTATTTCTAGGATCGCTTTCAAAGGCGGAATTCAGGAGAACAAGTTTCGTCTTCTATAGATTCATCTCCCCTAAAAATATATTGCCGTTGCTCAACCCTCAAATAAAACGCTCAAATTCACCACAAAAATTCATCGTCTAAGTAATCACTCAGTCACCCTTGTTTCTTCCCTTCTACTTTATATTCGTCGAGATTCGAAATCTCGCTTTTCTTCCATCGCCGTTCTCTGTCCGCTATACGTGACGCGCGCAGCCTGAGAGATTAATGATAATCGGCATTGGCGCGCGGTGTAGCGGTCGTACAGCGGCAGCAGCAAACTCGTGAAGGTCTGGGTTTTCGAGGAGAAAGAGACGAAGCACGCAGTGCCGGAGCGAAGTAGCACCGTCTGACGGGCACGAGGTCGTGCCGATGCTGGCGATGGTAATATCGATTGAGCGAAGCTGCACCACCTCCACCTCTTCTTCGCCTTTATCCGTGCTCGCAACCTCTCGTCCTTATACTCCTTCTTGTGCGCTTTTACCACGCGTGCTACGTTCTTCCTTTGCTCTCCCGTCCCCCCATTGCTCTCCTGTTCCCTACTCCGTTTCCATTTTCTCCACACTCTCGTCCATTTCGCGTGTATATCACTACTACGCCATCCTCCGTAACCGGGATAAACTCTTGAACTCTTCCTCTCCGCCGCCGGCGCTTTCTAAGCTGCAGCTTTTCTCTACCTATCTTTTCTCCTTATTCCGTTTTCAGACTTCTCTATCTGCTTATCATATACTTGTCGTTTTCGTCTGAGCATTTCCACAACACGCAAAAGCTTATTCGTCAAATACCCAAGAATCCGCACGGGTTTACACAGGGAAATGTATTTATTTACTTCTTAACGATCCGTGCAAATAAAACCGCTCCATTGCACTTTTTATGGATGTTATTTAAAAATATGATTTTTTCTTTGTGTTCGAGACTTTGTTTCTACGGAATTTTTCCACAGATTTTGATTATAATAGTTATTTAAAGAGATTAAAGAGATAACATTTCTTGTGTATCAAGCAGAAAAAGAATCAATGTCTCGTAGAGTAAAAGGCTCAAGTGGAAATAGTGCAAATGCTTCTTCCATTTTACTGAACATCACACGTTTAAGGTAAGGGAGTCGAGACCGAATCGCTGACATTCGTGGAAGAAAATCTTAATTGTGTGGCTACTGTCGTTATAATAAAAAATATTTATTGTTGACCCATAAAACAAAGTATTTTTTTGTACGTAGCCAACGATAAATTTGTGTAGATTCATCAAAAATTGCCAGGGTAGCATCGATCGATGTTGCGAGGTAAAAAATATTTAATTTAGGCAAAATGGATAAAACTGAAAACTTGCGTCAACTTTTTAATGAAATTATTATACAAAAAAAAAGTAAGGGTATCAAAAGTATTGAAGAAACCATGGGTCGCAAATAAACTGTTCATCCAAAAAAAAAAATTTGAGCATTATAACGAAGCCTTACATCATCTGGTTCGTGTGTATTTTATGTTCCGACGTAAGAATAAAATACGCAGTTGTCCCACACTCAACACGAGAAGGCGGATCGATAGACACATCGTAAGTGACAACATTTCTCATGAACACCCTTGTCTCTCATGAACAGTCCTACGGTATAGTTCCCGACTCCGAACCCGCTCTGTAATGTGTGCGCGCGCGCGCGCGTGCTTTGCCTGAATATCGACTGATCTTAACTCTCCCCAATGAAATATACACGACGCTTTCGACATTTCACGTCGAGAAAGGAATTAGTGCAATTTTTCGTGGTTGATTCTCTCAGGTCTCTTGTTTTTCTTGAGGAATACCTTGAAATCACTTGCGAAAGATTGACAGAAGCTGGTGAAGCATAAAACGATAACTACATCACTTTTATGACTCGGAAGCAAAGGCTCGCTACTTACAGTGTACTGACTAATAATTAGACTACCTTGGGTGCTCATACCTTGTTAACTAAGAATATCTTGTGACAATGGTTCACTAGAAATTTTTGAAGCACCCCCGATATGTAGTGAAAGTTCTGTATTCACTGAAATTGTAGAATCACTGGATGCAGTAAATTCGATTGTGGTTGAAGCGCCAACAGAAATTGGTGCCTGTTTCTCTTTAGCTACTCGGCTTCTACATCACCCGCATAACTTCGTCCCCTTAAGAGATGACATTTTAATTGAATCGTTCTTTGTATTTCGTGAATCGAAAAGTATTGCGTCTTTGATTATTGAACCCCATCGTTATGAGTTTTTTTTTTCTTGAGAGATTCGTACAAGTATATGCTCATCGATCGAGTTATAGAATAAAACTGAAAAGGAACTTTGCATTACACTGTGAAATCGCAACTGAAAGAGATGACTACAGAAGTGTAGTTGCAAGGTTTGCTTTTGTTTTTCTTACTATTATGAGCTTTTGAAAGTAGACAAAGGGAACGGATCTCTGTCGGAGAACAGCGGGGATGGATAGAGGGCAGATAACTGTTAGTGAAGAAGCTGCGGAGAGAGGTTCGTACAGAAAATAACTATACAGAGCCCAGTCAACAATTTTTATTAATCCATTTGTGTTGCTATCAACTTTTCTGCTACAAATTAAATTTGGAAGAAAATATGTCTGTAAATATTCTCTCGCACAACGAAATTCCAAATATCAACCCTCATTACGTTTTATTATTTTACGTATGGCATGAAAGAAAGTGCTAATGGCGTGTTGGCACTTCGCAACTTTCTCATCATGTTTGTTACTGGCATGAAGTTAAAGAAGTTCTGAAATTGGGAATGTAACTGTCATGTAAATAGAGGGTACTGCTCTCCAACTGTGACGCGTGGTACTACATCCAAGTCAAATAGACCATAGACTTGGAAGATATAGACTGAACCTCGGCTGCGAAAAGTTATAATTCGTCGAAAAAATGGTTAACGGTTACCACAATTCTGGCTTCCGCATAGAGGAAGTGGTATTAAAATCTTCAATAGAATTGAAAATCGTGTAAAACTGCAAATTGCATACACTTTAAGCCCCTCGATCGATTCTCACCAAATTCAAGACCAAGTATCCTTGTATCCTAACCAATTTGTATACCAAATTTCGGTTTACAAATAGATTTTTTTCGAAAAATTACAAAAATTCATGGTTCAATGTTATCTGAACGCCTTGATCGCTTCGTGCCAAAGTCAATACCGAACAACCTTATTCCTTGGCCTATTCTTGTACAAAGTTCCAATTCGATAGTTAAAAATTTATGAAAGCTAGAGAGCGTACCTCTCTAGTTTTTTTTTTAAATTCAAACATTCATGAAATGAAACACCCGTTAGCGATCTGGCTAAAAAATGCAGCAAACTGACGGCTGTTGCAACCCGACGCGCGTGCAAAGTTACAGGATGATCGTTCTCGAGATATATTCATTGCAATTTTGCAAGCTCATCTCACGCACACATACACGTTCATTTTTTGTAAATATGATTCGACGACGTTTTGGGACTATTTAAGTACTCTGACATCAAAATCTACAGAAAATTTTTCACAAAAACAGATTCCTCTATGAGAAAGCAAAACAAAAAGAGAAAGAGGAAGGTATCGACTTCTCTTAAGCCCCCCATACACGTGCGAACAATTTGCGCCAATTCGGTGTTTGTACAAACGCCTGTTTGTACATACGGTAGCACATACACGTAGCAACCTATTGCGCAAACATCATTTCGATTTGTGGTGTTGTTCGTTGAACATGTCAGATACGGACATGTCAGATACGGACGATTGCTGTGCCGCCATTATTCTGACCCTAGTGACTGAGAAACGAATAGTTTAAAGAAAAAGAAAGCGAAGAGCGTGGGTCAAGAGTTGGCTCCAGAAGAGGAACGAATTCAGTCATGACCGCCTGGTCACTGAGCTCAAAATAACGTCAGCTGCAGACTACAAAAACTACCTTCGAATGGACGCAGCTTCGTTCAGCGAGCTACTCGAAATGGTGACACCCCTCATAGTGAAAAACAGCACGGTGATGAGAGACGCAATATCTCCAGAACTGAGATTGTTGGCCACTTTGAGATACCTAATAAGCGGTGCCTCCTTCGAAGATCTGAAATTTCAAACTGCCATCGCAGCTCAAACACTTGGAAAAATAATAGTGGAAACTTGTGACGCTCTCATCCACGTTTTGAAAGGATTAATAAAGGTGAGTGAATAAAATAATTAGTACTTAAAATAAGCCGCATTTATTTGTCAGAAACAACAATATTGTTTGAAAGAAACCCTGATAATGTTTGGTCAATTAAACTGTTCATCATGAATAAGGTCATGAATTGATGAATATTGAACTGGTTGCTGTGTTGATTCATGTATCTGATCCACTTCTTGTCTTGAGGCACGCATGTTGAGGTATTGCGATGAGTCAGAATGAGTGGAAACGTTTGAAGGTGATGGTGATGGAATCGGGGGGTACGAGTTGAATGGAGTTGATGGGGCTGAACGGGCATGTGAGAATGGAATGTAGCCAGGTGGATGAATGTATTGAGGATGATTGGGGGTGGCGAATGACTGAGGTGGATTATTTATGGTGATTGAATGTCTATGAAGGTTGCCCAGTCGTCCTTCGAAAAGAATGTCATCAATGAATTTTTTAGCGTAAAGTTGCTGACTTGCAGACATTTTCTCATACTCTACACCCCACCCTTTTGCTATGATCTGAGCGTTTGAGGAGGGTTTTTCAAGACGTTCGCAGGCCATAGACAATAGTTTAGTCCTTTTACTTTCGTCACTGTCCTCATTTTTCCTCGATCTTTTACGTGTAGGTGTATGCTCGGGTTGGGATGTTTCAGAACTGTCTTCTGCGACCTAAAACAAAATAAATGGAAATATCTATGTAGTCGTGAAAGTACTTATCAATTGAAATTATTGAAGTTATTGTAATGAAATTAAATTATGAAATTAAATAGTAATAAAAATTGAATTGTTGCAGATTCCAGCAACTGAGAATGAATGGAAGGTTATTGCCGGACAGTTTGAGAGAAGGTGGAATTTTCCCCACTGCATCGGAGCCATCGACGGGAAGCATATCAGCATCCGCAAACCACCAGGAAGTGGCTCCTACTATTTCAACTACAAGAATTCGTTCAGTGTTGTGTTGATGGCTGTGGTTAATGCCAATTACGAATTTATAATGGTCGATGTAGGAACCAATGGAAGAGTTTCCGATGGGGGTGTGTTCTCCAATACAGAATTTTATAGGCGACTCGTGAATAACAAACTTCATATTCCTCAACCTGATAATTTACCTGACAGTGAAATGAAACAGCCATACGTTTTGGTGGGAGATGATGTATTTCTTCTTATGGACAACCTAATGAAACCATTCAGTCGAAAAAACCTGACCAGAGAACAAGCAATATTTAATTACAGGCTATCTCGCGCTCGTCGCATTGTGGAGAACGCCTTCGGAATACTAGCATCTCGATTCAGAATATTTTTGAGAAATCAATTTGAGCCCGGAAAAAGCAAGCTTGATAGTTCTTGCGTGTACTCATTTACATAATTTTCTAAGAATGAACAAAGATGACTTGTATAACCAAGGTGGTTTTGAAATTGAGAACACAACTACAGGGGAGATCATAAATGCTGATTGGCATTCGGATGGACAATTACTTCCATTGCAATAGCTACCAGGCAGAAATACCCCAGTGTCTTCCAAACAAGTACGTCTTAACTTCTCACATTACTTCAATAGCGAGCAAGGTGCTGTCGCTTGGCAGGACAAGATATTCAAATAATTTTTTGTATGAAATATTATGATTTTGTATAATAATGAATTTGTATTTGAATGTATGAAAAAACAATAGAAAATATGAAAAAAAATTGTACGTACCTTCGTTTCGTTATTTCCTTCAATACATTCAGTTTCGTCCATTGTCGAAGTTCCTTGAATTTGAGTTTCCTGATCCCTCAAGAAGTCAAGCTCGTCGAAGTACCACAAACTTGGCACGTACACGTCGTCTGTTCCTCCACCTGATTTTATGCTCTCCTTCACTTTCTTCATTTCTCTTCTGTAGGCAGTGCGGAATGAATTGATTTTGGCGTGTACACTTGCCCTATCTGCACTGGGTTCAATTTCCTTCATTTTATCGACGAGTATTTTATACGCCGCGTCCGTCTTATTTCTATCTTTATAACCGTCACTTTTCACCTTCCACACGTCAGGTAAATCACGATACACTGCAATAAACTCTCTCCAAAGTTCCCGCTGTTCATCATCTGTTGTCTTATTCGCCATATTGGAGAGGTAAATAGCAACAAACTAAAAAAAAATTACCGAAACTACGTTTTCAACCACGGAATAGAAAGGAAACTGCCTGACAGTGTCTAGGAGCAGGAGTTGACGAACCCAAAGTTTGCACAAACCGTACCATACACGTCAAACAAGTACTCAAACAAGGAGTATTTGTACAAATTATTTCGATCCTGACCGATTTTACTCAAACAGTTTGCGCAACCATTCAAACAGCCCCATAGACGGTCAAACTGTTTGCACAAACACCGAATTTGCGCAAATTGTTCGCACGTGTATGGGGGGCTTTACCGACTCGCTGTCTCTTTCTAAGAAATGGCCATGTTGAAAGCATTATGAGTATACGGGGCGTTCAGACTATACGTACTAAGTTTATAGAATAAACTTGGATGCAGTACCATGCGTCACCACGTTCCACCACATCAAGTTGAAGCCTAACCCTAGATTTTGATTATGGTGCATATCGCTTTTGCGCCTGTCAGTGGAACAGAATGCAACAGAGAAACAAGCGAGAGGACGTATCTTTCCCTCTCGCTCCGACTGTAGTGAATGTCCAGTCTTTAACTCGAATTGCAAATGTCACCGATGATGGGCAATAAAATATGACGTGATTGTGATGTATGTGGCAACAAATAATACATTCGAATTAAAATTAATTATAATTTTAAATATAATTCAGGGAGAGTAGTGGCTGCATTGACAGATAGTACCTCATGTAAGTGTCATCTTAGTGCAATCGTTGATATAAATTAAGTAAGAAGTTGACGAGAAGCCATTACTCATTACACCTTGGTATGATGAACTTGGAACAATACTTAATAGCGATTTATATGGGGACTCTTGGAGAGTGTACCAGTAATGTAAAAGGAAACTAATGTGTTCTTTTATAGCGCATATTTCCTAGTTTACGACTGACTATATAATTGTGGAGGTGCAATTACAGTTCTAATTTTTTTTCTTCCTGGTTTGTATACTAAAGTTATCTTTATGTGCATAATAAATGTATTGAACTTGTTCGCCAACGTCGTTAAACGGCGTGAAAAGAGTCGAGAATGCCTCGTTTGCCGCTGATTTTTATCACAGTGCTCATTCGTCGAACACTCGGTCGCTTGCTTGCTTTTGTAAGTGTATATTACGGTCTCGAGTCTAGAGATATAAATAGCTTCGACCAGATACGATTAGTTCGAGAAATGAAAACTGTTCCTTTCTCGCACTTCCATGCACTCTATCGATATTTTGAAGATGTATACTTTATTTTTTAACCAAAGATCCACAGTTTCACTTATCATTGTCTTGAATGTAATTTTTTTTTCTTTTTTTATCACCGTAATCGTCTTTGCTAGACTACAAGAGGGACGGGGAAATAGAAATTCCATTTGCGAAAGATGCGAACATTTTTATCTTATTTCATGGTCCGATCGAACTCGTTTCTTACGCTAAGTACTCACTCGGAAGTACTTCAATTTAAGATATACATTGCCACGTCTATCCGAAAGAGGATGAAGACGATCGTAAACGATGTGCGTATTTCGTCCTGGCTCGTGTAGGAGACCCAGGTGCAGTTGATTGCACTACGGACTCGATTTAGTCGCTTACGGCCAATTGTACAACCGGTTTCCTCGAGCCTTTTCAACTAAGAATCTCCTACATCAACATTAACGACTCTTTTTTTATCGCGAGTAGATCAATCAATGCATACAACACACGTAAATAACTATATAATACCGATATTGAGACGCATCCACACAGATGCAACGTATTCTCGGCCCGAACTTTTTTCGCCACTGACGTTTTCAAAGTCCGATTGTTTGCCTTGGGTATTGGCGCGAGCGAAATATAGATAGAAGGTAGAGAAGGGATAGAAACAAGTCGCTTACTGTATTAATAGCCGCACGTTCATGCGTCGAGTTGTTTTTCAAGACCGACTGCGCACTACGTGATGTTGGCCCGTTTGAGAGCTCGATATTGCCGATGATGGTTTCCGAATCTCTTGTAGAAGATCCGAAGAAAAAATGTTGCTCGTGTATATATTCGGCCTTAAAAATTATGTCCTCCGTGTTTCATCACTTTTAATGCTAACGGCGGAGGAATGTCGGGTCTGATATCGCGCAGTTTATATCCTTTTGATGTCCAAAAAACATATTTTATCAGTATTATTTCTACTCGAATGCATGATATCAGTATATTGGTGCTCGATACACTAGCTTACAGATTAGATGCGTCTGACTTAGTCTAGATTGTGTCCAGAATTGATCTTACGACATAACTGTTTATTGAAATCATCAGTCGAAATAACTCAGAATCACGCGAGTTATTTCAAGGATTCGAGATACTTGAAGATTTTGAAGCTTCTTTCATGTATTTCTTAACTCCAAGATAACACGAGATTTCCAGTTGTTTCGTTATATTTTTTTTACGATTATCGTTGAAAATTGTAATTATTTATTTGTTCTTCCATTTTTACCAATTACTAATTTAGAGCTCCTCATGAATCAATACCACGTGAATTAAATAATAAAGAATGGAAAGCAATTTATACAAAGAACGTGCTAAATACCAATTGCGATTAAATTTCTTCGTCTCTAACTAAAAAAAAAAAGTTGTTATCGTTGTTGGTACAATCAGCATTTCATTGTATATAAATAGATAGATAACGAGTATCTTTGTGATCCCGAGAACGACGAATATTGCTGCTGTGGGCTTCGAGCTTTCGCGTATATTCGTGGCTCGTTCATGCATCGTCTTTCTAAATTCGGAGTGTAATAAGCGCTAACTGGAAATTACGACGTTTAATGGTCGTCCGTTAAATACGACCGAAGCAGCCTGCGCAATAGTAGGTGGCAGGAACCTAGCGGTTGGGTTATTGTTGGCATTGGAGTCGCTCGAGGCAAAACAGTGGGAGGTCGCAGGCCGTCGTTCACTGTACGTTGTGTTATTTAGTAAACCCGACACCAAAACGCAATCCAACGTCCGCGCACTTCTCGTTTCATCACTCCTCTTCACCATCGTCTTTGTCGTGCTAGAACGTCCTCAAACTGGTTGCGACAACACAGACTTTGTCCTCAATGATTTGAGATAAGCTTCGATCATTCTCTTTGACGCGAGTTCGTGTGACTGATGTTTTCTATTTTTAACAGGCAAACGCTTCGTAATGACACATCGTGACAGTACTTTGTATCAATACTACGCTAACAACCTACGACATGACTCGTAGATACCTAGTCTGAACCGTTCGTCTATAATCTAATGCAATTAAGGAAGTTGAATTTTGACGACACTAAAACATCTTTAATTCAGCATAAATACATTTTTTTAAAACTCTTTGAACTGTAGACAATTCATTAGTTCCGTGCTACGATCAAATCCTACTTCAACATCATTTTTGTTTCTACTTCAATGCCTTCCAAGTGAAATTATATTGACAAAATCCAGAGCATTAAGATAATAAGAGGCACAGATTGATACATACATACGCGAGTGGTGTGCGTGAAAAGGGATATGTAAAAGCGAGGGAGATTGAACGAGATCGCGTACGAAAAGTTGAGGCTAGAACAGAAGAAAAGCGTCTTTGTAAGAAGACTGCTGATGCAGTGTTTCCTGTCTCCCTGCGATGAGAAGAGTCGCGTTCGGACGTACTACACACACGTATCGTGACGATCATTCTCATACCCACGCATTTTCTCCTCGAATTTTCTCCAACTTTTTTCACAGAGTCACAATGACTAGTGACCTTGTATGAGAGACCTTAGAAATTCTTTGCTTCCCGGGTTCCGTTTTTCACATTTTCAGCATGTATTCATTCCTCATTCCAACTAACCTTCGCACAATGGATATTGAATGCGACGACTATATAGCTTTTACCCTAGCGCGGCGTGCACTCGCTCCGATTTATGCTACGATTGTGCATATTGAAACCGTTGTATGCAGCATCTACTCCGACGTTTCGAGAAATGGGGACATTGAACCAATTCATCTCCACGAAATGCATACTAAGTGGGACATTGGGATGCCATTTCACGTGCATAATTTAAATCAACTATCTGCACAACGAATTTTTAGAATCAATTGCTACACCCGACTCATACACCAAATATTCAATCACTTACGAAGAACTTTATCGTCTTTACAATCTATTTATCATTTTGTATTATTTGGTAACGATGCGATTCACTAAATAAATCTCTCAGAAATACATACCGATGTTGATATATCCATATCAAATCCTTGCTGTTCATATCATTGTATACCATAGCCCGAAAAAGGTGGAATATATAAGGAACGATCCGAGAAAAAATACGGGGCGTCTGGGTCGGGTTTTGAACCCGGGACCTTCCTATTGACGACCAACTGTTCTGAGCATTGAGCTACGTCAGGCCGATTACTACATTTAATCCGAATCGACCTCACATATTCAATATTCCTTCTTGCAGTATGTGTGTTAACACTTTGACGTCTACAAGTTACGACGTTAGGTTCGTACTCCATGAATATAGCATCTACTTGCTACACCATATTCGTATAATGCATTCAATTATCAACTTCACTCATCATTCGTTTACTTTCTCTTTTAAGGGATTGATGTTTTATACAGGACATTGAGAGACTACTCAGTCATTCAAATAGTTGAAAGTACGCACTAAAGGATGATCACTAAATTAATACTTAGCGTAGTATATTGTTATGAGTTACTGTATACATGCATCTATATGGTTGCGAACAAGTTGTTCCGTTAGGGCGCACTTCGTGCACGCATCTCAGGTTTCTTGCACTAAAATGATATACAGCATATATATTCATTATCCGATATCGAGTTCTGATGGTGAATTTAATTCTTAAATGATATAAAAGTAACCTCAAATTGTAAGTAAATATTTCAAATCATTACTTGAAATCTTTAGTATTAAATAATTCTTTCCAAAATATATTTTTAGGACTCTAAGCATAAAACGTTTATTTAGAATTCGTTTATTACAACCTGATTGCAGAAATAGCAAGCAGTGATAGTATTTTAATTTTCTTTACACGAAATCAAATGACGCGTGTGTCAATTTTTAGGAAACGCTCACTAAATCATATTCATGACATTTATAAGTAATTTTAGTGATACGTGTACAAGTTGGCACTTGGCACTCGCAATGCAAGTCGAGCGGTACCAAACGCACAATTGCTACTTGCCCTCGCTTTGGAGTCGAGTGATCTGACTCATTATTATTCGTAGTATATGCAATGGTTCTCTGAGTCGTAAGTAGTAGCAAGCTCTCCGGTATTCGTATAGCATAGCTCTAGGTCGTAGCAGTTGATTGCTTCCTCTCCTAGACAGTATCTCCATCTTCTACTTAATTCTCTTTCTCTGACTTGCTTTTAATCAGCTCGGAACTTGGAGTTTGTAAACAAGTTTAAACCTAATGGTACATCTGGCATTGTTTTCCAAGTCGGTGGTCGACGAGATTCTTGACTCGCTCGTAGTCAGTTGTGGCAGTGAAATCTAATGATACCTTTTAGAACGTGTGTACTCGTGGTGTCCGTGATTTCTTGACCGGGTCACCTCCAACACGATGAACGCACGCGCGCGCCTCACTACCTCCATCAACTGGGTCACTTTCTACTCGTGATCTGATCGATTCTACATGAGCTATGCAACAACGTCGGTAGAGTCACGTTTCTCGTGCGATAAACTGTTGTGCTCACTATGCCTTCGTAATTGAGACGCCACGACACTATTTGTACGATAATTTATCTAATCGATTATTACGATTGTTTAAAATCAACGTGATTTCATTTCACAGATACAATCCGGCTAGGTTTGCCAAGTTTTCTTTCACCGTTATTTCGTTTGCCTGTAAATTATTCTCGTGTTTATATTATAACTTTTCATTAGTTTGAATAAGTTTTCAAAATAAATATTCATAAGTTTGGATCTTTAAAAGTTTTATCGACTTTGGACATTGTTTAATTTTTTATTTTCACAATTATTCTTGACTTCAGGAGATTTTCGAGTAAGTAATTTTCCTTTGTCGTTTGTACATGTAACAGAGTGAAAAAAAATTACAATCAGTTGGTCGCGCTGTATCGCGTAATAGACGCGTATCACAGCGTAGCTTATATTGTATCGACGACTGCGTTCGCAGTGTTATCGAGAACCGCGAGAGTCGAGCTGCACGCGATAACAGAAGGAGAGCGTACAATTACATTCCTGCGTGTGTGGACTGTGGATACTCAATTGGATCGTAGATTAGATATCGCAAATCATGAGCGCGTGTAGTTATACGGTGTTTAATTCAACACCAAAATCACCGAAAAGTGTATTAACAAATTCACACAGAAATTCCAGAAGGTATGGACCCATCGGAATTAAGTCGGTGCCAGTCTTTACATGTCGTTGATATGTAAAGAAAATACTAGATCGTTGTCGTAACACTAATTTTATTGATTTCATTAGACCTTCGTGTCTTTATAAAGTCTGTTATTTTAATAATATATAATTAATATAAACTGTCTTTGCCTTCTGCTTCCTCAAAATTTATAATTGATTATACTTATCTATCGATAGGTAGACAGTTTCAAAGTTTCACTCGAACGATCCTTTACAATTTTTATCTTGTCGACGTAGATCTGGGCGCTGTAAAAGAATAATACATTCGGATCCACTTGGTACGGTATAGTACAGAAGCAAACCAAAAATAACTTGGCTCGTTCCCTGGTGGAAAATCGAAGAGGGACCGAGGTATACGCGCACGATTCTAAGTGAGAGACAAAGAGAGAAGGAGAAAGAGTACGCTGCGAAAGCTGAACGACCTCGAGATATCGATAGCCACGCGACGACGTCGCTACGCTGGTACAACAGCGGCTGCGAGCCCGGTCTGTCTCGGTTCTCGAGGGGGCCGTCGAGTATTGGCTCCGAGGACGTCATTCTCTCGCAGCTGATCCACCCGCGTAATCGAATGTACGTCCTTCTCCCGCTTATTCGCGTATATAGCGCGTTCGATTCCCGGCGCACCGTTCTATCATCTCGTTCACATCGAAATTTTATCGACTAACGTATAGCACAGCTGCTGCTAGACGATCGTATGCGCTACTCGCATTTTCTCGCGTTTTCATTTTCTCACAGCGCGGAAACTATCTGTCTTTGCGCGGTTCATGCGCGGCCTCAAATCGTTTTATTTCTTCGATATGATAAAAATATTGATATTGAGATGGTCGACGTTCTTGAAGTACGATCATTATTTGAAAGCACGAATTTAAAAAGAATTACGTTATATCATATGCATTTATGTAATATATTAAGATTTTTTATGTATTGCTTCCTCATAGAAGAAGCTATTTTCGTGAAAAAAAATGTTCTCACAAGTTTGATTTTACAGTACTTTAGAAGTCCCAAAACATCGAGAAATCATATTTAGAAAAAATGTCGATGTGGGCGCGCGCGTGCGTGTGTATGTGTGTGTGTATGTGCACCGAGAGAGAACAGTATTGGAAATTGTACATCAGGCAGTGGAAATAAAATGCAACAATAGTTGAGAGGTAGAAAAGTGATAAGTTTATTAACGGTCCTCTCTGATGAAGGTTCGAATAAAGACTAGCGACTCACAAAGAGCACACGGGCCTCTTGGTTTCAGTACCATAATCTTTTCTACAAGTTCTTTATTCCCACCATGGTCTGTGGGTGACGCATTTGTTTAGTAAACAGTTCAATGAGGTCCACGAAGACCGAGATGCGTTTGAGAAACCAGACACGTTGAATCACAGTTCCGTGAACTGATGTCGAGTGAATTATTTTGTTAAATTCAATAAACAGTTTCATTGAATCTTTACTTCAATGAAACTTTTATTTGTTGCTCAGACTCATAACGACAGTATGATGCATTTCGTTAAAATCCCACATTTTAAATCCCTCGAGCGAATCTCACCAAATTATGTAGTGCCTGGCGTTTCATAGTAGGCACTTTTACTTTGGACGCTTATTCCTACTTTATGTAATTTTAAAAAGTTAAGGTTAAGGTATAGTAACAAAAACATTGCAATGAACCAATCGTTATTGCATAAAATGGTGTTTTATTACATTTTTTGGCTTCGAAGTCGCGTGCAACACACACATACACACCAAAGCAAGCAAATAAACAAACATGCGTATGGTGCGTGCGACACACACACGCAAATAAACAGACAAACAAGCAAATACTATAATGTTATTTTGGCGTAAGAGGATTCATGCGTTTCGCAAATCGCAGCGATTTTATGTCTATAAATAGGTCATGATGCTCATCTATGATTACATTATACAGTGGCTCCAAAAAGTATTTGTACATCTAGTTTTTTAACAATAACTTGCAACGAACAAATCCAATGTAGACGAAACTTGGGTTGATAAATTTTTACTATGTGTAGAAATTATCTGCAAAAAAGACATTTTTAAGAATGCGTTATATAAAAGTAGTACGAGAAATACAAAAATTGAGAAGTCAAAGAAGTATTTGTACATTTACGACGATGTTAGAAAACTTAAAATTATTTAATGTTAGCATCATAATTAATACTCTGTGTGCATGCCCTTAGCAAAAATAATGGCTTGCAGCCTTCTTGGCATGGATTCAACCAGTTTTTGCGTTATGTCCTTTGCTATTTTTTTTCATTCTTCCATTATCACGCGTTGCAAGTCATTTTTATTAGATATTTTTATTTTCCGTATTTCTACATCTAATATATGCCATAGATTTTCGACTGGATTAATATCCGGAGACTGTGGTGGTGTGCTTAATTGTTTGGGAACATTATACAGCAGCCATTCTTTTGTTACTCGGGCAGTGTGTTTCTGATCGTTGTCTTGCTGAAAGTAGTAGTGACCAGCCAGGTGCAGCTTGACTGCACTTTCATTTAAATTATCACGCAACACTTGAATATATTTTAGTGCATTCATATTGCCTTCAATAAACGTGAGCTTTCCTACACCATCATGTGCCATACAGGCCCAAACCATGACATTTCCTCCACCGTGCATAACTGTTGGTATAATATTTTGCGGCTGTAGCTCGGCATTTGGTTTTCGCCAAACGAATTTTTTTCCATCCGATCCAAATATATTGAATTTGCTCTCGTCGGAAAAAATAACGCGCTTCCAAAAGTTCAAGGGCTTGTTCACATAAAGCTTAGCGAATCCCAAGCGCTTCTCTCTGTTCGCAACATTCAAATAAGGTTTTTTCCTCGCAGTTCTGCCATAAATTTCGGCTGAGTGCAGAACATTGCGAACAGTTTGTGGACAATCCGATTTGCCAGATGTTGACGCGATATGATTTGCTAGTCTTTGAGCGCTGGAAAATGGTTTTTTTTTGCTTCTTTAATGATACTCTGACGCTCTCTAGCCGTGAGTATCTTCGGCCGACCTGTTCGTGGTTCGTTTTTCGTATTTCCCGTTCTTTCGTATTTTTTCACGATGTATTGCACTGTCGTAAAGTTTTATTTAAGTTTTTCACCAATTTTCCGATAAATTTCTCCACGTTTTCGAAGAAAAATAACCTGATCTCTCAGGGACACAGATATTTCGCTTTTTTTTCCTGACATGGTTACTCTATGAAGATCAAATGGATACTTATCGGAACAGAGACTACAATGTAAACAAACATTTGTTTACATCTTACGACCTCTGTGTTTATTAAATACGTTCTTCCGATGGCTTATCAATATAGACCTAGGTGTACAAATACTTTTTTGGCTCATACATTTTTGTATTTTTCGTATTACTTTTCTATACCGCATTATTAAAAATTTCTTTTTTGCACATTATCTCTATACATAGTAAAGTATTTATCAGCCCAAGTTTCGTCTATATTGGGTTCGTTCGTTTCAAGTTATTGTTAAAAAACTAAGTGTACAAATACTTTTTGGAGCCACTGTAGGTTATGCTTTATTTTTGCATGATTGACGTATTAACCGAGGAAAGGTTCGAGGTTCCGTTCAATGTTCATTCATTATTACATACTTCGAATGTAGTAACGTATGCGTGGACAGCAGCCTCCTTAAAAAATGTCTCCATTTGAGTAAAAATCTAACAATGGGCGTTTCGCCGGTTTTGCACTTTCGGTACAACATAATTAGAGGAAATAAATCACGTCTCCAGTCAAGCGTCGGCGTGCATTATGCATAATGATCTTGAATTTGGTGAGAACCAATTGAAAGGCTTAAACTTTATGAAATTTGCAATTTTTATTAATTTCCAATTCTATTGAAAATTTGAATACCAGTTCCTCTATAAGGAAGCTAGAGTTGAGATAATCATTACCGGTAAACGAGAATCACCAGGAAGCAATGTGCAAATTTCAAATTTGCGCACTTTTTTGTCGAAGCATAACTTATTTTAAAAATGAAGAAACAAGACGTTTTTGGGCTTTCCGAATGATACTTTGTGAGTTTTTGAGTAACATATTCGTGTTAACCACCATGGAAATAAAGTTTAGAATGTAATAAAATAATTATTGTACGTAGGTGAAAACCTATTATAATTAATAGAAACAAAGTATATAGAAGATATATTTTGACGAAAAATTCTATGTCTCAAATAGATTGAAGGATATATACGAAATATATACAACGAAAAACTACAAAGTTTTATATATGTCAGATATATTTCTTTTTCATTGGGAAAGCAAAAAAAATACTTGTTGTTTTAGTTTGATGATCAGGAAAGTCGCTATAAGCAAAATAAGATCAATATCAAACTTGACATTGCATCAGGTTATCAATGAAAAACGAATTCGTGTGACAGCGTGCCAAGCCCGGGTAGTTTATTAAAGGGGCTTTAACTTTACTTGCCGGTAAAGTTGTAATTATTCAGTGCTCGTTTCCTTCGTGACCTTCGTAGTTTTTTTAAGTTGGACAATGAATTTTTGCATACGAAACTCTGTTCTCGGAGTATGCTCGACACGTTTTTAAAGCACTACATGACAGCTTAAGTTTAAGTTAAAGAATAAACTAATTTTTGAAGTTTTGATGGATCCTAATATTAGAAATAAAAAAGGTCTTTTGTTATGTAATAACGAATCTGAAATGGGAAACAAAAAAATGTTTTTAAAAAATTTTTTTAAGGTTTTTCCTGATCGAAAATTTTAGAAACGTAAAAGCTTCACTTTTATTTTGCGTTATTCTTCACTAAACGTGCGACTGATGTTCCTCTGCATAAAGCTATAACTTTAGTATCAACAATTTCGATATATTCCACCCACGGTTTTGGGTTTTTTTTTTTTCCAAGTAAGGACTTTTAAGTCCAATGAAATGATACCTACGGTTGAAAATAACACTGATAAATTCTTTTTTCCAAGTTTTATATACAGAACGTGATTAAGTAAAGCTCAGTAATTGAATTAGCATGTTGTCAAGAAGTTATAAAATCTTCTATCTTCATACAACTTTTAAATACTTGGTAATAAGTCTGACTGCTATTGCCCCTGGGTCTCCAACTGTGTGTCTCGTTATACGAATACGCCAACAATACTAAGAGAGTGGTTCTTATGCAGCAATGAATACGCACACGTGTTAGCGTGTTGTGGAATAAATGTAGCAGAAAGCGCGGCGCGTTTATTAGGTAAAAAAGAAAATAGCGTATTCTCCGAAAAGCGGTGTTCACCGTAAGTCGAGTGGCGAGAGGGCGAATCCGTTCAAAGAGGCCGAGAATGGCAGGAAGCTGCAGTGCCAGCTGGTTCGAGTTTCGCACGTCCGGTGAACCTGACGTAGCTTTACCTCTTTCCACGCGATATTACACTCTCGCTACTCTGCGTCTAATCTTATCACGTGATCTTCAAACGAGAAACTCTCGCGCTCGATTACAGATAAAAAGGTCGAACGCCCGAGTATATCGATACAGGTGGTTTTACACAAGCACTAGTGTTTCGTGGCATAAAGTACCGAACTTGTTGATATATTCCGCGATCGTTTTGTAGTATACGCTCGCCATTTCATTAACATACAAGTACACACATATCATTGGTCTTATCGATTGATGTTTCAGAAATAGCTGACACATGTCTCGTAACTGATTTACGTACACATGTCTGCTCGATTGAGACGTAAATTTTTTTTAACTTCTGTCGTAATGCCGCGCAATATTGTTATTAACGTTTTAAATGGTGCATTAATTAATTTGCTAATGAATCCATTTATTCTTTCGCCGAGCCATGAAATGAATAAAATGGATTATTGCAGTATTTTGCGGTACAATTTATATAACAAATACCGAAAGATATATAGGAAAAGTATATTTCCGCTATATTTGCTGCGATGCCATCTATAAATCATACATTTTTATTTCCCTTAAGTTGGATCAATTGCAATATCAATTGATAAATATGGAGCAATAACTTCGCTACTTGAATAAATGCTCGGGTTAGTTTTTTCCTTAATTCCGCAATAAAGGTATCCTATTTTCCACTCGTTAACCCACATATCGTTACTGTTCAATTGCATTAGCCCTCTTTAGGCTCCAGAAGATAGGAAATAAAAATACCAATACCATAGGTATTGAAAAACATTTATTTATTACCCTAGTGCACGTTTCCTGACATATAATCGTGGTATAAATTGGTAACGATATGTCAAGGGGTTGGTCAGGGGTTGTTCGCGAAGTAAACAGCGGCTTGGTATGTACATCGATATATAAAACGGTGGGTTGCGGAGTAAGCGAAGCCGCACACGTTCCGCTGAGACGATGACGACGTCGACGAGCGGAACCGGTGTACTATGTGCTTCGGTCTCGTTCGCCGTCGTCGGCATAGTGTAACCAGCACAGTGTTGTATAGTATATACTAGTCGACCGTGCTACTTTAGGGTCAACGCATTGCCAAGGTGGCGGCCATGTGGCACGCCGGCGCATCGCGTTCGGCGATGGAGGCGCATGTGCGCTCGTCCATTCGTGCGTTTGTGCACAGCTCTTTCTCGTCGTTTCTTGAGGTAAAGAGGCAAACACGTGAGAGCGAGTGAAACTAACGAACAGAGTTTGGTTTAGAGAGAAAGAGAGGAAACAAAGATGCCCGTATACTACGGGGTTATATGCACGAGAGCGGGAGAGAAAGAGAAATCTGTTAAAGAACAAGAGGAAAGAAGCGAGGGTGGTCGAGTGTAGCCGAGCTACACTTTCCGCCACAGAAAGTTGAGAGTGTGTATCGCTCGCCGCAAAGAACGTACGATACTGACAGGAGAGGGGGACTAAGAGGAGGGGGCAAATGCCAAGTCGTGTCGCCCGACCTACCGGACAGTGAATTACGGTTATATTATCTCCTGACCGCACCAAGATAACACGCTCTCTCGCGTTTACGTATGACCATGGCCGAGCTGTTATTTTACCTTACTTTAATCGTGGCAAACATTAAATTTGCTATATTTACGAAGAGCTTTTGTTATCGCGCAGCACGAATAGTCTTGGAGGTTCATTTTTTTAAATACATATTGTTAAATTCGTTTCACAAAGTATTTTGCGTTAACAACGATTGTAATATTGAAATGAATTAATTTTTTATTCGGTGAAAATTTATGTTGAAATTATTAATCTCGCAGAATTGCTTTCTATCTGAGAAAGATTAAAGAAACTCTTACTGAGTTTGATGAATCCTCCAGAAGCAGACTTTAGTCGTTTTACTCGACTTTAGTCCCGGATCTCGATTGTCGAGAGAGCCTCGCGAGAGTCACACGGGAGACGGGGTTGAATTATACGTACAGCACGCTCGCTTGCTCGTTCACTCGGTCGCTCACTCCACTCGGCGGCAACGACTATGTAGGTAAGTTACCCGCCTCGATGGGCCGCTTCGACGCAGCTAGCATAGCTTCGAGGTCATTGACTCACCGCGGGGCAGGGGACGAGAGCTCGAACGGGACGACTGTACCCTATAGCTCTGTAGCGGCAGCAGCCTCGTCCTCGTGGCTGCCATCCTTTGCTCTTGACTGTCTCGTGATTTTCGTCGCCTATCGCCAGGCGAAAGGAACTGGTCCCCTTTCTACAGACACTGTAATAGGCCGCGTTAGCACAGCCTCTCACCATATTATCCGACATTCACGCTAACCGTATTCAGACTTTCCCTCTCGGTATTCATATAGTCTTGCACAATGTTCAAATTAACGTTATTAGTCTTAATTTCTTGTAACTATCCCTGTTTTCATTTATTCTCTTATCGCAAGTCGATTATATTTCGTAAGTTTTTACTTTTCTTTATCTTTCAAAATGTTGCGTATCGGCAAATGTCGAGTCTATCTACTAAAAAATGCCTTTTCGAGCCCTGCGTGAATATAAACGAACATCATAGATAGAGAAAACAATGGTTTTCAACTCCATTCCATCGCACTTCCAATCAACGATTTATTTGGATGTAAAAAGTTCGATATATTCAGTCTCGTTGTAATCAATTTACGGGTTCAGTGAATTTACAGGCTCCCTTTGTTCAGTTCGAAGCGCATGGCTAACTAGTGCAGCTCGCTAGGTTTCCGTTGACCAGTAGATTTCATCCACTCCCGCATTTTCCACAGTCCATTGACGAATAGATTTCCCGATGTGACTCTTAAATGGTGATTTTAAATAATCACTCCAATGGCAACTCAAAACATACAGCTTTATGTATTTACATAACATATCTTTCCATGCGAAAATAAACAGAGGCTATTATCATTGACCATTTACTTCCGACAGAGGTGTTCAACGGACCGTAGGAAATCGCGAGAGAGCTTTGATAAGCTCTAAAATCCTTGGGTGCGATAACTCTGAAACAGACGAGAATGGTGGCACATGCCAAGAAGCATTCCAAGAAGTCGCACGTGGATATTCTCATCCCTCCACTATCCGTGGTTGATTCGTGTCATTCAACCAATCGACACATACGTGTCTGGAATAATTATCGCGATCGAGGAAATTGCAACGTCGTCGCGACACGACATAGTAAACATATTCGTTGTCGTTCTCGTATGCCGGTTGATGCACTGTAAAGCACGACACATAATTTCGAGTTCCCAAAGTAATTCGCTACTTCGCGAGTACCGAGGTTCAGTTGAGATATAGTAATGCGTAGTATAATGTTAATTCAGGAGTCATGTAAACTCTTATAAAATGACGACAGTTGTATTTAACGAGAAATTCGTCTTTTGTGCAATCCATGTAATTGTTTCATTAAATGCAAATGCAAACTGCAGTACCGACGTACATACACATATGAAATGTTACAACATTATACAAAAAAAACCCACTAAATTAGCATCAGGAAAATTAGGTAATTTCATATTTAAAACAGTGAAATAATAGCTCAATTCTTTGATGGAAATGTTTGCCCTTTAATGGTTCCTTGCAAGATCCAGGTTACACCGATTGACCGTATATTGACTTCTATAAGGTATCATGCTCTTTGCGAAGAGCTCTGTTCTCGTTGCCGTAAGCAAACTACGTGAATACGCTCTACTTTAATTTCTTTTGTGTAATTGACTTTTTGACGATATTCAAATGCTTGGAAAATCTGAAAGTATCGACGTCCGGTTTGGTTTCACGTACGTGAGTTACAGAGAAGTTTATATCGTACAAAACTGACGTTGTTGACATTTCAAGCGGCAATATTGGATTTTTGAAGGGTCAGTAATATACGATTATTATCATTTTTTGCCCGTTATCAACGGAAATTCCACCGGACGTTGAAACGTTTACGTTCATATTACAGTCCTGTACAATATGACGCATATCCGTAGACTACGAAATAGCGAATTTTTATCGATCAAAGTTGGTACAAAATCTACTCCAGCATCCCGTTCAGGACATTTTTCCATCTGCTTATGGATATATTGAACTAATTAATTCCATAATTTCAACGAGCAAACGTAAAATAAAACTTTTTTATATTCAAACGTTAGAAAATATTGTTCGAACCTTGTCTGGTCAACCTGATTCTACAATGCAGTCTTACTAGAAGATATAAAATTAAAAATCAATCAGTCACTTAGAATTACGTATATGGTGTACTAATTGAGAAAATTTAGTTTATACTGCAGTTTCGCATTCAATGTTTTTTCTGCTGATTCGATCTTTTTCCTTTCATAACATAAAAATATTTTCGCCTATGCTACAAATTTATTTATGATTATCGAAACACAGCTGTGGAGTTTCATAATTTAAATTCTCACTGTAAAAATCGATCTTCATAAACTTTATTTCATCCAATAATATGCTGGCTTCAATCCAAAGTAAGGAATTGTATTTTTCTTTTTGCTGCACAGGCGTATCGGTCAACATTTTATAAATCTTTCACGACACGCGAGTTATACCCGGAGATAGAAAAATCCAGAAACTTCATGAGACTCCGACGGGCGTTGAGCGTGGGAAAAGTTGTCGATCCGTCAGTGAATCTGTACATCTTATACTTGCTGCACTTCTCGTAGTATACTTAAGGCATTCTACAACTTTTCTTCCCACTTTTAAATCTTTCTTCTACTTCATTTTTTCATCACCTTATTGAGTTTCGTCGTATACACACGAGCGGAAACATCTCGTTGAATTACCGTCGATGTTTTTCCTGAAAAATTCTAGTCTCGTGATGTCTACGTGCTCTTATTTTAATGCATGGCATTTTATTTTATTCGACGGTTCTAGCGAGGCGCTGAATTCCTTCTACGCGTCTTCGTCACGCTTCACCTTCGACCTTTCTCATATTACTCTGCCTGCTCGGTGAAATTCATTTTCGCACGCTCGTCTCGCTACCTTACGTAATTTCCATTTCCACTCGCACTTTATTTTTTTCTGTTGTGTTCCTTTATTTTTTCTTTTCGTTTTCGCACGCAACAATAGCCTAGTCATGTACGACAGTCCTCTTAGGCTCAACCTCAACCTACGAAACAATGAATAAAAATACAAGTCTTTATGCTTGTATCGATTGCATAATGGCGCTGGATTGCGCGATTGGAACGAATGTGCTCTCTAGTATTCTCTAATCCCTAAGTGGACGGTTCTAGTTGTTATAGGTGGCCTACAATCAAATTATTTGTTTTTACACTCTTCGCAAATTCACAAGAGAACCGGACAACAAAATATTCCCAAAAAATGCTTAGTTGTGCGTAAGATATGACCCTTCCGGCGTGTACGTAGCATTATCCTCCTGTGTGTATGTGAAGAGTTTCAGAAATATAAATTTCGGGAAGAACATATACATATCTAATAAAAGTACAAATATCTTTGTACTTTCTCGTCACATATGCAGTATGTAAAACTGAAAGTATTGTAATCCAAAAAATAATAATTTTACTGTTACACTTTAGTCTAATTATATGAATTCAGTGTCCTCGAATACGATAAAAAGCATTTATTAATTTCTGTCTGTCTTGTCTTGATGTGTCGTCCTAAAACGCAATAACTTTTGCAAGAAACTGTTGATCGCAACCAATTTGGAGTGTGTCTTGTCTGTATAAAATTAACTTTTGTTATTGGAATTGGTAATATTGGAAATTACATTACATTTATATACTCACTAAATAATTTTGGAATAGTAATTAATGCTATAAAATACTAACAGTGGTCATAAATGGCGCAGGGACCGTGACCGGTATATCTATCATATTCACTTGAATAGTCCTTATTGCTGGTATAACATTTAGCATTTTATAAAAATAGTTCTTGACTGCATTTTAAATTATCTTATCGAGCTGTGACCTAGGAATCTACTCACCATAACTTTCGATAACTCTGGTATGAAAAGTACCGAGAAGTTAACCTGACTTGTCTAACTATTGAAGTAATCGTTCGGCAGGATACCTGCGGGGACAATAAATACAGCCAACATGAGTCACAATCCGTGGCTAAATCCCAAGCTTTCTAGATTATATATCTAGGGACCTTGATAAAGTTCATTTCATACATAGCCATCTCGTGAGCACGTTTTGTAGTTTTACCCTGAATCTCATATCTTGTGAAGTGACATTTAAAAAATTTAGCTGTTAATCTAGATTACAATTAATCTATGAAATAAAAAAAATGTCTGCCTAATATGTCGCTCGTAACTTTATCCCAGTAATTTCACGACCGCAACTTCATAACAATTTAAAATGTGATGAAGATGTCAGGAGTCGCGATTACATAATTCTCACATTTTTTTAAATGACGTATAATCTAATTTTTACTTTACATTTTTTTAATTAACTACTTTGCAAACTAGCCTTCAAAGTAGAACCTTGGACATTGCTTTTTCATTATTTTGCAACTTTCACAAAGCCTCCGGCTCTGTTGATCTGTTTGTCTATCTTTCTATGGTATATGTTGATCGATTTTGGTTTTCTCATAGAGAAAGCTTTGCTAAAAGTGAAAAATATTGAGGAAGTAATGAGCAATGTTCTACTTGGCAGGCTTGTTTGAATATATGCTTACTATCCAGCTTGAAATTTGTAAAAGTGCGCGAATCAACGCTTTTTCAAAACTATAAAACTTATACCTTTTGATAATTAATGTAAATCTGAGACAAATTCAATACTAAGCAACATTGGTCACAACTCTACAGCTGTAGTAGTTGTAGGCACTTTGTCATTTTTTATTAACTTCACCACGATAAACGGGTAGTATTCATGCACCATCAAAGTATCAATTTTAAACCTGATAGTTCTAGCCGTTCGCCAGTTATAAAAGTTTGAACGACTGTATTTTTTTCTTTCTTGAATGTAAACTTTAGAGTCCCTCTGCCGATCCTGTTCAAATGTAATACCAATGAATCTTGATCTTAAATTATTAAAGAGGGTTGTGCATTTTTGTAAAGCTATTCAAGTTGCAGTAAAATGCTTTTTTGATGCCCAATTACAAATGAATTGGTAAAAAGTTCGAGCATTTTGGTTAGACTCAAGTGGGATTTTACAACTGACAGAACCTTGGGATAAGGTTTGACATTAGAATTGCATATCAGATTGTAACCTCGGGTCAACGCTGATCACCGACAACTGACAACGATAGAATGCACGACAATATTCTGATAATGTATCCTTTCTGAATTCGTTATAATAGATTATCACCAAGATTCCTTTCGTCATTGTTCAACTCATTGAAGTTGGAACGATTCGAGGTCAAGACGACTATCACATTGTTTTCATTGTTCTCGCGTCAACTTATGTATTGCAACTGAACATTTTTCATGTTTAAAAATGATTAAAGCAATATTCTTTCGTAGCTAATTGTTAAAAACGTTTACATCGTTGGTCAAACTCAATGGCTAGCATCAATTCGAAGTTACAAACCAACCGTCAGCATCCAGTGTTGGTCTGGAACCTGACCGGTTCTGCCAGCATCAGCAAACCCTACCTGGGGGGTGTTTTCACTTGCAACGCTCTATTTAGTTGCATCCACGTGAATAAACAAGGCAGATATTCTGTTGTTGGGGTGAGTACATTGTTTATAGTCTCGAATATTCATCCTGAAACGCCGTATTGTCGTACTCGCCTCTCGTTTGTTAGTTCTCAATGAGCGAGTATTTTTTTCCAATCTGCTCTTTAAATAGGCAACAGTACATTTAATCACTGACATATGCAAACAATAAAATTATTTCTGGGTGAATTTATCAGACAATACTTTCAACGTTGATGATAAGAAAACAACCTTCGTTAGATCCAAGAAGCATAACAATCACGTAGCAAACGATCAGAAATAGTATAACGAATAAACATCTCTGATTGACTGTATCCACTTATTTTCTGTAAATTTGCCGGCACTCTATTCGACCTTTCTTTTTTCCGTTGATATTCATTTGAGCTGATCGGAGGGACGTTGATCTCGCTCTATCTTCCGGGCTATTCTTTCTCGACGAGTGCTAAGCTGCAGAACCCAGTACAATATAGCAGTGGCACGTAATAATACTTCCACGCCACTCTAATTAAATTGAATCACGGAATCCTCGAGCAGGAAATATCCAATGAAGACGTACATTAACAAATTAAAGTGCTATGTTCGAAGGGGCCACTTGGATAGCTGCCAGTGTGTATCTGTTGGTGAGACCGCGCTGCTGCGGCTGCGCATCGCTGCTGCCTATAAAAACTTCGAACTAGACCGATTATGTTATATACTATAATGTGTTTATACTAGAATGTTTTGCCTGGTTTACACGGTACTACGCGGGAGAAAGCCTACAAAATCACGCTTTCTACGTACGCCATCGATGTATGAATGTAAATTAAACAAGGGAGATTATGGTAGCCAAGCTTCTGTTTGTAATTCTGACAGTTTGGCATTCTATTCGATAACGCAATTTAATTATTTTCACGAACCTAGAAAAAGAATTAGTTTTCTCATCATGTTTAAACTTAAGACAGGTAAGTACTGCGTGGTAGGAAAATTTTCGCTTCCATCGATCATATGAGAAAGATGTAAGATGGTCAGGGTCATACTTGGCTTGCACGTGGTTGACCTATATAATAACGAAACGACTGCACGTGCCTCAGTCCTGACCCCAATTTGCCTCGATCGGTACTTTGATTCTTCTTTCCTCACGTTCTTTCTCATTATGTGTCATGGTACATAGTGACAATACTTTTTTTGTCGGTTTAAAACTGGATCGTCTGTGTATTAGATATATGTTCCTTATATATTGTCTTCTTTACGCAAAAACGTACGATTAGCACTTCCGCACCTTTGACTATGTGCTCGTTTATACACAACTGGACGTTGGCGCTCGTATCTCGGTACCGCAACGTTCCGGAGGTCGAGGCATCGATCGTGCTGACGCGCTCGTGGCCATGGCGCGTGTTTTCCTTAGTCCGCAAATTGGGTACTGGCAAGAGGGAGGGGACGGCTGCCTTTGATATCAACGAAGAGGGTGAACGGGAATCGGAAGCCGCAAGCAACGAAAGCAGTTTCACTCGATAGACAACGATCGTGAGTCTGATAAGCGAACAATTATTAGCTACGGGCTTTATGGAAAGATTAATTTCAAAACCAAATACGTGACATTATCATGCATTTACAAATTACTTCGCGGTTGTTAATTCGTCAATGATTGGCATTATAGTTTGCTATGTACACTCCAGGGCTGAAATCGCTCGGTAATATTTACATATATCTACCATACGTATATACAGATCCATTTTATGTGTCCTACATTTAGGACAGAGATATCGGAGTAATCGTAATTCGAGTTATTTCGTACTCGCATGTTGTCATATATACGGACACGCAAACGCGTGCAAGTTTGTGCGTCGGACCCTTGAACGCTACGGGGCTGTCGGACTCGTCTGTACATCTATACGTAGGTACGTAATGTAATAGTCAGTCGTAACCCGAGTGTGCGAATCACACGGTGCGTGTTGTATAGAGCTAGTGAAGATGAGAGATAGAAAGCGAGAAACAGGAGAGACAAGGTTGACCCGTTAGTGACAGAGACGAGTAAGCGAGATGGCAGCCAACACCGCCAGTGAGCATGCAATAGTGCTTGGCGAGACCCAGTGCCCATGCGAGATACTCCAGGATCGATAACATACCTCTCTCGTTACTACTAACCACCGCAAACACATATTTACAGCACTTGTGGGCATTGCACTATAAATGGACTCCTAGCTCTTCTCTCTCATACCTTATTTCCCATTTGCTGCATTCTGGATATGTTCATTATTTTTATAAGGTACAACTGGATTTAGGGATATTAACCTCCTTAGGTATTTCGATCGAAATCCGGACGAAATTATTAATTAATGCGAAATAGTTATAATTTAGTATAGCGCTATAATAACGATGAGTGCACCGAGATAGCTAGTTATTCAATTTAATACTATGTTTTATTTAATTAATAGCGAATTGTATTAAATGCGGTGGCATTAAATCAATGAAAATGGTATCGAAGCCTACTAATTATTTTTATTTACTTCAATGAAACTTTTATTTGTTGATCAGTCTCATAATGATAGTAGGATGCATTTCGTTGAAATCCTACATTTTAAATATCTCGAGCGAATCTCACCAAATTCTGTCGTGCCTGGGCATATGTCATATTGGACACGTTTACCTTGTATGCTTGTTCTTACTGTATTTTACTGTAAAGGAAATAGAGTTCAGGTGTAGTAACATAAACATTACAATGAACCAATTGTTATTGCAAAAAACGGTATTTTATTGTGTTTTTAGCTTGGAAATCGCACGTATGATGCATGCTACGCGCACACATAAGCAAACAAACAAATACTATAATGGTATTTTGATGTCATGGGATATATGCGTTTCACATATCGCGGCACTTTTTTTTATATGTGTGTATAAATTAGTCGTGATACTCATCTATGAGAACATTATAGATTATGTTTTATTTTTGCATGCTTGCCGTACTAATCAAGAAAACCTCGAGAATCCGTTTAATTATATTTATTATTACATACTTCGAATGTAGTAACGTATTCGCGGATACCAGCCTCCTCCAAAAACTTCTCCATTTGGGTAACGATCTAACAATCGGCGTTTCGCCGGTTTTCCGCTCTTGATAAAACACTATTAGAAAAAACAAACATTTAGTGGATTCAATGAAAGAAATTTTAATGTGCCGATTTATTCGAATCAATGAAATCTTTTCTCTTGGTGTATCCTAACATTAAATTCATCTGGTTTACTGCGGAATGCTTTTAAATTAGGGTAATATTCATTACAAAAAAAATAATAAAGAATTAATGATGTTTCAATGAATATAAAAAAAACTTTTTATTTAACCCCTCAACGCTTTGATGGGGTATTTTTTACCTTAGCGCTCCAGCTATTTTATGTAATCCGCGTTATGCTGATGGTAGCCATGCGCCACACCTCATAACCTTTCCTTTCATGCTTTCTGATGCCCCTGACGATGCGGCGGCGTTTCTTAACAAAACGCCAGACAGCCAGTATATCCGTTACTACATCAGGAAAGACCGTACCGTAGCGAAAACCCCGACAAATAATTGGCTTACAAAACAAAACAGCCCAGTAAAACCGTAAATAAATTCTATAAATGTTATAAATCAATAAATACAATAAATAAACGAATTAACACGATAAATAATTAAATGTCAATAAAACGAAATATCGATTTTGTAAATAATGTTTCTTGATGTAAATGCTGTATAAAAATATTATACATCGATAAGACGTTTATACCTTACGGTTATACACATATCATGTGCAGTAAAATTACTGAAAATGCATCAAAATAAAAGTTCAATATTTAAAAAAAAATTCCAAATTAATTTATATTTACATATTATATAGAAACTGACATTTGAAATTTTACCGATTTGAATATAAAAAGAAAAAAACACCGGTTAATATATAAATGATACAAAACAATTGTTATAAATGGAAAGATTAAAAATAATATTTCATGAAAGGTTAGATACTGATCTAACGAGACGTTCAGAAACATCATTTTACCAAGGAATATATCGAGAAAGATATGTCCTTTAAATTTGATTATTTAAATTAACCCCAAATATATTTATTCTAACTTCAACGTTTTACTGAAATTCGCGTTGCGGGTGGCGAATACCCCATATAACGGTTACCGGCTATTTTAGCCTTTTAAGCGTTGAAGGATTAATCGATAAGTAGCTTGAAATTGCGGTTGCAAATTGCCTTCAATAAAGGTTTAATACGAATGCACGGCTGATTTCGCCTCGAGTCATTTCGTGGTCGAGCGCGGGGGCGCCTCGTCGCATCCGTTGCCACCGCGCGACTCGTGCTAAGAACCGTTACATATGTGTACACGATGCATCGCGTTATATATGTATGAGTACATACGTTCACGTACGCGCTCTCTAGCACGCCGTCTCACTTTCGTTTACACGCACATGGCCTCTTTTAATTCCTCGACCTGCTGCTGCTAGCACATCGCTTTCGCTGGTGTGTTACTGCTTCCACTCGTGTGTCTCTCGACCTCCTCCAGCCTCTTCTCACTCCACCGCGCACTCTTTAACGATGAACTTGTTGCGAGGAGATTTAGCGGAACGGGAAAAGTTTCGTTCCCCACAGATATACGAGCTCGTTTACCGCAGGGTATATAGAAGATGTATGTGTATATGTATATATATATATATATGTATGTATATGTATATAAGCACTGCGAGCACTGCCACAACGTACCACAATAAGTTTCGAGAGTCGACAACTTTACGCTCATTATTTTCGCGCATCCTTCAACTGGGTTATCCTTTAGCTCGACGAGTTATTCATTTCGCTTCACAAGTGATAATAATTCATTCTGCGTTTACGAAATCTACCTTTTTATACGTTTTGTATTATTATTCTACAGTATACGGAGTACAGTGTATAGAAATGTTTTAATTCTCTCCTGTGCTTATATAAAAACAACAATTATATCGAATTATAATTTTTTTCTTCTATTGGTTAGTATGACGAAGATTTAATATTTTATTCTTTCACAGACATCATAGTCTTTACCCGAGGATGAACAGAGCGTGCGGTGTCTCTGCAGTCTGGATCACCTTCGATTCTCGTGGACTTTTTGCTATTTCCCTGATATTCCAGATATATCTCCGTAGCATTTCCTGTATCGATGCGGTAAATTATCACTCGTGTACCACTTCTGGCACGCTCACCACAGGCTTTATTTACCACCGAGACGTTCGCATACGCGCGTTTATATTTGTAGCGAGGAGTTTTAAAGATTGACGCGAAAGAAGAATTCTGCTGCCTATTTATAATTGAAATTAGTGTAAATGCTAAGGGGAGAAGCTCAATCGATTGGCAGTTGACCTATCGATGAGATTCTACAAGCAAGGTCATTCCGTCGAGAATATAATCGATCGAACTTTCGATGTCTGTCCAAGGAGCACGATGAGATATATATAAACGTCGATGCATGTTCGACCTAGTGTCAACCATATCTGAGTATCTCGAGACACCGGCAAAGGAACGCAAGGCCTCGCCGAGAACCGTAGAAAACCCGCTGTGAAACCGGATTTCGAGAGAGATCGCGATCGGGAGGAGATATATCCGAGCGCGATATCGCACAAATGGAATCATTGATGAAGCAACGAAACCGGTAGGCGGCTACTGTCGCAGACAGTTTTTATTAAGCCTCGCGATATACAGAATTCACCTCACCATTGAAATATCTCCAGTTTTTGTAGTTTGTTTTTTTTTTTTTTTAATGATTATTAATTTACATTATCACTAAGATACTTTACCACTAATTTGTCGTTCATTGTATTAACGATAATTAATTAATCTGTAATTAAACTAGAATTGTGAGATATTTTTATTTTTATGGAAATCTGAAATCGAATTTTTTCGTTTTTAATACTTTCAATTATTTCTGGAATTTGCCGATAAAAGATCTGGAACTTCGTCCGCACAAATAACCAACCAGAGGAAACATATACGAAACCGTCTGAAGCTTCGATACGAGCGAACTATTGATTTTTTTGGGTCAGTTTGGTAAATTACCGTTTAGACGTCCCGAAAATCGAACCGGCAGTGCTTAAGGGTTCAGCAGACTTTTAGATTTTCACGTGAAACGGATTCACGAATTCGGCACAAAAATTTAATTTCATAGAACACGGAACGCCACAGAATACGGAAAAGCAATTCCTAAATTCAATAAAGCATTGGGGTAGTCAAAGTATAAATTATCCTCGGGCTTGTTACATCGCACGATATATATATATATTTATTTATTTATTTATTTATTCAATATAATCTATTTACCGTTCATCAGTGGATACAGTATACCAGTGGGGCGCTCTAATAATCACGGGGAAAATGAAATAGTTGGGTAATTAGCGTAGCGATCGAGTATCCGAAATTGTTGAATTGCGTGGCGGTACACTGATCAGAGTATGTGAAACATGCATTAACGGAATCAAGGAGGGTGACAAACAGAGAAAGGGGTACGAAGAGAAAGAGAGAGAGAGTGAGAGTGACGCGTCGACGACCGGCCGGAAAATGGATTGCCTCAATTTGTCCGATTGAAACTATCTCGACACTATGCTCGGAATTCCTATTAATCCTGTGCACACAACGCTGCGCTACTGCTGCAGGGTCTAGTCCTTGTGTGCTTCCTTTTCTTCCCTCTCTGTCTCGCATTTACTAACTCTCTTTGGTTCTCTGTGTGTTCTCTCGGTCTCTATATATCTCTAGAGTGTCGATATATAGTACGAACCTCTCTTCACCGGAAACCAGTTTTGCTTCGAATGTAGCTTGTCGATATTTCATTTACCCCATCCGAGTGCGTCTTTTTCATTCTTACATTTTACTACGTAATATATATTTGTATATTTTAGAAATGCTCTTCCGTTTGTGCCTCGAGTTCTCCGCTCCTTATGCTTCGGAGGTGGCTCTTCCCCTGCCCCACATCTCTCTCTCTCTCTCTCTCTTCTTTTCGATATTCATAATTCTTTTACGTAGCGCATAGATATTTCTGTTTTGCGCCCCATCAGAGACCAATATCCAGATTCATCGATATCAATTGAAAGTGACAGTTCGTTGGTTTTAAAAGACAATTTCTTTGTATTGCACGACAATATCGAATCGGCATATAAAAATGTTATGCAAATAAGTCGATTACACCAAATTTATCTTCTATATTAGTTGGCTGGAGCCATTGCTTACAAATTGATAAATGAATCCTTAAATAAAAATGAATTTTCTCAACTAGTTGGGACTCGGCTAAAACCTGTTTGACCCGACAGTTGAATCAGCAGCGAACAATACGTAACATTATCGTAGTAAATGATTGACAAGGTGTAGGTATTATTATCCAGGTCGAAACATAATATAATGTCGCAGTTATTAGGAAAATACAACTGTTCGAAGACAACCTGAATATAAATACAACGTTTATTATTTATTTTTATAAATTGATGGTAGTCAAAATAGCTTAATTAACCTATTACCTATCTCACGAAGAATATAACCTCCAGTCGTTTATGTATTACGGGTATTTGTTTGTAAGTGATTGTCTCGTCAACGATGGCTCAATATATTTGAGTATCAGTGTACAAGGGTTAAGTCAAATGTTAAGGGGAGGTGAAACCTTCATACTTACACAGATGTGCTGCACCTCTCTTACTCCGCCGTGAGCGCTATACTAGCTCTCTATCTCTTGCGCATTCACGGGTGAAGTGTATAGAGATTTGGCCTCCCCTTAAGCCCGAGAGCGTGTATTGCGTTCTGTTTAAGTTAGAGCGGCTAACATTAATCAAACGTAGGCGTCACAAGGGTTCGCTGGAGACGCTGCTGTGAAGATAAGCTAGGCAAAGGACAGTCACTGTTCGAGAATGTCGAAGATAGGACGCAAAGTACACAGGACGTATGCAAAGATCATGGTGGTAAACAACCACGATGATTCATTGTATCAACACGAATGTGTCATTTCATATTCTCTTGTGTATTTCAATGACCACTTTATAATACTATTCGAGAATATTCGTCATTGCAGCTCGATAATCTTTGAACATCAGCATTACCACCAGGGAGGGATAATATTGTACATGGAAAGTTCATATAATTATTTTCAAGATCCAGAAAAACTCCGTTAATAACTTGTAAATTGTTGACGAAACATTGCAACGAAAGCACAAAGTTATCATAAAAGAAGTTTACGGAGACTTTGGTTTAAATTCCATCGATATTCGGAAATATAAACTCGCAAGATATCGGATAAGGTACGTAACGAAATAAAATTCACGCTACTGCATGTACCGTATAAAATAAAATCTTTCGTTCGAGCTGGAAACTTAGTTACGCTCGCGAGAGGCAATATCTCTCTTTCCCGTGGACTGAGCGCGCGCACACACAGCAGCAAGTGGCGAGCACGCGGCACGACGGTACTTCTGCCTCGGCGGTAACTCTCGTTCTTGCACTCGAAGCTCTGCGAACCAACGAGCTCGAAACTTTTATGATTAATGTTTGGGATAGCGATTGGCCCCCACGACTTGCGCCATCTTGCACGGAAAACCTGCAAAAGCCGGGTAGCTGCAAACATCCTCGAAAGTTTTGACGTTGCGCTGATGCCAGCACGGTTCGGTCGTCCCGAGCTCGATTTTCCCAACGTAGAGCTTACTGGATCTTTGAACTCGATGGAAAATTTGGCGGGTAAAGTATTGCGTTAGACAACTACTAAGTTTCGATCATTTGTAGCGTCTTCCCGATAAAACACAAAAATATCAGAATCTTTGAGCAGTAAATAAGTAGAAGACAAGTAGTAGAATCCCCCGACTGCCCGCATGACGTAAAAATACGGGAGTTATGTGCTTTAATGTGCGATCAGTCGTTTCTTTTGTCGTTATTGTTCTCCGAAACAGTTATAAATGCTGTAGCATTTATAGCATATTCTGTTTGTTATTCATTACTGCGTTTATCGTTATAAATTGTTTAAATGACGTGTGATAGCACAGGATTTTTTTTTTTCAAATTTTTGCCATCTAACGTAATAATAAATGATTATGCTTTGGGTAAATGGATCTCAGGAACAGATAGGTATCGTAATATAAGGAATAGAAGGGAACAAATGGGTAAAATAAATTACAAAACTATATATTCTCGGTTCAATACTGTGCTGCAGTGTTTGCATTTTATTACAAACAGAATCGACGGAAGTTAATTACCGAAGGGAAGAAGTTTTCGTTCTGAGACCGTATTTTAGAAGTAAAAAATCTTAAGTTCCAGCGGGGAATTCCCTCACTTATGTATCTTTCATTCCATACACATACACGCACTCACGCACGTAACCTCGACCATAAATATAAGCGTCGCGCGGTGCTGGCCCAGTTACAGAACGAAACGGTGTCGGGCTGACAGACTTTCAATCGCCCCGCGGGACAAATAAAATCCCTCCGGCGTACTTACCGTACACTACGAGTATACGCAGCTACATATGCAGTATGATACGAAATTGCGTGTTTTGCGTACAAATGGCTAAACGAACGTCTCGCAGAATTTCACGCTAAGATAAAAAATAAAATAAAATGTTTAAAAAAATTCCTTGATCAATTAAATTCTCGCAATGCATTTAAAATTATTTTCTGTCGTGAGTTTTTGTTTTGTATAAATAAATTGAATTATTGTCAACGTGACTGGTAGGGAGTATAATTAAACGCAAAGATATTACTTACAGTTGTCGTGTCAGCGATTTTAACAGAGGTTCGTCGAGGTCTTTCATATCAGTGCACTGTTCTCCCTAGCACGATCAGCACTAGCAGCAATCGGATGAGCATCCATCTCAATCAGGCTTATTAGCCTGACCCCGTCGCTCGCACTGTGCCTCGTACACTTCGTACATTATTCGTTATATACACTCAACTGCACTACGTTACCTCGATTGCCCCTGACCCCTTGGATCAATCTTTACGTAATTCGACAAATTGCCGATGTGCGATTGTTTGTACTTACACACTTCAGGCCCGTAGTACTGCAAACTGGTTTACACGTTTATGCTTAATTAAATGATATTCAAAAACTTAAGACTAACTTAACATGCTAGTCATTAGATATAATTAAGAATTGAGAATTTATTCGAGATATGCCAACTTGAAAATAATTGTTATAACTTTTAAAGTTAATATATTGTAACGGTACTACCTCGATAACATTCATTTTAATAATCCAGAGAGTCTAGAAATCGAACCCGAAAGGTAAAACATTAATGTTATTTAAAAAAAAAATAATATAGTACGAACTCAAAGAATTTAAATACATTGAGTCTCACCATATTTACAGTCTTTATCTTCCGGGCACTGCGATGCTAATATAATCGTGCCCTACTTGAAATCTCGAGCATCATTCGGGCTCGTAAATATTTTTTTTACAAATACTCTTGACAACTCGGGAACGACGATGGCCGCTTGTTGTGTGCGTTCTTGTAGGTTATTACAAGGCCTGCGAGCCCGGCTGATGCAGACTTGCCTTCTACTGTCTTTTTCACTCGCCGTTCACAAACTTTTTCGCTCGCGCCCTGTTCTACGCCTGTTTCCGCGATTTTTGTTACAATCCGATACTTAACTTTCTTAGAAATCGTGTAATCCTTTGGGTAAAACTTCCGTTTAAGGGGCTCACCTCCGATCGCCTTCGGACCAAGTGTATTCGACGCGTTTTCGCAGGGGGAACAACTTTTTCCTCTAGCAAAATCGGCGCTCTCGCCGACGAACAAAGATATTCAATATTAAGGATGTTAAAAACTCATGGTCTGATTAACGTTTACGTATATGTATGTGTTCATAAATTTTTACACACACACACACACAAGTATGCATACAAATACATAGAAATTACCTTCGGTCTTTATGCATAAAACACATTTTTATGTGTCCATTTTTGACACCTTTGACGCTTAATATCTTTGTTCGCCGATGAGACCGCCAATTTTGTCAGAGGAAAAAGTTGTTCTCCGTGCGAAAACGCGTCGAATACACATTTTTTATCCTCTAGTACTTTAATAAACTTCTAAATAAACTCATTCTACTAACTTAGTGTATTTTAATGCGATCTGACTAATCTCTAAGTCATACTGAGTATTATAACTCATTTCCTTATTTTCTAAGTATTTGTCGGCTATCTGGTCGCTCTGAGACACTTTTGATAATTACAATAATTCATTTACTGCTGTCACTATACTCGGGAGACGTTTCCTAAACATTGCAACCGTCTTTTACATATCAAGAAACATACATCCGTCTCGAATCTAATTTAAAAAAAAAATTATATACAATATGGATGTTTTCTAATGCAGAAGAAGATGTCTCCCAATGGTAGTGACAGCGGTAAATGAATTATTGTGATGAAAATATGAAGTTAAGTAAAATGACATCGAAAGTTATTTAAGTCTTTTTAGATTTATTTTCATATGAAAACATTTTAAAGCTCAAGTTCTGTTTATTATAGTTTTTTGGAGTCGGGAATTTTTAAATAAAAATATTTTTTTAATTATCTTGACTCGCGTTGTTAGTAGCATGCATGACAGACATCAGGATCGTCTTCTATGCAGTGATGGCGTGACGATCGTTATTGTACCGTCATATTTCCGGTTCAGAGTCCCGCTATGTCCCAATACGTCCCAATATAGGGCTGGCCATTGCTTATTGTAGAATTTGAAACGCAATACAAAAGTTAACTAAACGTGATGCGTTCCACGTTTTTTAAATTCCGATTATAACATTTCATACGTGACAGTACGTACTGTACGCACTTTCAAGTAATCTTCGTGGTTACAAATGTATCTGTCCTACTCGCAACTGAATACTTTTCTGCAAAATATTATCTAGGACACGACGTGTTGTATGAGAAAGCAGACGAGACAAGCCACCAATTTCATTTTCGTTTGTCTTTACTTGGGTTTCATCACTGACTATATTTCCTACCTTGAGCTTTCCATTTCTTCGCAGCGTTATCCATCCTTTCCCTATTTTTTGCCCATAAAGTATGTAGGAAAAGTTTCGTGTTTGTGCTTCACTGTGGCTGTGTTTTTTGTGCTGTGTGTCGAAGTCGCACACGCTCTCGTTTGATCTCCGAGGGCTTCTTTACTTCGACGATGACGATAACGAAGTGCTGAGAAGATGGGAAGGAGTAACCGATGTTGAGAGGGAGGGAGGGGGAGGGGGTGGGAGAGAGAGAGAGAGAGAGAGAGCAGAAATTCTGCGCGAGTAGAAAATCGTACCAAAGGGTGAAAGAAAGACTAAGACACGCGACGCCCCCGGGATGAAGAGGGTTGTTCGACGTGGTAGCGACGACATCCTTCTCCGTTCGTCTGTCCATCGGATGTCGACGTCGCCAGCAACTTCTTCGCGACTCCTTTCTGCCATCGCTTCGGAGCGACAGAAATGAGACGCGACGTCTACGGATGTCTTCGATAAAAAGATAAATCCGCTGCTCCATCAAGGTTATTCCGAGTTTAGTATCATCCCTTGGATGCTGTTGGAATTTTATTCTCCGCTCTATTCATCTCATGCAACCAATACAATTTTTATTACTATTATTAAACCATTTTTTCTTCACAATATCTCAGATTCTAACGATGTTTGCTAATTACCGAATTATTTAAATAATGAAACTGATTTCCGGAGAGTTAAATTCTTTTATTTACTTTCTTTGTTTATTGTTTACTTCCTCGTAGAGAAAGCTTTGTTTTTATAAGAAGAATAAATCATATCGAGATTTTAATACCAAGATACTTGAAATCGTTTAAATCGTCTAAAACTGTGATCTAGAACAATTAGTTGTGTGTGTGCACATGCGTGCGTGCGTACGTTTGTTAGAAAGACGGAGTCTTTTGTTAAATAACAATGATGCAAAGTGTAACCTTGCACATATTGCTTTCTCATTATTTTCCACCTTTTACAAAACTTTTTTATTAGAAAGCAGCTTCATCATTTTTGGCTTCTTCATAAAGAAAACTTTGTGAAAGGTGGAGAATAATAAGGAAGCAATGTCCAAGGCTCTACTTTGAATACAGGTTTAAAAAATAAGGAAGCAACGGACAAAGTTCAACATTACGTTCTTGTTTGTAAAAAAAAAAATGTCAGTGGTGCAATCAAATATTTCATGGTTCAAAGGTAATAAAAATTTTAAGTGATCCATAACATTATTACTCTCATATTTTTTAACTTAAGCCAATAATGTGAACGTACTGGGTAATTCGTGTAATACTTTTTCGATCAATTTCTGAAGCCATTTACGAGTTACAGAAGTCCTTTATTAATGCAAACGTCCGTAGTCGCGAACATACAAATGTAATAATGTTCTATAAAATCCTGTCAATTTTTACTGAATTTGATACCAAATTACTTACGCGTTTGAAATTACAGTCACGTTTTGCCAAATATTTCGAAAGTAGATGCAGTTAAAAAACGACATATTCACCAAATTGAATATGTAGAAACCGGTAAATATTATTTCTTCTCTGTAACAAATGTAATTTCAACTAGTCAACGTCCATGTAAATTAGAGCGATAATGTTAAGTTTTCAAAAACGTTAAAATCCTATAAAATCCGAATCACTTTATAGATTCATGTGAAATTTTATACAGATTGTCCTTAGACATTACTATCTTTGTAAAGAACTATTTAGCTCGATACTTACAGATATGCTGCAGGTAGGACGCGTATATACTTTTTTCGAAAAATTCAATGTCTAATAAAATTTGTAAACAACTGTTTATGATTATTTCGTTAAATGTAAGTAACAAAAAGACGTTACTACTCTTCTTGCGTATCAAATTTTAGCTCGTTTGATAAAGCCGCACCCACGCATCCAAACATTTTTTTTATACCACTTTTCTCGACATTTTAGATCACTTTGAGTATCCGAAAATAAAAGCCTTCAATTTTTTTTACACGATAGCAAAACCTTCTCTATGAGGAAGCAAAATAGCAGAATGTCACTGTGTAATAAGTTGATCTACTTAATATTAAATTTCCATCGCTAAGCAGTCGTTACTGCTATTTGTCGAGTGTGCGTAAAACAGAAGTTACACTATTATGCACGATTCTCCGAGGCGAGATCTGTTCCCCTCAGCAGTGAAGGTTCAGCAATATCGCAAGGCACGTCAAAGCCATACCTTGACTGGAGCGTCTGCTCGTCGTGGAATGAGGGAGTGAGCATAAAAGGGAAAACGATCGAAATGGGAGGAAGTGGGAAGGAAACAGAAGGGCGGGGGCGTCACGAAACGAGGGCTCGATGAAAGGACTGGGCGTTTCTCCAGAATCCGATTCTTTGCTTCCGGGAATGCTGGAAGAATTTCTCGTACCAACGAATAATACGTGATTTCCTTCCGATATCTCGAGACAGAGAAGAAGGCGAGAAACAAAAAGAAGGCGAAGAACGAGCAGGGGTTTACAGAAACGTAAAATCGGTAGAAAAAGCACGAACTATGCGCCTCTGGCTCTGTTGCTCGGTAGTAAATGGATCGAAGCGTTATATGTTCAATTGAAATACAAGTTTCTCTTGTTTCAAAGTCATTAAAACAGAATGGACCTTAAGCGACATTAATTAAAGAATATGGCAATGAAATAAAATTTGACATAGTTACATAAAATAAAATGTAATGTAAGTCTTTTTCGTTCTATTTGGCATTAATGGTTGTTCGTTAAATCCTGAATGTATCTAAACGAGTGTGCACGTTGCAGCGGGACTCCCGCCTTAGATCTTTCCAAGCATATCTGTCCAATTACCGGATGCAAATATTCCCGGGAACCTCGGCCCCAACCACACTGCTTCTCTCTACCCTCACATTCGTAGTGGTGCTGTACACCGTGATACAGAATGTAAAGACTCTTCAGAATCGTTTCTATCTGCTATATACCATATCGTCTTTATATACAAAAATATTAGTGGAAAATATTGTACAATCAAAATAATTTTTGGCAATGTCTCTACGATATATAACATTTCTGTGTATCTTTATACATTGAAATACGTTACTTTTACAAATTCATTAATAATTTCATGTTGAAATGTTTTGTTTACAACAATAAGTTCTCGATGGATAATTCATTTAACGAATCTACAAGAAATACTAGGGATATATCTGAGTTTAATTCCTGATATATTTCATTGGACGTATGCAATGGAATCTTTTGTTTGTATTTCTTTCGAAGCTTGATTCATTGTTAAACTACGATGATTGACCATCGATAGCAAAAAATCTTTATGCTGTAGTAATATAGCTCATTAGTATATATTAGCTTTTATTTAGTACACATTTACGAGGAATAAAAAATTATTGGTTATTTATTTTGTATCGTTGACAGTCGTGTGGCATCTTACAATTTTACGAATAAATTTTATGTATTTAACTTATTTAAGTAGATTAACAAACTATTTGCCGACATTCTGACCTATATTTCTGACGTCTCGTGTGTAGGATTGAGAGAATTGCATTTTGTTGTGCCCGTCTTATTCGCTATCGCATCTCTTCAACGTCTGGGGGCGTCAAGGAAACGAGATCTCCAGAGGAGATTGAAGCGCCTTAAGGTAACTACTTTATTAAAGAAAATAAAAAGGTGAAGCCCGTTTTTGATTGAAATTTCAGTATTATAAGCCATCTAGTTACCGAGGTATGCTTCTAAAGTTGGTCTGTTTTATGTATGAAAATATAAGAAAAGCAGTTAAAGTCGCGACCATTAAGATTTTTCTATAATACGAAGAAAACAATTGGGAAGAGAAACTGATAACCGTGTGTATATCATAAAAAAGATACAAAAGGCCGTTAACACGGATTTCGTCACGCGAGTGACGAGGAAATGTGACAACGCGTTCACCAAGTGAGACCTAACCTTACATTATTCCGTGTGTGAAGAACCGTGGCCATACTACATGTCCGAAATAAATTAATCAAGTACGGTTGTTCGATCTATCGGTAAATTGTATAATTTAAATGCAATACAAACAAACATTATTGAAATGCGAACATGATATTATCGCCTAACTGTAGTCGTTTGCAGGGACTTAAAAAAAATGAGGATTGTTTGACAGGAAAATACGAGGGAAATCAAATAACACATTTAATTATGGTTGCATGTAATTATTGTTAACGATTGTTCACTAATAAAAATTGTTCAGGTGATATTGTTCGTCAATATAACTTTCAAATAAACAATTGTCCTACAGCAAAATAAATTCCACGTGGCAAAGATTAATTTAAAAATAGACTATCGAAACAAGTATTGGAAATACTTTTCGGTGACCACGTAAAAATCCAATACATATGATTTATTTATCATTAATACTATAACAATATTTAAAAACCATATTTATATGAGAAATATACATCTTGACATATATTTTTTATGCGGTAATGTACTGGTAAAAAACGTTCATGTAAGGAGAAAAACGAAATTCTCGAAAAAGGAAGATTTAAATGTAATGAATTCAGCAACTCTCCCCCTTGTTAATATGTGTAGTGTGTAGTGTACGTGTACTCAGATACGTATGTATAAGTATGCTTATATATGCGAACGCTTCCCGACCCGTTACGTACTACCAGGTCTCTTGCGCAATAATGCGATGAACGCCATGTACAGTGTCTCTCGTTCGCAGAAGTTTATCGTGCGAAGAACTCGTAAACAGTCAAGAGCTTTCTTCCCGACGTGCAATCCCTTCATTCTTTCTGCACTCCAGGATCTTAACCCTCTCTTATTTTGCTCTCGTATTGTCAAAATATCTCTCTGTTTGAGTCACGTTTCAAAGATGCTAAAATTTTTCGACGTTCCTAGCGAATTCTGAATTTCATCAGTTTATTATGTTCAATTCCACAGATTTTTTAATCTGTATAAACGACGTAAATAAACATTGCTTCCTATCACGTTAAATATTCACAATACATTGAATTATAATCATGATAATTATAATTTTTAACTGTTTATCAATTCTACATCAGTGAAAATGTTAACTAACGATTTATTTTCGTTTAATGTTTCAGGTAAGTTTCTGAAGTTAACACGCCAGCTGTAAGTGGATGCAATATCCTAATGATTATCAACAAGTAAGGAACGATTAATGATATAATTAATAAATTACCCGATCCTAGAAACATTTGTGAACGTTGCTGTGTCCTTGGTTGAGCTTACGAAGCCTCGGAAATTTGTTAATGAGTCAGTGAACGAATATGCTGACGGTCGCGTTTTTTGACGAGAGCTTACATACATTTGAGACCGCCCGGTGATATCTCGAATCGAGGGTAGAGATCATGACGAACGCGCTGGGAATACGAGCAAGAATGATTCGGTAGAGATAAGCCACAGATAGGCGTTGCTCCACTGGTGGAAAGTCGTATACGATTAGCGTGGATAGGAGAGCGCAGTGATGCGCGGGAGGGTAGGAAGAGCGCCAGCCATTCCAGGCATACTTTACGTCCGGTTTGATTTGCAACGGCGGGCTACGATATTAATAGCTTATTCATAGTTGGAATTGGAGCGCAACGACTTACCGGTGCCCTCGGTTACCCAGCAGGCACACTACACTGTACGTATCGCGTTAGCAAAATTCTGCATCCTAATCCGTATTACTCCATTTTCGCGGTATACTGTTGCTGATGATGCTGTTGCGATGTTACATCTTCCACCGGATATTTAAGTTTAACATATAATTATACTATGTTCATAAATACCTTAATTCAAGGCAATATCATTGCTGAATTTTTGGCATTGCTCAACTGTTTCGCTACAATGTTCTCCGAGCAATCGCGCTTCTACTTTATCACATTATTTCTGCCTTTAATTGCATACTTCACCACTATGTGTAATATCCTGGCGTTTGCAAACCTTCTCACAGTATTCAATAGAGAAACAACAATAATTATTCGAAGAAAGTTTAAAACGTTTTTATTTACAATTTGTTTCTATAGAATGATAAATATCGAATACATTGCGGGATGAATGAACAAAGATTCTACGTATTTCGAACACTCGTACCTTTAAAATAGTGGTTAGCTTATAGTTATTGCTAATTACTTTCATATTCGTAACGCAATCGCAATATTTCACGATATTTTCTCGAAGCGTGCGTGTTCTCCCAATAACAGGTTCAGTAACACGCAAAGGCCCGAGAGTCGTCCGACGGTGCAGGTGTAGACATCCAGTTCACGTGCAACATCGCATGTAACACACGCGTATTGCAAGGGACTTCCACCATAAAGAAGCAATAGGTTTAGCGAGGAAGTAGAAACGATGGGTGGAATAGAGACCGAGCAACTCGAGAAAAGAACAGAGTGGCGTATAGAAGCCCGAACATATAGAATATAGAAGCCACGAGACGACGACAATAAAGTTCGCTTACGGAAGAGCGAGTGGCTGCTCAGGAAAATAGGAGGTGGAATGCTCTGCGCCACGGTAGTGTGGCCAATTTCTCGTGGACGGTCGCACGAACGCTGGACTCCGGCCAAGCGTAGCATTCGCTCCACAAATGTCGCTAAATATATATCCGAGTTCGCTAGCGATCGCGTTTGCCGCGTCCCTCAACCAACGGAACACAAAAGTTTTGTTGCAAGAAATACTGAAGCGTCAACGGAGTCCTCAGTACAATAGAACAGTCCTTATTCTACGACCTACATATCATTCGGTACTTGAACAACTACTTTGGGACATTTTTTTTTTTATTGTTTACTGGACTTTTTATACAGAGGCTCAATATTTTCTTTTTCACCATTTGTCACGCGGTTCTGTATATGCCAATTGACTTTGCTATCTCTTTATTTACTCTTTTATTTACTTTGTAAGATGATCTTTTATAAGCGACGTAGGAATGTGAACGTTAAATTTGAAAATTTCCGAATATGTAAAAATATTATGCAAATTTACTGTATCTACCAACTACCAAAATATTTTGTGTGAAGTGCAGTATATCTATTTACACATGAAAAGGGCTTTTTTTACGAAGCGAATCCGACTTAGGGCAGTCAATTTGGTTAATTGGTGCGATATAAATCATTCGAGAGACTGGTGAAATCGAAACTATTTCTGCTAACAAGACAACCAAAAGGCTTGATTATGAAATTCTTCAGTTGTTTTCATGTCGATCAAGTGGTTATTTTTCTTGCAGATATGCCATATTGTTTCACGCGCACATTTAAATTATAGTCAATCAGTTTGTAAATGCTACACCGTCTCTCTTAACATACCTATCAACGTATTGGTCGATGCTGATAACCGTGTAGATATAAATTAATATAATCTATTAATCCGGGTCATTATTTACAATTAGTGTAAATCAGACCATTGTTATAACACAAGTTGCTCGGGTATTATCGCAATAACGGATTTGCTAGATCGTATGTGTATTAGATATCATACATTGAACCAGAAGGAGAAACTGCGGAATCGAATGAACGTGGGCGAGAAATATTCCCAGACACATACATCGAGTGTAGCAGTGTTGGTGCAATACACTAGAGCACGGCCCGAGCGAGGCCAACTGGTCGACCAAGAAGGTACGTCTTGTTTCGCGGTCGTTGATATTTCGGTATATACACACTACCCGCGGTCTGCTTTCACTGTCTCGATCTGTGCTTCGTTTTCGAAGTTTGCTGTCGGTCTAGCCATAAATTACTGCTATTTTTCTCTCTTGGATCTTTAAACTTACTTACCATTTTTTAAATATATATTTATCACCGACACTGAGCAAAGCCTCGGCTATATATCTCTTGCCACGTATTAAATAACGGCGTTGAAGTTTTTTTTATTCATTTTTATCGTTGGCTATAAAGCAAACCCCATATTATATTCATACACGAAACGCATCCGATATGCGTCGTAACATTTCGAAACTCGTCGAGTTTCATCGACAAGGGTCAGGAATGGTTTCATATACTTTTCGACTCAACTTTTGCTTTTTTTCGCGTCCGTGAAGAAACATAAATGGTTCAGGGCTATGCCGATTTGGTCTGGAATGCTAATATATAAATTGATATGCAGTAGCCGATCGAGAGAGATGATCGTTATGAGTAAATTTAGCAGTACACGACGCAAATACAAGCCCAATCTTGGAGCCTGTTTTATTTTGAAACGTGGACTGAATAAGGTCTCTCTGTAATGATATTTCCGAGTCTTTTTTATATTTGGGGCTTTGTTTCAAAGCTAAATGGATCTCTAAATTGAACTCTGCCAAAAGGCGGCTGAGATAATGTGGTATACCTCACATATATGAAGATATTATTCGCGACAGCGGTCACATATTTTATTACTGTACTTTTACCGCAGCATCAGCACAGTAAGTAATTCCCAATCGCATGAATTGACGATCGTGCTTGGATGCGCGGAGGTTTATCAGGGAGGGGTGGTTCAAATCGACGTCGACGTCGGATAAAGGCGGATGGAAACGAGTCTGTCCGAACGTCCCCGATGTCTCCCGAATCTTCAACTCGTTATACCCTCAATCGAGTTAGCCGCTAACGGCTAAGGTGTCTTGCGTCGGTTAAGCGATCTAGTGGTCCGGGAATCTTTTTCTTCTTCTTCTTCTTCTTCTTCTTCTTCTTCTTCTTCTTCTTCTTCTTCTCCTTCTCTTTCTTCTCAACACGCTTCCCGAGAATCGCAAACTTTTCTAATACTCTCGACGACGCTTCGAAAATCTCTCATATGCACGTGCTCGACTCCAGACGGTATAGATTATCGCAAATTCCATTGAATTCTCAAGAATAAAGGCAAACAGATAATCTAATCGCTCGTGTGTTCAATTAACGTTGATAATTGAATTTTCTTCTATCGATCTTCACCAAATTGAATATATAACACCTTTGATACTTTTTTAAAAAAACTGAATTAATAGAACACATGGTGTCCGTTTTGTCCCAATCTTCTCGAGTGGACACTAATCAAATACGGATAAGATTAGGTTTTATTAATTTTGTAAAAGATATACGGTAAACGGTTAGTAATTGCGAGGGTACAAGGGGGGAAGGAAATACGTTCGAGTCCTCTATCTCGTTGCGAAACGCTTATCGTGGACTCTCGACGAGCCTCCGTCGTTGGCGACATTCGCTTTCGTTGGTTTACTCACTTGCGAATGCAATATATCCCGTCCATATCGGAACGATCCGCGATGTCAAGGCCGTATACATTTACATTCTATACAGTGATGTAGCTGCTCTACTACAAAGACAAATCGACGGCAGCTTGCCTATCTAATATAGTGTACCATTCGTGTAAACTTTGTAAACCATAAATGTGGTGCTTTGCGAGACATACACGAATCGACTAACTTTGTAGGTTTCGTACCGAGTTCCATATATGCATATGCTATGCACGTTCCTTCGATAACGAATGTTATCAAGGGAAAGTGGAACAGATGTTTGACACTTGAAAACGAAGTTCGAATGTTCTGAAGTTTGTCTACTAAGCTACGGCATTTGCTATCTCATCATACATATTGTTATTTCATTTTGTTTCATTAAAATATCAATGGTCAATGACTATTTGGTTATTTATATAAATTTCCTATTGGTAATAGCGATTTTTTAATATCTTCAATTTATTTAAGCAACGTATCAGCTTGTAGGTACGGTGAATTATTAAGGTAATTTGAGACCTCAACATTCATACACATTAGCTGTTTTTTTTTCACGCTTGGCAGTGGAGCGCTGTATGGTTATATCTATCTCGAACCCATAAACGTTTCATCTTTCTCTAAGAAGAACCTCGGTCGAATAAATTGAAAAAATAAAACGTGAAAAAGGTGAGGTTGTTCACGGGTAAAAATAATAACGTCGTTGTTTCATTTCACACTTTTCATTATAGTGAACCGGAATTTAACAACATTAATTCACCTCCCGTTTTATTGCCACTTTTCACAAGTAAATGAGCTTAATTACTTTAAACTGTGGTTGGTAAATGCCAAAGTAAAATATGTGTCCGCCTGGGATCGACAATAGCAAATCGGTGTAAATAATTATTAATACTTAATAAAGTAGTATTGATAATATAGTTAGTTAACGTATCGTATCCATTAGGCTACTTCACTTCACGCGATCGTCATAAACTACCCACTGTATCGATTAACAATGTGCACCAAAGTACTTAAAACTGCTTTTATTATTAACCGGAAATATCGTGCGTTGCCGTGAAATAATTCCCAATGCAATATCTCTATCGTACTCATTTCACGGATATTAGAATGATTAGTCTTGTCCAGGCCCACAATTATGTGTCAATTGGTATAATATTACGATGTGTAAGATGTGAGTGGTAAATAATATAGAGCAGCTGCAACAATGAGCTACTGGAATTAGTATCGATTGGTTAAATCGCCGGTACTGAAACAGGCGATAAATCTGTGAAGACAGCGATAAAGATTCTATATCTAAAGGGTGATTTTTTAAGAGCTTGAGAACTTTTTTTTTAAAAAAAACGCATAAAATTTGCAAAATCTCATCGGTTCTTTATTTGAAACGTTAGATTGGTCCATGACATTTACTTTTTGAAGATAATTTCATTTAAATGTTGACCGCGGCTGCGTCTTAGGTGGTCCATTCGGAAAGTCCGCTTTTTTATCGACAAATTTTGTTCAGCGATGAGGCTCATTTCTGGTTGAATGGCTACGTAAATAGGCAAAATTGCCGCATTTGGAGTGAAGAGCAACCAGAAGCCGTTCAAGAACTGCCCATGCATCCCGAAAAATGCACTGTTTGGTGTGGTTTGTACGCTGGTGGAATCATTGGACCGTATTTTTTCAAAGATGCTGTTGGACGCAACGTTACGGTGAATGGCGATCGCTATCGTTCGATGCTAACAAACTTTTTGTTGCCAAAAATGGAAGAACTGAACTTAGTTGACATGTGGTTTCAACAAGATGGCGCTACATGCCACACAGCTCGCGATTCTATGGCCATTTTGAGCGAAAACTTCGGAGAACAATTCATCTCAAGAAATGGCCCGGTAAGTTGGCCACCAAGATCATGCGATTTGACGCCTTTAGACTATTTTTTGTGGGGCTACGTCAAGTCTAAAGTCTACAGAAATAAGCCAGCAACTATTCCAGTTTTGGAAGACAACATTTCCGAAGAAATTCGGGCTATTCCGGCCGAAATGCTCGAAAAAGTTGCCCAAAATTGGACTTTCCGAATGGACCACCTAAGACGCAGCCGCGGTCAACATTTAAATGAAATTATCTTCAAAAAGTAAATGTCATGGACCAATCTAACGTTTCAAATAAAGAACCGATGAGATTTTGCAAATTTTATGCGTTTTTTTTTTAAAAAAAGTTCTCAAGCTCTTAAAAAATCACCCTTTATATCGACAATTCAGAGTGATTCGGATGCCCCTTTGATACTCAAGTCACCAGCACGGTTTAGATTGTCACTCCGTGAGCAAGGGGGCTCAACACTTTGTCGTGCAGATGAGATATATGTATAGATAGGTATTCTTGTTATCGTTTGATAGCGAGTCTTGTTAAGTCGAGACTTAATCCGTCCTGTTCGACATCGACCCGTGTACGTATATATCAAAGGAGCAGCTGACTGGGTTTCTCCTTTATACGCGCGTTAAAATGTATCGTGTTCGTGATGCGTTGCATACACGCTATATTTTGCATTTCCAGCCGTCGCTCATGCCAAGTTCATTCAAGGTACAATGCACTTGACGTATTATTAGACAGCATATTACCGTGTATTGGTGCATTAGCTTGGATTAGCACAGAAATTATGGTTGAGATCCAGCTAGATTATCGTAATTATTCCTGGTCACTGATTAGGATTCGACAAGAGATTGGTTTGTATTCCAGAAAGGATTCCGAACTGGATACCTGATTGTATCCAGGTGGGATCCTACGAGATGCTGAAAGAATTACATAAGATCCGATTAAACAATGATCGTCAAAAAATGCTCTTTTCGGGGACTCCCCGACAAATCTTGATTAAGGTTTTATTGGAGAGTTAAATTTAAGATTGTCCCTCAGACTTGACTGGAAATCAATCTCGGATCTATGTACTTAGTATAAACGGATCCTGGGAGAATTCCGTTTTAAGGCATCCCGGACAAATCCCGATCGGGATTTGACTGAGTTCTAGGAGTCTCAGACAGATTTTTGCTTACTCAATTTTTATGTCGACATTCCATGGAATAGCAAGACAAATGCTTAAAAAAGCAACTTTCAAAAGATCACCGGCTCTAAGATAAGATTTGCATGTAATTTCTAGCGATTACTGAGCTTTAAGACTGAATTAAAAAGGGGTGAGACACATCAGCAAGGTCATATGACACCACGCGCAGAGTTTCATCGCGTCGGTCGTGAGAATTTCTCTCTCCCTCCCTCTTTCATCGCGAACTAAACATCATGCTGCACCATTAGATAGAACCAAACTGTTGGCTGGAGCTTTGCCAAAAGCCTAAAACGGCAAATCCAATCTGGCAGATTAAAACTACCCGGTCCGTCTGTCCTTTGAATGCCGAGTTTGCGCTACTCTTTCGGTGTTTCAGCGGAGCTTACGTTGTTTCTCGCGAGAACGGTAGTCGGAAGTTAATCCGGAACACTTGGGCTCAAGTGCGATGCCGGATGCGGGGGGGGCTTGAAGTTCCGAATAATAAAAACTTTGACAGGTTGAAATATCGTTTTTTTTTTTAGTCTAACTAAAGTTGATACGAATGGTAAGTCCCGAAATTAAAAAAAAGTAATCATTCATGATCCAGAATCGTAAAATTTAGAAAAGATCAATTCTCAAGAAAATCTAGTCAGACCGGTAAATGTACCAACAATGAATTTAATGTACATAACAGGAATTCTATTGCCATTATTAATAAAGGTTATAGCTTCAAAATTTTAGTATCAGAAAAACAAGTTCTTTAAGGATTGCGCTTTCTACAGAGAAAACTTAGAAAACAAAAACATTGAGAGCTAAATATATCGAAATTTAATGGTACGAATGGTCAAAACATCGGCAAGTCAAAATGCAAACAAATCAAAAGTCGATAGTTCCAAGTTCCGATGGTTAGGAAATGAACAGGTCGATAACCGCTATTTTCAAGTCCCGACAGTTTAAAAAGCGAGACGACAAAATTTCGAAGGATCAATTTTCCGAATGGTAAACATTTCGAAGGGTCAAAATTCCGAAAGGTAAACATTTCGAAGGGTCAAAATCTCATGGTGCCATCTTACCGCAGAAGAACAAACTACGCGATCTGAGTACACTTTCATTTTCGGAATTATGACACGTCGGAAAAGATATTTTCGGAACTTTGAATCTTCCAAACTGTGATGTTCAGAGCTTTGCCCTTTAAGAGAATTAATCTTTGGGACTTCAAGCCATCCAAAGTGCGATATTCGGATATTTTTCCTGTCGTGGAATCTATTTTCGGAACTATGAACGTTGCGAACTGTGATTTTCGGAATCCTCAATCTTCGCAAATATGACATTGCTGTTAAGTAGAACTTCAGACATTGAGGCTTTCGAAATGTTCGTTTTTCTCTAAATAAATTTTTAATCCATACAACTTTCTAAACTTTCAATTTTCTGAGCTTTGAATATAGTAATCCTAGCTGTTCAGGTAATAAACATGTCGTTTACGTGCACAATCGCTAACTGTGCACTATATGAATTAACGTTCGTGTCATAATCCTTTTGGAATTAACACCACTCTCTGTATGTCTTCATCGTTTCTATAAACGTTTGTTAATATATTCATCGTAAAATCTTTCGGGTATGTTATTACAGTTAGAAATTTTAGACCGTCGTATCTTTCAGCGTTCGGAACTTTGAGCCCCCCCCCCCCCCCGGATGCGCGCTTTGCTACCTTCAACGCGGCGAGAATCCGTCACAGAGTTGTATTTCCTGCGGCATTCGAGTTAGAAAGCTTAATCTATTTCGTTTCATCAGTGATAAATCCACTGCGCTAGTATACAATCGTAATCGTCAAGATTAAAAACCTTTTCACCATTCCTTGAATCAATTCTATGAACGGTAAAACTATTTTGATCGATTATTGGATATAATCAATATTTATGGAGTGCCGTACAGTTGAATGTATCAAAACGCAAACATTACATCATTGGATATAGCCAATGATCGATCGAAACGTACGCTATTAATCACGCATTGTTCTTCGTAATTATTCGAGAACACGCGTCATTTCGAACATTAGGAATGCTAAATAGTACAGTGGTATTACTAAAGAATATATATTTGTTAATTTGAAACAAAAACAACAAGATTCCATATAATATAAATGGTTAGGATACTTTGGAAATTAAATTTCGGTTAAGAAAACGTTTAATTCACATGGAAGATGTATGTCGGGAGCGGATCATTGGCTCGGCAACTAAAAGAGAACGGATTTTGCGATTTAAGTTACTTGATCTCGTTTACGTAGCAATGTACCATATTGCTTCAAGGACGCGCTCACCGTAGCAGTATAAAACGGGACATTGTGTCGAGTGAACGTTTCTTTTTTTTCTTTTACCTCTTAACCTCTCCATCTTCAGAGTCTTCCATTATTCCTGTTCCCGTGGATCTTACTTCTTTCTCTTCCAGATTCTTTCCTACCATGAACGAACGAGGCTTTATTATTACGTCTTTTCTCCAAAGCCCCTTACTTCGTGGCATTATATTTCGCGAATGTTTATGTTGCGAGATTTATACGACCGATGTTTCACAGTGTATGCTACCATATCCGTATGGGGTGGATATACTTCTACCTGACTGGTTACGTATACAGTATCGCCTGTGCGGAGACCCCATGTTTAGTACAACTTTTTTCCACTTCGTCTACTGCATTACCGAACGTACGAACAACCTGTAACCAAAGTATAGCGTTACTCGAAGAGAGATGGCAACTGCCTTTTCTTTCAAAAGTCAAACGATCAAATGAGTCGTTAAAAAGAACGTCACACTGACAGTAGTTTACTTTTTAAACATATTTATTTAATAATGTAACCATTCGCATGAAATTTATATGAAGTAGATCGACAACAATATTCGCACTATGAATAATTCATACTTTTTCCTGAGAGAAATTGAATTGTAAACATGTTATAAAATATAAATTTCGATTTCCCAACTGTTTCATGTCTGTATCATATTTAATCGGCTTCACGTCATAAAATCCTGTGGAAAATATCGCGGCAAAAATGTTACAGTGAAATGCAAATTTAAAAAAAAATTGCTAGAAAAAAATGCCAGAATTAAAGGTATTAAAATTTTTGAAAAAAGGACGTGTGAATAAAATCTATCTTGTAGCCGGGATATTACCAATATAAAAGCATAAAAAATTATTTCTCTAGATACGAGAATGATTTGTTAGCACGACGATTAATAAAATTTACGAGTAATAAGTAAATACGGATAAGTACAAATTTGCTAATAAGTTATTTGCAGAATGAATACGCACATTACGTAAATATGAAAATATTACATGAATATGAAAATTCCGCTGAAATAATCTGAAATACATGGAGCTCTGCACTTCGTAACAACCTTGTTAATTCTTTTTTTATTGTGCTCCAAGATATTGGCCCGTAGTGGATTCATTTCTTCTAAATAAATAGTTCGTCCATTCGGTGCTTTGCGAGTCCCATACTTGTTCATCGATATCTCTGTATTTCTTTATTAGAGTACTTTCGTCAATGTATCCTTTTTTTCTAAATCAGATATCAACATTTTTATATTATGGGCAAAGCCGCTTGAATCTGTCACCAACAGCATTGTCCAGAATCAAATAGATAACATTTACCTTTGTTTTCGGAAAGATCTCTTGGCAGGTTACGATAAATGCCGATTCAAAATCAATCTCATTACTTGCGTTGCATTGAGATCAGGTCATAATCGCTTCAAGTCTTTCAACAGTACACAATAATTTTGCTTATATTTATCTGATAAGAGGATGTATATGTATACAAATGAAACGATCTTTTCGTTCGCTCAACCCGTAAATTATATACAATTGCACAAAAAGATTGGGAACTCCATTGAATATTCCTTCTGCGAAACAATTATCGCACGGTACCTGTGCAGAAATTGTGGCGGGGATTCAACTAAATTCTTGCAATTATCCCTCGTCACTGATAAGAATCCGACAAGACACAATCGGGTTCTAAGACCGAAATTAAACGGTTGTAAACTGTATTCCAGAAAGGATTCCGGACTGGATATTGGATTATATCCAAGTTGGATCCTACGGGACACTGAGAGGACCACTTAGAATCCGAAAGGATCATGCGCGTTATTGATGTTCCAATAAGTACGTTTGCACAAGAAATATCAGATTTAATATAATTATCAATTTACGTTTGACAGTAACGGTACTTAGTATAAGATATATAAATATCTTGAAAACATTAAAGAAAAAGAAAAAAGCAAATGATGAAAAATTAGCTGAGTACTTTTTTTTACTTAGTTTAAGCAAATGAAGCACTATTTTCTCAGTGAATACTAAACAGGCACCTCTCGAGTTCAATTATGAACTTTTCCAACTTCGAAACAGTTTCAACGGCATAGTCAATTATAAGTTATAAGTATTTAACTGCGGCAAGAGATGATTCTCAACTGGCAAGAACAGCAAACGTGAGCATTGATATCAAGGATACTAATATATGTACACACGAGTGAGTACCGTTAAGTACGTCTATAACAGATTATTTACACATTTTTATATCCAAATAATATTCGAGATATTTTTATACGAAATATTTTTATAATAAGATTGTTGATGAATATTTTCTTAAGATATTTTCATGCGGTATATCGTGACATGCTACCATTTAATAAGTACCAAAAACTCAAGTCAAATTTATAATGTAAATTGAAAGTACCAAACCACGTGTTACTGCACAGGATCGTCCAGTTGTCCGTATCTCTTTTTTATTCTCTCTAACGAGTTGGGCGCTTATGCGCCGAGTGAAGGACTGCGATATTAGGGGGTGAGTCTCAGTCCTGACTAATTGCAACTGTTCTGGGTAGAGTGAATGGTTCGTCTGGATGAATATCCATAAAATGAATAAGTACGGGACTCGCAAAGCACCTAATGGACGAATAATTTATTTAGAAGAAATTAATCAACTACTGGCCAATATCCTGCAGCACAATAAAAAAATCGATACAATAAAAATATTCCGTAAAATGACTTAGTTATTCTAATAATCTTTCACAATATCTTTTCCGACAAAAGATCGTTTCCAGTAGAATAAACACTTAGGACTATCACACTAGCTCCCACTATCTTACTCTTGCACTCATACTCACACGTACGAACGAAGGCAAGGAAAAGGCGGGACGACCGCGCGATACTATAGAATTAACGACTCATTAAATAGCTTCAAGCTACTTTATACTAGAAGTACACAAGTACACAAATAGCTTTAACTTTACTTGTCATGCCCCGCATTCCAGCTCTTGGATCAATTTTAACGAAAAAGTAGACAAGTAACATACTTAACGGACAAAAAGTAGATAGGTTAAAAGGAAAGTAATGTAAAAGATATGTGCACAGCGTCGGAAGTGAGATACGACGACCTATACCGAAGCGTGGAGGGGGTTACGAGGTAAGCAAGAAAAATACGAAAAATCCAAGGGGGATAGACCCGAAAGGGAACATGTCGTCCCAACATCACTCCACCAAAAGAAAAAAAATCGAACAGGGTTTGTCACGAGGTTGACGGAGAGGGTGAAATCGGGAGTGGAACGCGATTTACTCGGCCTGTTATATTGCGTGAGTTCGTCTGGAACTCGAGTTTGGAAGCTCAGCTGCTAGCTCCAGGGGACACTAATAGAATTGTAGAGGTATTTGTGTTGCTGGCAATCGATAGGTTAGACTATCGCGAAGCGTCGAAGGCATACGAGGTGAACGTGCGTTTGAGGTGTCGACGTGGCTCTTTGGGTGATTATAGCCATCCCAGACATACGTATATACGTATATAGGCAAGAGGTGCTGTGTGGTTAGAGGGTTAACTGTTATCCCGACAAAAACCTCGACGAAGGGTTCTCTCAATTGTTTGCTAGATGAGATGAACTACCTCGGGGAAGGAGACCTAACGAAATGAAAATATTAATCCCCCAATCGACTACTGGCGTCGCTCCGAAGGCTTCGTTTCTTTTTTAGCTGTAGCCGATAAGTTGCCTCAGTATCGTGAAAAAATATTGGCAAACTGTTGGGTATAGAGACGATGAGGCAAAACGGATTATCCCGTTTAACTCCGATGTATTTAAGTTTTGGTAGATTTTTTAAAAACCTTTGGTCAGTTTTATGTCAAAAAAGTTTTATTTCAATATTACTTATGACCTGTAGATTCCGAGATACGAAATTTATAAATTTGACAAATAACACTTCACATTTCTTATCTACATTTGTGTTAGGGTACGGAGGTACTTTTTCCATTGAAACTTTTTAACCGGAAATTCACTAAAGTTCTCTTTCGATGAAAAGTTAATAAAAGTGGACTATAGTTGTTACAAAAAAAAATGGATTATTTCTACAATTTCTTAATATTTGGACCGGAATTAAATTGCAATATTAATTAAATTGGAATATTAACCTTTTTGAATTTTGTATATAAAACAAATTCTTTTAACAAGATAAAGACTGTCAATAAACATTAAGAGGCGCCTGACATTATTTAAGTACAATATTCGAATGGGGCACCTCTCCTTACAGCGAATTTTCAGGTTCAAACGTAAATTCTTCAGAGTTAAGAGAAGAAAATAAAATATTTCATTTAAGGCGATATCCCAGTTACTTACTCGTATTAACCAATGAGATTTATTTATTTAATTAAATTATTGATATCGAGAATGCTTGATATCATTAATACTGGAATAGTGAGTTAAGTATTACAATGAAATTGTAGCCAAAACAATTAAGCAGCAACGCCCCCTTTAACTATCATTACTATTGTTGTTGTTAAATTTATAACAAGGTACCTTGTTTTTCTTGTACCTCTATTTGTCTGTATTTCCCCTACGATAATCCATCTGAAACTTTATCGAAATTGTCTCGGAATTCAAATGGATTGAAATGCGCTAGTTTTGCTGGATATATATTTCGTGAATATCATGAAAATCCGTATACGATGTAGCGAGCGCTCTTGCTTATCGGGTTCCTCTCTGTCCGCACGGTTCTGGATGATTCAACTTACAATAAAACGACCGCGACGAAATACCTTTTACGCGATATATGTAGACCTCCGCGCATTTTTGCCAACAGACGATAATTCAAACACATATACGACCGTACCAACGCCAAAAACAAGTTAGCTGCATATTGGGAATTACTCGAAATAAACATTTTTAATTAACCTTTACAAGAATGTAGAAAGGAACATTATTTTTGTATGACCAAAATCTTCAGACTTAGTAATGATTATGAGAAAATTGATCGAATTTTTGGAAAATCTATCGTCATGTAACTGGCAAGTTACACAAATAATATCGTTACATCACGAAAATGGCATCAAAACAATTTTCTATTAGATCGAATTCGAACAAGTGTGTAAATTAATTTCGCTTGTCGATGGGAAACCTTGAATAACTATGACCTATTTATTTTATCGATGCAATTATTCTTGGATATCACGGTCGCGTTCGTTATCCCGACTGGATTTCACAAAAGCCAAGCTCGGTCGATTCATCGAAGCAGTGCAGTACGTAATGACGAACGACTAGCTAGGCTGTTCCTTACGAGAGTTTGAGCATCGCGAATTCATAATTGCAATAACGGGCTGTTATATATCCTACGCTACAAGAGGAGGTTACGTTGGCTCCGGTGAAGGTGCACCGCATAAACACGGCTTCCCAGAGCTTGCTCGCCGTGCGAGCGCCCAAAGTGCACCGAGGAGAAAGCGACCCACTTGCGGGTCTGGTAATTATAAGCCTTGAACCAAGTAAACGAGTCGCGAGAGCGAGCTGCAAGGCGCGCCGCGCGCACGCTCAGACCATCGACCCGTTAAACCGTTCTGCTGTTGCTTCTGGCGAGACGTGCTTAAAGCCGCGGGAACCATTATCACAATCCACAAGCATTTTAAACTAACAGAACTTGGCGAAAAAATGGAGATTAATGTTCTTCGCTCAACTTTGGTAAGGAAGTAAATTGGAATTTTTATGCAATCAACAGTTTTTCAGTGAATGTGTGATCGTTTATTCTCATACCCAGAAAAAAGTGTTCATTTCATTTGTATACATTCGAAGGAAATTTACTTGATTTTCATTTTATTTAAATAAATGAAATCGCTTAAAATATATATTTGTAGATTTTTACATCGGAATGTTGTTCAATTTTAATATATTTTTATTTCGACGCGTCTTGTTTACTGCTGAAAAAATATATTTTGCATTTGTATATTGCGTTTCTTTCTATACGTCGTAACGTCAATACAACTGAGGTAGTGAACACAAATGATCAACCTGTATTCACAATAGCAGTTGTTATAAGAAAAAAAAAAACGTAAACGAGTTCGTTGCACCGTAAAGATAGGTGGAACCTCGGTGACGTTGCAGAGAACCAAAAAACTGACAATTAGAAAAGCACTCGTGACAATAAATTACTAGATGTGTATATATGTATATAAATCCAAGAGAAATTGATACACCGCTCGATACATTAATAATTTCATACATTTTTATCAGCGTTGGGAGTTCCTCAGTCAGTACCATCGGAACCCGCACAAGTTTTATATATTTTAAATGAATCTCAAAAATCTACAAATGTATACCGAAAATATACGATGAACATGTACTGAAACAGAATGGGTTTATAAAGACATGAAAATTGTATATTGAAAAATGTGTTGTAAAGTCCACCCTGCAGTCTAAGTTTCTATGTATAAGTCAATGTACAATAAATATTAATTTCGTTAATTTGTGTTTGCATATCTATATTAAATGTAAATGTGCATAATATTTATAAAAATAATATATCATACATGCATATATAATATAAATACAAATATATATTCTATACATTACATCGCAGGTATATATATTATATCTATATCCCTGCGAAGTAACTCGAGTGGCGCAGCCCTCGCGGCGAGTTTCCATGGAACGGAGACCTTTTGTCGACTGCTAGTGCAGTATGGTAGACGCCATTTGTATAAGCTGTTTGAATGAATGACGGTACTGCGTATTGTGCTTAAGACGCAAATAAAGTATTAACAAAGATAGTAAATTAATAATATTAAACGATATATGAATGCGCTTTTGGTTTAATGCATTGTTAAAAGAAGAAATCATCGACGACCTAAATATTGGAACTTGAACGGTGCTCTTATGTTCGGCTTTAGTAAATCTGCTATCTCATTTTCAAATAAATATATTTATCATGTTTCAATGTTAGCATCATATATTCGCGGCTCTTTTATTCTTGTTTTCAACGTCAACAATTTCTCGAACGTTCGCTACGTGATATTGCTTTCCTAAATTTTCCTGCTTATATTACGTGGTTTATGTATGTTTTAAATATAAAAAAAAATATCAAACGAAAATATTTTCCTAAATGGTGAATGTATATAACTTGTATAAAACAAATTTACATGGTTTTGTTAACGTTCTCTTTTTTGTGGGCAATAACGTTTTTTGGGCAAAACGAGATTGTTAGGATACTTTAAAACTCGCAAGTCTCATTTTGTAAAATATTCTCTAATATATCAAAAACTAAGAATTTAATTGAAAAATGTTTCGGACAAAAGTTGTTGTATATGAAGGTGGACATCGGATGAACATATCAGTTATTGGGCCCTGGGCCTCTGTTACCTTACTTTTGTTTTTTAAATAAAACCCCTTATTTATTATTGAATTTTTTTTTATTTCTCGTTGAAAAAATAAGTAAGTTTTACTCTGAGTAATTTTTCATTTTTCGTGATCGAACAGGCCGAAAACGTTATTCGAAGTTTTCCCGCGGAAAAAGTGGCAATACGTGAATCTTTATGTCGTATTATAACAATGTGTTTATCGCGTTAGACGTTCAATATCTACAGTCGTTTCTGCCTGTTCAAAGTCTATCAATGTTGATGCCAGTTAAATTCAAGCGCCATGCACCGGCCCTCGCTTCGCTGCCGGCGACCTTCACTCGGTGCCACAAGGAAAGTTACTTGGCAGGCGTGTAGGTCATAGTCGGCTAGATTAGAGTACTGCACGCGCGTCGGCGTTGAGATATCTGACATGTACAAAAAATAAAATCATTCAGGTGTCCAAAAATCCCCAGGAAGCACGAGAGTCGGAAGAACAAGCAGAGATCTGCGAATATATTTCGCAGTAGCGATGTCAAAATGTCAGCGTTTGAGATTGCACGAGGGTGGTAGAGTTAGGCGAGGGCTGACGCGTGGGCGTTTGCAGAAAAGTTGATAATCGGAGCTTCGCAGGCACGTCGTGTCGAGAACGGCAGGCAGAACGCTCTCTAGCGCATGAATTCAGCCGGCTCACAAACGCTCTGGCTGGCTACAAACCAACGAGTCAGCCAGCTAACCAACCAAGCAGCAACGGAGCGAGATGAGAGTCTGGTAGCCGGAGCTGGCTAATGCTATAAATTATTCAAATGAATTAAACCCCTCAGCTAGCTGAGAGGATTTCTGTGAACCATTTCTATAATTCAGCTAGAGGATGGCAGAAGAAAAATGCGGATAAACGGTAAAAGAACAGAAGACTTCGCGGAAACATCAGGGATTCTCGTTAATATGTGGGGAAAACCATGATGGAATTTTAAATGGTGATAACCGATAAATGCACGACGCATAGATTAACTCAATCGCGAGAATAAAAATGGAACAGAGCATATGTAATGTACATAGAAGTGTATATCGTAACGTGATTCTTGAGCTCACGACCATTCGAGAATGGATCACGCAAGAAATTCGTTAACGGTAGGCACCTATATCGGGAATTTACAATTTGCTGGAGCACGAAACCCTGTCTTCTCCGACGGAAAAGAGTTAAGAAGGTCGGTCAAAGCTATACCCAGAAAAAAAGTTTCATTCAATCAAATTAATTTATTTGAAATCTCGATCTATTAAACTTTCATTTGTCACCAATGAAATAATATACTTGACTCTATGTTATTGTTTACTTGATTATTCTCAAATGCTATGACATTTAGTAACATCGAATCACTGAAAATTTCATTCAAGGCAACTAAACGTTTTTATTTATTTTGTAACGATGCCTGCCTTGCATATAAGTAGACGATTCGAATGAGGGGAATATATAGATGACATCAGCGCAGTGGTTAGCGATCTTACTGTATACCAGAACAATCCGGGTTTGATCCCCGGTGATTACCATATATATTCTCTTTTCGATACTTCAGCAGGCCTTCGTCACTACCATTCTCCACATTTCCCCAAACTCTCGGAATTTCAACGAAATTTTTCTAATATTTATCATTAGTAACGGTACATAGAAGCTGTAAATATAAATATGTGTTATTAGTGTACTGTGCGTAGTCACACGATAATAAAATAAAGAATCTATAATAAGATCCATTGCAGGGGCTACTTGTTATTTTTAGGTCATGTTTACGGGTTATAGTGGCCGTTTAGCATAATTTCTCTCGACTTGACACGCCTGACAAAACGAGCGGCAATATCTCTTGCCGACAGAAATTTGACCCATCTCCGACTCCGTTAATGTTTGCTTACATTGCAACGTGTGTGCTTTATATTCATTACACCTCCATGCCATAGGAGATACATCTTTATGTGCGATACTGCACACGAAACCATCGTAGTAATAGGTGCCATTTTGACTGTTTAAAAAACGTGACACCAATCGTGCCGTGAATCTATGGTAGAAAAAATTGCAAATGCCCGACAAATCACAAATATTGACGAAACCGACCGATGTAATCTATAATTTCGATACACACACGTACGCACGCACGCGCAAGCAAAGAGAGAGAGAGAGAGAGAGAGAGCCATACACGCGTACACACGAGTATATTCTAATGAACAGAGGTAAGGAAACGATAACATGTGCATTAGATAACATTACTGCTAACACTGATCATGAAATATTTAATTACAAAGCTACACACACATACATGTACACGTTGTCATAATAGTATGAATAGAGACGATGAAAGATGAAAATAAATCTAATCTGCGGTTATAAATTAATGGACAGACATGATGAAAGATCATAGTAAATAAAAACTACGGAAACTCGAACGATCAATCATGGATATAGGATATTTGAAATTTATATACAGCATGTAGAATTATACAAGTGATGTATATAGTAATAAGTAATATATACAGTGTTGACACACTAGATATGTTATCACAGTAAATATTTTGGCAGTTGATATGACGTCGTATCGGAATTTTGTCACAGTTATTTTGAAGTAGATATTTGGACGGGATATCATGTGTAGAGAGTGAGATATGTCCTCTTGTGCTGTCGACTTGCTCCTCGGATGTGCTCCCTAGAATTCCGAAAATAATTATTAATAGTTTGCTAGCGCTCATTTCGCGATGTCGAGTCGACTCGTTGACTTTTCTTTTATTACATTTTTTAAATCTATCCTGGGTAGTCCACCATGCTGGATTCTTTTTATCTACCCAACTACGTTTAAGAAGACAGAGCTGTGACGTGACATCAAAATGTCACGTTACATTATGGTATCCATAGCGAGGTATGCACAACGAAAAAAAGCCCTGGCAAAGCGTAGGAACTGAAAGTCGAGCATGAAAGGAAGTAACACGAGTAAAAAAGAAAGTTTGCTCGTTCGCGAAGTAAGATTTCTGTCGATCTCTGACTTCTACAGTGCGGTATTCGCGTAAATCTACAGTAACTATATCCGTTGTATGCAAAACGAGAGGAAAAGTCGTTCGCCCCTGGGCCATTAGTGTGCCAGTGCTGCAGACTCAGATGCCAGCACCTTCTCGTTCCACGAATGAAAATTCATGAGCGTGAAGCCACGCGGTTATTGTATACACATATAGTACAGGAGTGACGAGATAGAATGAGGTGGAAAAGGATGAGGATGAGAGAATATGCGATAGGGAGACTCTCGCGATGGAATCCGCGAGAGCGAGCGTAATCGCTTGTCATGCTGAAACGTTGAGCGCTTCTTCCTACGCGTCTTCTCTGCACACGGTGTGTTATGAAACGTTTCGTAAAGTCTTTGATATACATACAATGCCCACACTGTACATATCAAGATGTATTCAGTTATAGCTGCAGGAAGAATCTCTTACGACTCATCGTAATAGGGTATTACGATATTTTAGTTTATAGTGTCCGTGGACATCTTAAGAAAAGTGGTATTTCCCGTATAAGGACCCCGAGCAACGACAACGGGGTCAATGCTTTGGCGACTAATGGCTACTGAGCAATGGTAGCCACTGGTTAACCTTCGAGCCATTGCTGACTGCCAAAGGTGTCCAATGACTTCTTGCCTAGTAAAGACTACCAACAGTACGCAAAGACTGTGGGTACATTGCCTTAGTTCCAGTCATTTTGCTCGCGTATATAATAGAAGGCTGTCAATCGTAGCCATACGTGGACTATTACCCTGCTATCTATACTATGTTGTCTTACAATATTTTGGGCGATAACTCACGGAATCCTCATGTTGACGAAGTATTTTCGTTTGAAATAATAACGCGATTTGAATGAAGAACCAAGTGCTCAACAATCAGTGTAGTAAAAACTGAACAGAAGATTATGTTTAAAGAAGAAAAGTAAGTGTGGATAATACCGATGTTGACAGACACTGTACGAGTGGTGAAACCAATCATACCAGAGCTACTGCAAAGAGACATTATTGAAATTACGGAGTTGCCGAAGGCTGTAGTAATGATAAATACTCAATTTGGTAAAGAACGGAAAAAGTGTTCGAATTGTATGTCAATTAGAATATTTTAACTATTTTTACTTTCAAAGCATGTAACGAAACGAGTTAAATTTTAGTCAAATGCGCAATATCGAATAGGAGTACTTGGTAACAAATTTTGTAAAGATCAACATAGGCGCGTTTCAATCGAACATTGAATTTTTATATTCACGACTGACGAGTCCTCGTAACTCATAAAATAGCTTGAATCCAAAAATCTATTCGCAAAATGATCGTTTAATTATATTGAAGTAATAACATTTTAGAACACATCAAGTTTCGTAATATCTTGAATTCTAAAATTTCGCTGAACTTAAGTTTGTAAAATTTTTTAAAAAATAAGGATGCAAAGTACAATCATGCACGTTGCTTCTTCATTATTTTCCACCTTTAACAAAGCTTTCTCCATTTGGTAGCCAAAATTCATCAACACAGAGGTGGCTTTGTGAATGATAAGAAGTTGGCAATGTGCAAGCTTCCACTTTGGATCCTTTCTTCGAATTATGCTTTGTGCTTTTTGAACTATCACGTTTTGCCATGGCTGGTCTTGACGTTTTCTCTGCAACTACATACATGTGATGCCGTCGTTTTCTGTGACCGTTATGACAGAGTTCGTGTTTGTTGTCTCTACAGACTCCACTTGTTAAAACTCGTGTACATTTATATGCATAGTGCGCCTTCTCTGACATACATATGAAATGTTTAACTCAGTACGACAGGCACTATAAGACATTTAAAAATTAACACCATTTAATTTTGATCCAACTTGTACCGATTTTGCTGATTCGACTTACTCCGTTTTAAATCAGTGACAAAATGTTAAATATTTCTGCTGAAGTGAAAAATCTGTAGCGTTACATCTGGTGCGAATCAGGCACCGGTAAGGCCTTGTTAAGAGCTATATCTGTCCTGACAGAGTCATATTCTTGCCTGATTCTCGCTGGATGCAACACTACAGATTTTCCACTTGGATGAATAAAAATGATCAAATAAGATCGATAATATTGTCTAATTGTGGTCAAGAAAACGAGGTTTCGAAAATTAATTTTTTTAAGTATGTCTTCAACGTCGTTCCCGCGCTAGTGGTTTCGAATATCGAGTCTGCTGTCCAACTATTTCAATTTTTATCGAAAATGGCTGTACAATGATCAAAATGCGTATTGCGTAGAGATGAGCATGACCAAGAAGGTCCAAAACGTTACACTCGGTCGTCGACTATCGCTGTTGTTTTCCTCTACATTAAAAACAACCGTATACAGTCTATCATACACATTATCGGTAACATTGAGTGAATACATGTGGTTTGAATGTCAATATAAACAGAGTAGGTATATCGGTGAACCGTTGCGAGGTTTTACTTGTTCGGGCTTTATGATTTAATGATTCGGAACGATGCCATCCACTTTAACCACAGAGAGGAGCGAGACACACCATCCCGCACCCGGGTCACTAGACAAATCGGGATCGATTGAGAAGGGAAGCGGGTGCGAGTGCCCGAAGCTCTCGTGTTTCTCGATGACAAGATTAATCCGTCTGTGTACTAAATTATTATGTGCTCTGTTGCTGTCTCGTTTCGATCGAACTTTAAGCTACACTGCATACCTATATACCGGAGGCCATGTTATTCACAGGATTCATCGACTTCAGCCTATTTATTTAGCGTTCATAGCAGCCCACATTTCTTTGTGTCTGTGCCTGTGTGTGTAGGTTAGATAAATACATAAGTGGCAGATCGGGATCACTGCACGCACGTTGCCGCAACAGAAGGATCAGAATGGTAATGCACGAACATCGCGTGATCCAAGGCCGTTAAACGTACGCCTCCACCTCTCTGTCACATATTAACACCGGGTCTTTTCACTTACATAATCAGGTACCAAGTTGACTTTATTTAGTTGGTATCTATTCTATATTGTTTAATGCATAGCTTTTCTTAAGGAGATCGGCCAGCTGCTTCGTAGTCCAAATAACGATTCGTTCACTAATGCTTTAAGATGAATCAATACAAAAGTTGTATACATTGGAAAAGTCATTGTTGCAAGTCGGAAAAGCAGATATATTGATTTATCCGATTCAATTTATTTATTAAAGATAAGTTATTAACAGTTTTTTTATTTGATCGGACTTTGATCCGTTATCGAATCGATGTGAGCATCTCTGCACTGAGAAAAGAATTTATTTACTATAACTAAATATATTTAGTTGTCTCGTTATCTAAAATATTTGTTAAGTATTACAACATTTATGAACAGTTAATAAATAATAGTGTTATTATAATAAAATCTTATACCGAAGGCACTTTTGTCAAACGAATGATTTATTTGAGCAATTTTTTTCTCGTCACTTATTCGATGTTTCTTACCAATAAAAAACGATTTACGACAATGATATTAAGTGTAGTTGAAACGATTTTAGATTTGTTAATAATTATGAAATATACATTTGGCATAACTGTTGTCTCAGCGTAGCAAATAGATATTTGTTAATAGTTATCAATTCACCGTTCGAGGACCGAATGCTTGTCCCAACGACCGATCGGTCAATAGTTAACAGATTTGCCAATAGTTACCAAATCTATATTTGAGATAAGCACCTTCCATTTGATGTCATGACTATTATGTTTATCGTCAATCGTCATCCTTCAGCGGATAAGTTCATTTGTAACTTTGCAATGCGAGTGAGTGGACAGTGGGCTAATGTTGCATAAAAAGTGAGAATTATTAAGATTATCGGGACAACCTTAACGATCTCCTTGTTTCGTAGGGTCAGCATATAGAGTCGAGGTAACCCTTTGAACGTAAATATAGAAAATATTAATTAATATAAGTGTTTGCATTAATTCTGTTCAACCTCTGTTCAAAGAAATCGATTTGACGGCCCATGCAATTATATCTACAATTCCCGCAATCTATGAATTATTCTTTACAAATTATTACAATCCTGACTATTAATAAGTATTTTGGGAATTAATAACAATGCTATGTTGAGTCAACATGACATTTATCGGACCTGGAACATGTCATTCAAATATATATTTATTAACTGTTAATAAATAACTATTTGTGCCCATTCAGAGGTTCAAATAAACGATTTGTTTACTCCAACAGAATATTTATTTCGTCACATTCAACTTAACCATTTGTTAACAGTTAACAAATCCCGGTGCCTACAAATAAACTCTTTTCTCAGTGTGCGTTCTGTTGCATACATGGATATGCGGTACTGTCTAGCGTACCCGAATTTGACAGGTCTATCGTGACTATGACCCCAATTTGGGCTGTATATCTGTACTTAAACTGAATATATCTATATGAAATATTCGGTTAGTTTTTATTTTTTCATAATCGCATTGGAATTCTTGCAATAAAATATTCAAATAGCGACTTTATTCGCCTTGTTAAATTCACGTTTTTTGCGTTGATGTTTCTTCAAGGACGGTCAGCAGGTTTGGGCCTTACCAATAACAAAGATTGTCACTCACTTTATGACATACATCAAATTTAAGGTTTCATGTAATATAAGGTACAGCTCGTCGACCACCTTAATCATTCCGACTAACAGAATTCAGAAAATGTGTCAATAGTTGAGATTGCATTCGCATGAAATAAATTTTAGTCAACTGATCAATTAAACTGGGATATAGATATGGATGGGTCCATATGTATATGTAGCCCATGGGGTAAACAATTTATCGGTTTAGATATTCATAGTCTTATACAGACGCTGCGCAGTAAAGTTTGTCAAGCCGAAGAATCTCTAGTTTTATTGTTTATACCGAGGGCGCGGAGACTCGAGAAGCGAGAGTTATCTCTTGACATTCCGCGCAAGCGAGAGCGAAGTGCACTGGCCTCAGGGTTATCGTCGCCTCCGGATCAACGTGTTGAGGCGAACCGTCACTGCGACGATGACGACGCGAGACTCCGACGTGCGAGTGAACTCCGTTTCGGGCAGCGCGAGATTTGTTTATACGATATATCATAATATATCGAGTTGCGAACGAATCCTGCAGGCGAAGCAGTTCTACAAAAATGATCAAGGAACGTTATTTGTTTTACGTGACATAATATACGTACGTAAGTTGTCGTAACTAAAATATTCATAACCGGATAAATTTTCTTAAGAAGGTCCTGTCGTACTTTTCTTGATAAATTGCATGAAAATATTAATATCAATTTATTTACAGAAAGAATGAGTTATACTACGAACAAAAATTCTATGGATTTTTTCCATAAAAGAGGTGATTTACTAATATAATTATAAATTAAATTTTCGACAGAGTTGCACATGAATGCGGTATTCATTTCATTCGTATTCGCTGAAGCATTAAAATGGCGCTTCATTTATTATGCCAAAATCATTGTTTTTATTTTTTTTTTTTACAGTTTTTTACATTCAAACAATCGGTGTCATGATTACCAAAATAAATATACCGGATAAACGAACAAAATGACAGCCTCTAAATATTCTCGAGGCATTTTTTCAATAACTACATAAAGTTCATTCTCGGTCAAACTGCATCAAAGTTGTTCATAACTTAAAATTTTGATTAAATCGAAATTTCTAGGTTTGAAAAAGTTATAAGTAGGAATAAAAATGTCATAGAGCGACTGATAATTTAAAGAAAAAATGAAAAATACCTTCGTTACGCGGTATTCTCAAACTTGAAGGATCCACGATCGTATCACCCTTTATTTTTCTGACAGAATTAAAAAAATTTTAATAGTTCCGATACACTGAAGCAGTGGACAAGTATCGTAAAATGTCAGTGGCCAGGCGGAAACCTACATGCTTCGTTCGTTGCAATTGCGATTCAATCGATTGCGCACTACTGATGCTATATTACTCCCTTGTATCAGCGTGAAGCTCTACTATAGCAGCTTTATACATGTCGACATACACATACACACGTTGGCACAGTAATAGCCAGTGTCGATACAGCGACGAGGGAGTCGTGGCAGATCGTCGGATTCGTGCAGTATAAAGTCGCGTACGACCTTGCCGAAGTATTCCAGTTATACAGTAAAGAAAGAGTCGAAATAATAGCTCGAAGAACGAAGGAAAAGCGTATCAATAAGCGATAGACCACATAGGCAGAGGGCTCTTGCGTTGCGAGATAAGAAATTAATTATCTCGAGTAATTACCTTATAGGTCGAGTCACCGTGACCCAGAAAGAGAGAGAGAGAGAAAGTGCGATTGCAGTATTCCGACGCTCTAGTCTGATCATTGAAAAGAGTAAAGAAGAATAAAGAATCATTTATTCGGAGTTACAAACGGAGTAGGAGAAATTTCAATCGTCGGAATGAAGGAGATGTCATTAATTCCTTTTGGAATGTCGGTCTTCTTATTCCTTTCATTTTTCTTTATTTTTCTCAAGTAAAGCGTTTTGTAAGGTAGGTAGTGGAGTGAGGTACATACAACTTTCGCGTTCTCTCATGCATCTCGGAATCGTCGCTTCATCTTATTCTTCGTCGGTCTCTTTCTTCCTCATTCTCTCGCGAAATGTTCTTTGTTCGTGCTCGCTCAGCAAGGTCTTTGGCGCGGTTGCGAGAGCATGAGTATATTCTCCTCGCTGGGGTCGTTTTAGTTCGCGATATCCGCGAGCTTGGTATATATATCTATAGTATATATAACAAAGGTGCGAGCGTGGGCGTATCGCCGAGATCCCGGAATATAAATACACGAGAGAGCTTTTATCTTACGTTCTCTCACAAAGGTTCTTTGCTATATACACCACCTCCGGCAAATATATTTCGATACAGTCAATGGTACGCGTATTATACTGTAAGGTTTGGTGTAACATATAAGTTACTAGCAATACCTAGGTAACGGAGTCCTCTATTGTTTACTCTATCGATATTTTTTTTTACATTTGATGCATTTGATAGAAATAGGAAGTAGAAAACAGACGATTATTAATGACAGTGTTAATGGCTGTACGATAAAACGATCAAGTACTTTATTTTATGTGATCGTAATATACTCCTCCCCACCCAATGATCTAGATAAATATTTTACCGCAATCAGCACCTCGGTTATACAGAACCCCCATCTGCATACGAACAGTTGGTTGGAAATTTTAAATGCATATGCATAACTCACTCAACACTGAACGAGGTGATACTGTACACGGTCAACCTCAACACGACGGAAGTCGGCACACAAAACCTCCGGCACACAACAACTGCATTTACAGCGATAATTGTCAGGATGGAAATTGTCACAGTAAAACTTGGCCGCAACAAATGTTGTACACACCGCATTTGAAGACAACCAAATTTTGACACGCCGTCTTTTGTTAGGAACTAGCCGCGTCTAGTTCCGGCCACATTTGACCACAGCCGATCCCGACCACAGTACTATCTAATCACAAACTATATTCGTACATTTCAGCAAGTCAGCTGATTCGCCATCGCATGATTACGGCTGTACAACTGCAGCCGTTGTCACATTCAGTTATTATTACGATTAATTTTTGTATATCAGAGTTCTCGTGTGACCACTTTCATCGTGGTGAAGTTGACTCTCAGCTTCGCTCTGTTCGGTTTTGAGCGAAATTGGGTGTGTGTACCAAAAATCTCCGTCCAACTTCTCGTGTGCAAATGAATTTGTGATGGAATGGATTCTGTAGAACCGGGGTACTAAATTAAAGCTTTGGTCAATTGTACTAACGAATATTTTATCATAAATAGACCATAAATCAAATACGGCGTTATGATGAATTTTGACATACACTTTGGCCCTACGTGAAACAAAACTTTGTTGTTGAACAAAACATAAAAAATGTAAATTTCTGTCGTAATGCCAGCCATACGTTTTACCAATTCTAAAGCTAATGTAGTCACCAATTGACAATTGTTTTATACCAATCAATACATCAACATTATAGAATAATAACACGGACGTAACTGTATTTGAGTGCCAGAAGGATTGAAAGCAAATTATATCGATGAGAAAAATTATATTAAACTTTGCGAATAGGATAAAATTGCGAGGAAAAATAATAAAAAATCTTTCTCCCTCAGGACTGCCGACAATACGGGTCGTGGTTGAAAAAAAAATGGAACCGACTGCTTTGGCTTGATTACTCTCGGAGTAGTGCGTGTTCAGTCAACGATACGCGGGATCCGCGTTTGGCGTTCGGCCTCGTTGAACGAATAAATATAATAAATCCATATATCGGTTATAGAGGCAGACGTGAGCATAGCATTGCGTTGAATTGCATGGGCTGCCTCAGTGTGCACAGCCGCGGGCGGTCGTTACGGCAACCCGCTCACACCATAGCTAAGCACATTGAATGTAAATTATCCCACGCGTTTTATCTCCACTATCTCGTTTTTTCTTGGTTTATATTATATGCTATATAGACGTATTCCCGCGCTGCAAGTTTGTTCACATGAAGTATGCTCGACTGACTTCACGGTCGAATTATTTCTGATTCTGACTGTCTGTCGTGACGCTGACGTGATATCTTACTGAGGCTTGAACGGGCTCTTCAAAGATAATAAGAATTTTTTAAATATTTATAGCAATGTGTAGTATAAGTACTAATTGCCGTCGAGACTACCGCGTCTCTTAATAATACATTTATTCCTCAACTTACTCAATAGCTCGATAAGTTCATTTTTTTTTATCCAATGAGAATTTATATTTAATACCATTACGATATAGCGAATAACAAATATAATTAACACTGTTCAATGACTTTAGTAATATTAAACAAAAATGTAATACCTGACAATCAACTATCATTTTTATTGACATTTATAATCTAAAGACAGAAAAATTGCCCTTTAATGATCGTTTCCCTCGCAGCTTTAAGGTTACACAGGAGAACACGATAACTTTTTAAAAAGGCTGTGAACCGCAATAAAGTTCGGTGTGTGTCATATATGTGATAAAATGTAGTTTTAGTATTGTAATTCAACCCAAAACTTTTATTTCTTCTGAAACTTCACCTGAAATGTGAAAAATAAAAAATTATGAAAAATCCATTTTTTGTCTGTAGACTTATTAAAAAAGAATTATGCTTTGATTTGAGAGGTACAGACCGAATTTTATGCAAACAGCTAGTAAGCAAATGAGTGATCCATTACAACAGTGCTTTTGTTATGTTATTTAATCACATATATAAAGTAAAAACAAACTATCGGTTATTTGACTATCTACTGTACACACATAGCGCTGAGCAAATTATAATCTATGTTTTGCCGCCGCTCAAAGAGCAGTTATATTCCGTTGTAAAAAAATGGATACGAGCCACACGGTAAAAGTGAAACTGATACATTTTTTTCGTGAATTCCGAAGTTGACATAAAACTTAATTTTTATAAAGTAACCTGCGAGAGAATGAGATACACACACCCAGAGCGAAAGACATAGAGGGAGTTAAAGCAGAATTAATTAAAGAAAGAAAATACAACACGTACAAAGAAGCCAATGCACACAACGCAGTAGGTTGTCGCCATGTTATGCCCTATCTCTGTCTATCTCTATTTCACACACACACACACACACACGCGCGCGCGCGCGCGCGCGTATATATATTCTTGAGGAGAATAGAGCACGCGCAGATTACGCTAATAGGCTATCTCTGTCTTCTATCTCTGTCACACATCATGGACACTCGATTACAGCACCCCTTGCGGCCAAGCGGTACAACTTGCGAGCGCGCTTTCAATAACTGTGCCACTCCCCACCACTAGAGTTGCAAGACCTGTATGCAAGACCGTGGCCTAGACCCATAGATGATACGGTAGGGGTACGAAACACCGCACAAAGAGGAGACCTAGGATCGGGAATACTGTGTATAATATGATCTATCTCATTCTCTCGCTTACTCAACTCTCTATGTCTCTCTTTGTGGTGTCGTTTAATTTCTATGTTTAATTTTGTCATACCCTCGAAGTTTCACTTCAGAAGTTACAACAATACAAATATATAATTTATTTGCAAAATCACAAAAAATATTTCATTAAAAGTATTCGACTCGAGTAATCTTCAAATACTCGTTGCATATGTTACAATAATAATTACGTGTTTATCAAGTTATTGTTTATATTAATACACTTAATTTATATATATATACTAATTCACTCCACGAAACTTTAATGTATATCACACTACAGGTAAATATCGACGAATTATACTAGCGAAATAATAACGACGACATGAGCTTCCACGAGCTACGCATCCACTCCACTAGATGGATTTCGGTGTCACTGATTCACCGCCCTCCCTTATCCACTACGGCGGTATGATCAGCGGCGTCGTATCTCGGAAATAGGGCTACAGGGAAGCGTCGATTAGTCGCAAACAATAGACTTCATTCGAACTAGAAAACCTTTTCAATTATTCACCATGAGTAATAATAGAATGATAAAGGCGAGTTCCCAAAAGAATTTTTAAGCACCAAATATCGAAACACAAGCACAATTTCAATGACAGAATTATTTGTTTCAATCTCCTTGAGCCACTTTTTGAGTTAAAGTACTTTCACAACAGTAGCATGACGCGAGTAACAATCGGAATTTGAAAGTTACGGGTTGCAAGTACGTCATTCGCAACTCTTTTCAATCTCAGAACTTCAGAGGTTTATTTAAAATGGTAATTTGCTAATGTTGGGATGGAATAAATAAAATATTTTCAAGCTTGTGAATAGCAGGAGCGAATCGATCTCCGATCCATACGTATTTAAAATTTCACAGCACAATCCGTCACACTTGTATATAAACAACTTTGCTGCAGTGAACTTTGTGAAAAAGAATATCTCGATTTTATCTCTCCCTATATAAATAGGAAGTCGTTAATTCCCCAAGTTAATCAAATGCGTCGGTTGCTGGTGGTCTGGGTGTAGCAGCGTCCTTGGGTACACGGAAATAATCTGAGTTCCTTTTGTCTCGAGTTCAGGACGATGGCAATAATTGATCGCAATAAAGTACAAACGAGTGAGCGTCGAGAGAGAAGCGGTAGTGGAGTATAAACGTCGAGATGGCGTGCGATGGACAGGGTATACAGGGTACGAGAGATAATCTCGGACGAGCGAGATTAAGAGGGATAGAAGGAAAGCACGGTTTTACAGACGGATCAGGGGTTGATACGCAAATAATTCTCATTCGCTATTCACGCCCATGTCTGTATCCTCTCTTGCCCCTGCAGCACACTGACCTGTTGATTTAAATAACAAGAATGAGTGAAAGTAGTAAACACGAAAGAACACAAAATTAGTAACAGTTTATTTTTTCATTCCATATAGATATCCAATGGTTTAAGTAAAGAGAAATGTGTAATGATAGACGTTGATTGATTGTTTGTTGCTTGTGAAAGGTGTTATTGTATCATTCAACCAAATGTCAACGAATATCTTGGTACCGCACTAGTCGTGCGAAATAATAAAACTTAGCGAGTAAGAATAATCAATGCCCAGCGACAGTGCGAGAGCTTCTCGTCGGTGCTAAAAACGAGCCACAAGACGATCTTCTTTACTCGAGACGCAGTCTTGGGACTGCGACAAAACCGAGACCGCCTTACCACCTGTCTGTCTTAATTAGAACACGAACGGTGAGTCAAGAGCGACGATCACCGTCTTTCTGTGGAATAGAGCAATTATATCATCTTTATAAGAATCTTATATTAGTTTTTGTCCGGTGCACGTTATCGGAAACTTTACGAATTTTAGAAATTCCTCACTGTTCGCGTTAAAGTTGCTCTCGAGACAATTTTAATCTTTATGGCTATCGAGATGCTCTCGGGCTGTTGCTATCTCCACTCCATACTTTACTACAGAGAAGAGTGGGGTACAATGAGCTACTTTGTTCGTAAGCCTTTGCAACTTTTAACTAAAAGCTAAATTTAAATAGTTTTCAGTGTCTACGAAATCTAATAAACCTAGATAGATTTTTTACGTTATTATTTTTAGAGAAATTACCATCATTCAGCTATCAATTGATTCAATGACTCACCGCAAACGGCAAACAAAGAATTTCGGGCTTTTTTTTACGCAGTTACGAATTCATTTATACAAAAAATACCAACACTATCATTAAGATTGTAGGTTGAAGTAGTTTTGAAAAGAAAACCGAATTAATACAGTGATAAGCCGGAAGGATGATTTTTTAAAATAAACATCTTTTATGAGCAAAATCTAACCTAGCTATGTCAGTCGAAATTCTTACATTTCCTGATTTACATTTAAAACACACAAACCTTTTAATCATTGCTAGTCACCGTCACGGATTTCCGAACTTGATAAGACCAATAATATATTTGACACTGATTTACGCGAATTGATGGCTTATTATGCATAGTAATTGAGTGGCTCATCATGCTCGGCGTTACACTGACAATATTCATTAGTAATCTTCAATAATTGCATAAGTTTCAATGCATAAAAACTTGCATAATTATTGCTTCCTCATACAAGAATCTTTGCGACGGTGAATACATTTTTTCCCCAGTTTTCAATGTCAACGTGTTCAAAATGTCCCATAACTTCGAAAAATCATATTTAGACAAAATGTCCCGACGTGCGTGTGTATGATCTGGCACTGTCGCATATCGCGGCACTTTTTTATATTTGTCTATAAATAGGTCGTGATGCTCATCTATGATTATATTATAGGTTATGTTTTATTTTTGCATGCTTGCCGTTACTAACCGAGAAAAGGTTCGAGGATCCGTTTAATGTTAATTTATTATTACATACCTTCGAATGTAGTAACGTATTCGCTTATACCAGCCTCCTTCAAAAACTTCTCCATTTGGGTAACAATCCAACAAATGGCGTTTCGCCGGTTTTGCGCTGTTGATACAACACTATTAGAAAAAAGAAATCACGTCTCCCGTTAAGCTGCGGCGCGCATGATGACGTCAAATGAATATCTCTCGAAACGGTAATTTCAAATATATTATTTATTTGAATAAAATGAATCGTTTCTTTAGTAAGTACTATCAAATAAATGTTTATCTGAAGGCAATAAAATATCTTCAACGTGGTTCAAATGCATTAAAATCAAGTAATTATTTTCATTGATTCAAATAAATATTTAGTTGATTCAATGAAAGAAATTGTAATGTGCCGATTGATTCGAATCAATGAAATCCTTTCTCTCGGTGTATCTCGTTGGAAATTTCGTACTGACACAAATTTTTGTTGGACTCTAAATAATTCCACGTAAAAACGCATGTAAATGTAAAAAAAAACAGAACAGCAGGTGTAAAAATTACCGCTTACTTTTCTCAATGCGAAAATGTATGTCTTCACAAATCGTTCGAAATTGTGATGTCTGGCCACAGCTGGCGCTGCCCTACTTCTCTCGCCCAGCGAATGTGTAACCGGGCAGACAATAATCCATTATTGAACAGTTTTCACAGTTAATCGAAGCAGTGTATAGACCTTGGAGCGCTTATAGAGTCTCGTAAATAATCTTACCGAGTACATCCGCGTGGCTGAGTACACGCAGTACAGTACGACAATGCTGTTATACCATACCCCTGTATACATACAGCGATGAGTTTGACAGCCGCGAAGAGTAATTATCGACGATAAAGCGCGCAAGGTGAACGCGAAACTGCACGGAGCTTGGGTGGAGCGTCTGCGACCGTGTCGATGTTTCGAGGCTGTCTTACACCGGTGCAAAAGCAGAAGTAAAAGCAGAAGCACGGTATCCCTCAGGCGTCGAGTGGCAGAAGGGGGAAGGCGGACCGTGGTTCCATTAGCGCGCGTGCACGCTTCGTCGTTAAGTTCATTCTCTCCGGATAAGTTACGTAGCTGTTGGTTTCTTCCATTTTTGTCTCTTTCATTCTTCCTTGTTCCCAACTCTACGCTCTTCATATTTCTTCATCGCGATATAAACGATCTGTATGGAAACGTATCGTACAATCTATAAAATATATTTTATGTCATTTATGAATTGGGATACTCGAAATCCTAATGAAAATTTATTATCCACCGTCGGGAGGCTATAGAAATCGTGTAATGAATCGGCGAATAATTGTTTTGTTTTTGGTAAGCGTCTACAGGGACATTCATACATTTTTATTCGAAAAAAAAATTAATTCTCCTTGATGTCCAAACTGTCAATGTTTATTCATCTCTGGACAGGGTGAGGAAGGACTAAAAAAGAGAGGAAAAGGCTCACGGATCACATTTTACAGTCGTTAATTGAGAAAGCTGGATCGGCTTAATGAAGGAAAGCTAAACAACAATAAGACTGAGACACAGTAACATAGAACGTTGCAGCCTGTACTATGCTCTAAGGATAACGTGGCTGATAGCGAACGTAGTGCTGTGAGCTACATTAGGTGCCAAGTACAAGTGTAGCACACCTGTGCAATAGGTGAAAGTATTAGAGAGTGAGGAACGTTCGTTGTCTCTGGATAAACGAAACCTGGTTAACTGTCGATCATTTGGGTACTGTAACGACTTCACCCGACTTTTAACGAAAATTCGTCGGTGTTAAGCCGTTCCGTTCACTACATATACGTACGTACTAATTACCTGCATTAATATAAGGCATCCCATGCCAAATGTGGCTCATAAAAATTGTAATAATTTCGATAGGCGATTGAAACTAATTTGTTGTCAATAACTCAAGTAAATAATTCCAGAAATCGGAGTCTGATATGGAAAACTAGTTGGTGATACACGAATTACTTCTACTGTTTTACCTCTACATTTGTGTATGCAGTATATGTGCAACCGAACAAGCATGCATAGGCATCCATATATTTTTCCAAAGGAAGGTCAGGGACGCCCGCCTTGACTGTCGCTGTATATATATATATATATATATACGCAATTTTAGCTCGAGGAAAGCCAGACTGTCGAGTTGGAACCCGAGACATCGAGGCCGTCTCTTTTTTACGACGCGATTCTTCGGTATATGGCAAAACATTTACATGTATGATATTACGAATGTACTTACATATCTACTGTAAAGCATTGTAAAGTTTTTATTACATGTAAAAACTTATGGCTCTTCTTCCTTTCAACACGTCGAAAGTTCTGATGTTGGATGAAGATCTCAACTATTTTCCTTCCTCGTAGAGGGAGTTTTAGTTTTGTAAAATAAACAATAATTCGGAACTTTAATGTCAAGATACTTAAAATTGTCTGAAACGGCCAGACAAGTTTAGTATAAATGATCGGCGTGTGTTATCGCGCACGCGTGTGTGTGTCTGTGGTAGCGTACGCGCGTGTACAAGTTGTTATAATTCAAAAACGGCTTAATGGATCGAGCTGAACTTTTACGTCCAAGTTAAACACACAATGCTCCTTATTTGTCGTGCGTTTTATCACAACCGTTAAGACAGTTCATAAAGTCGGTGAACCCGATATCTGGAATAGTCTTCAAGCGACCGAATTAATACTTTGTGTAAACTAAAATTTAGAGCAACGATGATCGTTATTGAACTTGAGCAAAATCGCTCAAGTAATTCAAGAGTTATCATCATTTTTCATTCAAATTTCTTAAAGAAAAATTAATCTCTTATAACTGAAGAATGTCTCAAAGTATCAACTTGAAATCTAGTGAGAATATGGAGCGATTATTACTCAATCATACTGGTGAATTTCATTAAAATCGACCTGATCATTAACATTTTTATCTCAGTTCATATATTTTTTAAAAATGTTAAACGGTCTAAATACGCTAGCTAACTAAATTAAAACATATCTAAGTGAAACTTTCTATCAAAGTCTCAAGTCCAGTTACGACCAAGGTTGCTAGGTATTGACTTTGCCTGGGACTGATAATGGGTGTCAAAAGTTATGAAGTTTATAATTTTATTTAAATGGTCGATTTCCTAACTTTCACAAGTTTCAAGTTGATAAGATTGTGTATACAAGTAGCGTATTGAGGATTGGAAACGGGGGGGGGGGGGGCAATACCAACCTACATCGTAAAATGAAGGAAATTTCATAGTTTGCATTATTTGTATTTATCTGGGACGTGATAGTGTGAATACCATTTAAGTAACCCTTGGAAAATTATTGATTCATTATCTGAATGATCCTTGTAATGTATGCAACTATATGCATTTATTATTTTACATAAAATGCATCTAGAAATTAAAGAACCCGTCTGCGCGACTTCTTGACAAACATATGAACGCAAGATTTCTTGTTAACTTGTCCGTGTGATGTATATAGTATACATGAGAGCCTTGCCTGCAAGTCATTAATCGTTTTTGCAAATCCAGTTCCAGATAAATGGTAACCAAGGACGAGTTCTATAAAATCCTTACGTAAATCCATACTTTCATAGTCGACGTATCTGATAGATAGAGAGAAAACTGTTGTACGCGTTGAATTATCAGTGGTATCGTTAGCAAGAAAAGTAAAAGATGCAACTCTCATTTAACTAGGGTCTATACTATCTTATCACATTCATACATCGAATTTCGCTGTAAATTGTTACAATGTTTTTCATATACGAGTTTTGATATCTTCAAATCTATGAAAAATAGAGTTTTATGTGTAATATTTTCATGCAGGCACTCACCAGTATCACTGATAGTATTATTACTCTGCCAATATTAGAGATATCAAAACAGCTCGGTGCGGATTTGATGAAATCAAAGTTTCCAGGGAAACGAATGTTGCAGATGAAAGATAATGTTAGTATTGGGAACAATCAAGACGCTCGAGCTTGCCTTACCTTAGATTAAAAGGAACTAGATCGATGGGTGAGATTGACTTAAAATATTAACAGTCTGTGGAAAGCACATACGGCAAAAGATTATAAAGAAAAAAACTTCGATGAGATATGGGGCGTGGATTCCCCCCGTTCACGTCCCTGGTGTGTACATTATTTAAACAAGCTTGCAAAGTAGAATCATGCGCATTGATTCCTCATTATATTTCACCGTTTATAAAGATTTCTCCATAAGAAAGTCAAAATCGATCAACATACTGTCTCATAGAGCTTCGTAAAAGGTAAATAATGATAAGGAAGCAATGTGCAAGGTTCTATTTTTTTATCTTCATAATTGTATAGAAAATATGTAATTGAATTAATTTATTAAATATATTGATTATAACGTTGAAAAATATAATTTTTTAACATCTAGAATCAAGTTTTTTACAGCATAAATGATTAGATTAAAATTAATTATGAATTTATTAAATTTATCAGACGAAATTACAGCTCTTGATAAATGCTCGTTCGTTGTACAAGCATCGATCCAGACTTTGATTAAATCGAGTTATTTAAGTATCTGCCTGTTTGCGTATTGTAGCAGCAGTAGCCGGAAGTAACAACTTCGCGCGAGCCGGTTCCATCCGCTCGACTGAAGTAACACCGTAATAATGAGAGAGAGCCTGATCTCTATCCAGGAAGGCAGTTCATTATCCTCTCAGCAGCTCGGTGTTCCGGTTGTTCCGCCTATTTATCCCTTACCGTGGCGCAACCTGCTGTCACGAAGAACGTATGTACCGGTTCAGGTGGTTAGACTGGATTCTTTAGACTGCGAGGCCTGCCGAGAGCGAAGTAGAAATACAAGAAAGTGTAGATAAAACCTTTTAATCTCTAGTGCATGACACATCTATTTCTATTTCTTGCTCATCATTCATCACGTTCTTCTATTGAAATGTAAAAAGTATCGGTAAGAGACCGCGTAGCGTGTGATTATTTTTTAAATTTGTTTCGTATTTACTTTGTTACGTTCCATACAACTTCCCTTACTCTCGGTTTCTTGAGACTAATTAAATATGCAACTTAAAAAAAACATTAATATACGAATCATTACTAATAACTCTAGGAATTGTTAACATCATAAACGTACTGTCGTAATGATTGATGTGTTTCATAAATTTTTTTAGCTTTGTCAAAATATATGTGCAAACACGCAGCCCGAGAATCTTAAAGTGCACGACATTACGGCGCCACAAGTCGGTGTCGATTTAGTCGACGACTCCATCGAGATTAGAAAATTTCTCATGTCCTCGTTCTCTTTTCTTTGACGTTCATTCATTTGCGATTTATATTTACCAGCAGCGAGAGCTCGTCGAAGCAACCACCCACAATTTCTCTTCCGCAAGATATCATCCCGTCCTCGTTGAGCTGATAAAGCTTACAACAGAGTCGCAGAAGTCTTGATCTTTCGCGGCATTAATTTTCCCCTTCTTGGTATACTTGTTACACTGCAGCGTACCATAAACAGTACAGTACACTGCATGTATACGGTAAACAATATGTACGTAAGCAGTACACTGAAATAAATTACTTTAAATTACAAAAATTTGTTAAAACTATTAAAAGGTAAAACGTTCTTTTATCTTTGTTCTTATAACAATATCAAGCAAAAGTGGATAAAAAACTTGAATAAAATTGAAAAACGAACTTAATTTCAACATAACCATAAAGCTTATTCAGAATTTTATACAATTATTTATAATTATACCCGAGTTGAACTTTTTTAGCCTCTGTTTACCATGCGTGCATCTCGAATCCTTTGTATAAATAAATACTTTGCGTTATTATTTATAGTTCGCATCGTTGACATCGTATACAGGTAGACACTTGCCGATTCGTCCCTGCGTACCAAGCACAACACAATGAAACTTTCACTTTACCCTCCCGGGTGCAAGAATAAAGAAAACCATTGTGGGGAAACAATGATTTACCCTTTTGAGTTGTAACGAAAAACGTTTCGCATTTGTCGCAACGTATTTTAGCGTAATTAGTAAAATTAGCTAGACGAGGATTTAGCGTTAGTCAGTGTTGATGAAGGTAGACTTTGAAAAATGTTGACATGAAAACGTTGAAAACATCCTAACTTAAAATCATTCAAACCCCCAAGAGCTGAAAAACTAATTACGCTGATTTTCGTGATGGTCTATCACAAAGGTCTGAGAAACCATGTATAACACTAAATCGGGGAGTTTCCGTACATTCTATTGGTTCTAAAGTATCGATGCTACAACGTTGGCGCTGTAACGAGTGGGAAAAATGCGAGTTGAATATCAGTTGTTGTTAGGCCCGGCAAAACATTCACACCCAACACTGGCACAACATCGGCGACCGACGTTGGCCCGATGTTAACAATTCGATTCAGTTCTAGCGTCGAGCCAACGTTGGCATGAAGATCGGGCCAGCGTTATAAGTCTGGCATCTAAGCTTGGCCCACGGTTCCACCGGTTGTCAAACTTCACCTGGGAACCCATTATTAATATATTCCTCAAAATTTCCTTGCATATTATTTAAGTAGGATCTATTATGATTGGAACATTTAGTAGCACTAATTATTGTATATACATACATATATACATATTATTACTTCGAATATTCTGTCGGAGATAGTTTGTCGCGAGTTCAAAGACCGTGTCCCAATCATCCGCCCCCTGCACCCCTCATGCCTCCGTCTGTTATTCCTGTGACTGTTGCGATCGATGGAGCTATTATGGATTTGAAGTAAAAAAAATTGAAGAATTACGAATAAAATTAAGTAAATTTTTCCACCTCTTTCCGAGTTCGACAAGTGATCTATAAAAAAAAATTGGATCATATTCGAAGCTCGAACTTATATAAAAATCGATCGATATTTATGCTGTTGAATATCGCATAATACCAGAGCCTCGACACTCTCACGTATCGGATTATTGCAGAGAGCTAAGTTATAGGATCGGCGAATACGATGGGGCATGTAAAAACCTTTCTTCTTTTCGTCTCGGTACTAAGAATCAAGTAAATCTTATTCTGACAGCAAGTGAAATAGAGAGACGCGTCTCTCTTACACACTCGACAGATCGACGCGTATCGCATATCACATGTCATTACAAGCACGTGCCAACCAGAATGTAAATGAAGCACTCTATAATCGCAAGTAGGCACGAGAAGACGGGCTCGCTCCCTAATGGTAACGAGTGGATCTACCGATGCTAGAGATATACACACAATGTGATGTACCATGTGCTCCCCTCACACGATTTACCCAGTTTGAGCGTCAACGGAGAGCGGGTCAAAATACCTACAAGTCTACGAACATCTAACTGCTGCACCCACTCCCGTGAAGTTGCACCAGGAAACTTTTGATCGTTCGACTGTTACTTCTTATTTTATCCTCCGTTGCACTCGACTCGAGTTACTTCGTCTCACAAGCAAGTGTTTGATGGAGGTTTCGATTTATAACTGTTATTTTATTTCAATTGCAGTGAAGACACGAAATATTGTATACGATTTCATATTTATTTAATAGAAATTTAATGAATAATCGAATTAAGTACTGGTGCCATACATCAGGATTTTCCTTAAAAAGTATCCTGATAAAATTTTACCAAGTGTCATTCTTTTTTGTCCTAACAATCGTTCAATTATTATGACAAAATTGATAAAATTCCAAAGAAACAAAGAGTTAAAGTCGTAATACGTAAGACATTTTTTAATCAGCGTCTACACGTAATATATATGGAATAATGTATAGGTGAAGTTAAGGTAAACTTGTAAAGGGAAAGAATGTGCATACACGTAACTGCAAAGCTTCCGCTATACGTACGACCGTAACTTCCGCTTCAAAGCTCGTTACGAACTCGCGATTGAATAGCTACCTCGACAAAGGTGAAGGGGGTATACCGAAGTAGCGAATTTCCCATGATGCGCAGAATACACTCCCATTACAGGACATATTCTGGAACAGGGAAACCGCATACACTACATCGTCCTTTATAATTTAATATCGAGGTAAAAGCTTAATACGATACTCGCTTTCATGAATGGATCACATTAAGAAAACTAAAAGCCTCTTAAAGCTATACAAGGTTGACGTAAAACTCGATAGATCTGCTGTCGATTCATGATAATATACTCAATATAATTATATTGATCGTAAATCGAAGGTACCCACTTACCTAAACGAGAAGTCAACAACATTTTTTATCGATTACTACGGTAAATAGCATCAAGGTAACCCGCGTAATCATACATCATTCGATGTTTGAATATAGTGCTCCAGGAATTTGATAGCCAATTATTTTACTCCACAACGGTAAACTTAAAAAAACAGATAAATCGGCTATAAACTAAAGAATTGAGAGGTTTAATAAAAATTCTTTAAAGCGCATTATTTAAAACTGCTAGTGTGTTTACTTTTTGGTGTGCAGAGAATATTTTTTAGCGTTTCATCTAATTCAAATCAGGCTCTGTTAAAGCCCTACCATGGGTCGTAAAGGTGCATTTGGCTTTATTGATATGGATCAGATGTAAAGCCAAAAATTATCTTGTTTTACGGTAAAACGACTAAAACAAAGGTTTTCGTCGAACCTCAAACTTGTCAGATTTTTTTTAATATCGAAAAATCGATGTCAAAATCTAAATTTTGCTCGATGCGCAATTTAGATCTTTAAACTTAGGAATATTAACATATTTTGTTCTTCATCCGTTTCCTCGCTCTATTGCACTCATCAAAACCTTACGTAAAACTGGACAAATGTGCGCCATTATTAAGTACTGCCTCACAAAATGAATTCTTTTTTTTTTTAAAACGTTGGAATCTTACCGTTGATCGAATCACACCTTTGTTCTTAAAAATGAATCTCGTTGTTGACCCTGAGAAATATACGGTAACGTTTAATATTGCGTCGTCGAACATTTTTTTTTATAAAGACATCTGTCGTTGTCTCCTCCCCATTTTTGTTTATATGTAGGTCATAGCAAGTAGCTATTTATTGTTGAACGTGAAGCGCAGAGACCTTGGCCACAATTGTTCGCGGATGTCGTCGTTCCCAACGAGAGTTCGCGTATGTCGCTTATGTGTGCTCCAGCAATAGCAGCACGAGCGAATAACTTTTTATTGTTAAACTCGTGCTTACGAGCGTTCTGTGGCCACTGGAAACAGGATAGCGGACCAGCACCAGCAATAGCGAGAACAGTGCAGAGGCACAGAATAGTACTAGACACCGAGTAGTGGTTGTCTTCCTGTGGACAGCGTAAGGGCCACTGCAAACGTTTGCTCGCCAACAAACAAGAAATGGATGGAGAATAAGAACAGACGGAAGAGTACAAGGAATGGTCTGACAATAAGTGCTGGAAGGAGATAAAAGAGACCCGAGTGGTGTGTGCCTGTAAATATAGAAAGGAGGGTTACTGCGCGTGTACCGGCATTACCTGCGCGTCTTTGTGTGCGTGTGTTCATATATTTTGCTTCGTATTTGTGATGGTCATGAGCTTCGAGAGGACGTACAAGTGTACGTATGAGGATATATGTATTATGCGAATTCACGTGCGAGCGTGCGAGTGTGCGTTCGACGTGGAGCCAATGGACGACCCGTAGGGTCAATGCACTCAATGAAGGGTGTCGCTACGAGCCAGAAAGCAGGGGGATGGGCCACTAAATCGTTGAGGTTGAAAAGAGACGATTGCACCGAGGACAAACGGAAAATAGAATAGAGAAGAAAGAAAGGAGGTAAGAACTCCGCTTATTGTGAAAGTACTGCTTTCAGTGAATACGTAGCTTCTTCGCAGAACCTTTAATTCTGCAATGGTCGGATTAAAACTAACCTCGAAATATTCAACTCGGTATTTGCGTAAATATTATCGGTTCGCTCACTTGATCGAGAAACATTAATATAATTCACATTTTTTGACGGAACTCCTCCGTGCTGCGAAGAAGTTTGTCGATTGATTCTGTTGTTCAAAATATTTGCTTGGAGTAAATTGAATCTACACGACTGCCCAAGTGTCGAGGACATTCGCATTGCGTTGAGTTTTATATCATTATTGTCGCTTTGATTGTCAAAAAGAAATAAATTGCGTTTTTGTTTCTTTCGTCGACAGATGACTGTATTGCTGTACTCATTATCATTGCCGTTAAGACCAGTTAAGTCAGGTCTCGTTTCGACCGTTCTCGATTAACATGCACGAAGTTTCTTCTGTACGAAAACCCACTCCACCGTTCCTACGATTTCAGTAGGGCTTAGAGACCAGCACACTGCGAGTTAATCGATCGCTAAGTTGAGGCTATTGCCGCTGCTGCTCTGTTACGGTAAAGCTCTGCTCGCTCGGCGCTTTCATTCGCACGTTCGCTCGCGCACTCGCTCAACTCCGATTCAAGCACGCGAGCTTCGCTCTAGCTTAACCTCCCTCCGGTACGAACGGTCCTCTCTTCCATCCGGCAATTAAATCTCGATTGATTGCTCTTATCGACTACCCACGTTTCCGGCCATCTCATCTGCTTTTCATCCTTTACATTTCTCACTTCTTTCGCTTCAGTTCTCTGACAGTGTTCTCGTTGAATTAGCTCTATATGTCGCAGTACTCGACAAAATCTACTTTCTATTGTTCAAAGTATATTATTAGGTATCCTATTTTGAACAATTTGGTACTTTGTAACTTTATTACACCGACATCTCTCAGAATCCATTGATAATAGCCAAAAATAATTTTAGTTACTTCTCTCCTTATCGTAAATTTCCATCGTACGTCACATTTATTATCTATTGATTACGCCTCTAACCAGAAAAATATGAATTTGATTCGATTTTAAAGTAAAAAAAAGTGTCTCAATTAAATATTTATTAACTCCAATAAGAATTATTTATTTCAGAAAATATTATTTCTTTGAATTAAGTATGCGTTTGATAGATTTAACAAAAAAAGTTTCATTTCATTGCAACAATTAATATATTTTAAATTATCGCTTGAAATAAATGTTACTTAACATGAAACAAATGTTATATTCGTGTGACCGCGCATAATGCATTAATAATACATAGATATATCTATAGTTCATATATATCGATACTTATGAGAAATATGATGAAAATTTCGTTCAAGTAAACAAAAACGTTTAGTTGCTTTCAATGAATTTTTTTATTAATTGAACGTTACTTAATTTCGCAACATTCGAGATCAATCGAAAGATAATATTAAATGTAATATATTGTTTTGTTGGCGTCAAATATAAGCTTAATAGGCGCCGGGATTTCAATTAAATATATTTTGAATTAAACTTTTTCTCTGGATGTATTGGTGATTAAATCGCAGTTTCGACGTCTCCCCATCTTAATTACGATCTTGTATGACATATTTCATAAATGTTCCGAAGTTGCTGCTATTTTGAGGTTAAATTTTTCTTCGCTATAAATAATTTCCTATCCGCTGTTCAGCTGAGTGGATTAATTTGTCAGAATATCGAGATACAGTGCTGGAATTCAATGAAGGTATTGGAAACTGCAGGCACTCTGCCTTCTCTGTTGGCCCGTCGGAATACCACTAGGCAAAGATAAATTGATCAGCTTCCGTTTCCAAGTTGCATCGCTGAGTAACAGAGATCGCTGATGCGGCGGATAGGGATATGAGCTGAGAGAGATGTTTGTAGGTCTGCTGTGTACGAATAACGGAGGTTCGGGCTGCGAGGAGCAATTGAGACGAGCGGCTGTTAATGGGGAGATTAATTCGCTGTCTTCTCGTTCCGGCACGACGCCCACCGTTCCGCGTTGCTATGGCTCAGGCTGTCCACCGAATCCGGAGCGAGGTCGAACCCGCGAAGTTGCCACGTCCGTTTGCAAGACACATTCGACATGACGATCGATTGGTACTCCTGCCTCTACATACTAAATGTTGTCGTTTAAATAATGAAAATAACGAATATTGGACATCGTTTTAGCGTGCACAATGTGTTTCATGAAGAAACCTTCAAAACAGAAGTGCATCGTATCAAACTTTGTATGATGATATTTACTAAGATGCATATGCATTAGGTTTCAATCTCTACCCAATTACTTTCTTCATAGATTAAGCTTGTGTAACTTAATATTTTACTCGAAGTACGAGAGCTAATCGGAATCACGCAATGTAGCGGCACAATTTCAATATATGTATATTGGGTTTATCTTTAACCTTTTTTATTGTCATTTCTGCACGTTTCTCAGACTTGATAGTCTTTGATGGATCGACTTAACGTTTTACCTTTTCATTTGTTGTACTTTCGCACAGTTCAACCCGTTGTTTCAAATGAGCCAGTCCCTCTGGCTGCGTTTTAAACTGACTAACTTCCGCTGTCACGTATTTGCGAAAAATCACAGTGATCGTTATATGACATCGACATACCTGATGCCAACGGTGCCGTTACTAACTTTCATCTATTTCGGTAGTTTTCCGTGAGTAGATAATTCGGCCAGGGTGGCGTAGGAATGCTATCAAGTAATCCCGTTGAGTTCGGCAGACCCTGAAGAAAGCTTGATCGGTGCCATATCATGCATGTAATGCGATTCCTCAAAAGACCCTCATAAAGCAATCTGAATATGGTTAACCTCAAAGATCCCACGCGTTTCTGTCGGAGAGTAGGATCTTTCAGTTATCTGGTGGCAGATAACTAACGTATTCAAAACTATTTGCTAGATGCATACCTCACGATCAAAAAGTACCCGGAATTTGTCAATAAAACGAGCCACCCTTGAGATGCTCTCAAAATCATTTTTTTTTCTAGGTTGGTACATTTGTCAGTTGTTACATGTCACTTTTAAGCGCAATGTGTCAGATAGTTTGTGCGTAATAGCTTTGTAAACAAGTCATTGTTTAGTAAACTCTGCGAATTTCGCTATGTCGAATTTAATTGAGTAAAGAGTGTGCCTGAAATGTTGTGTTTCTAACAAAATATCATGTGCAGAAGCGACAGTAATAAATTGTGGCACTTTTTTTTATTACTTTCTCATCACATACTACGTGTACAAAAAAAGAAAGTATTGTAACCAAAAAAAAATTATTTTACTGCCAGATTATGGTTTAAATACACGTCAAGTACTTATATTACAAAAACCAATTAACATTCACACATTCGTTTCTTCGTCAGTATGTCTATGCATGTGTCGTCCGGAAGCAATAACTTTTCGAAAAGACTGCGGATCGCAGTGAAATTTGGTATGTGTTTTTCGGTATAAAATGTAAACTTGGTATTGAAATCGAAATCTAAAAAAAAAAAACAATTTCTTTTAGTACTTTACCTGAAAATAAACAAAAAAATGTATTTTAATTAAATCAATTTTTTAATAATTAAAACAACGATTTCGTTTTGATCTGCGATATACCAATTATATGCAAATAACCAGTAGAAATTGAGTGATTCAATACAGCGGTGACTTTGTTACCTTTTACAGTCACTCAAATGAAATAAAAATACACTATCGGTTATTTTACTGTGCACTGTGCACATATTATGCTGTTGAATTCATAACCTATGTTGTATGTACGCTCGCCTGGAGAGCACGTTTAACGTACTCCGCACGTTTAACTACGCGGCCAGATCTTGCTTTAGAAGAAAAGACACACAAATATATAAACGATTAAGTTATTTACAAACACCACAAAACTGTTAATATATTAAACTGAAGGTTTTCACTTTGGGATAACCACAAACATTCGGTTCACATGTTACAATTATCTTTACGCATTCACCAGGTTATTGTTCATATTAATACAGTTTATTATTATATAAATTCAATAAATAAATATCGAACAATTACACCTGCGAAACATTGAACACGCAAAATGTCATATACGACACATGGGTAGCCTTAGTCTGAGTTCGTACGCCTCTACTCCGTTCGATGGATTTTCGTGACATGAGCTCCCACGAACCACGTATTCTCTTCACGAGATAGGTCGTGACGATACTGACTCACGGCAGGTACCGTATTATTACAAAATGCTATTTAGCGACCTCCATACGGTATACATTGGGTAATACTTTTTGTTGGTAGGTTGTCAGAGGCATATTTTAGGTTCGAGTGTCGGTTTAGGTTTTAGTTTATGCCAAGGAGTTTTTATCGCCACAGAAGGTGTTGGCGTATTTGCGTCAGTTTTAAAAATCCAAAGCGACATAATCTCCAAATTTTTGATGCTGGAATGAAATTTTTTTACGTTAGATTTGTCTTTATTTAAATTACCATTGTACGAGAGAATAATTATGGGTTTCCATGGAAAATAATGACGGTGACCGTCACGTGATATTAACTCTTTAACGGAAAATATTAGCAATGCGATCATCGTTATCCTCCTCCGAATTAATTCTCGTAGAAGTCATTTTTTTTACGACCTTATTTATCTGTCTTATTTTAACTTACTATTTTAAACAACACACCCTGTATATCCATAGGTTGAGCCATGAATACGGATAAGAGTAAATATGTCCTGATGTCGGAGATTAAGTTCGTGGTGAGGAAAAGCCGCAGGAGGGTTGGGAAATGACACGCGTGTATTAACAGCCTTATCAGGCTTACCTTTAATACCAGATAAGACCTTGATAATACATCAAGTACCTCTAATAGAATTTCTGTTCGGATTTGCGGCCAACCTCAATTCAGTTTTATAGTTTTCTTGGCAATTTTATACGTTTTACGATTGTTGTCTCAATTTTTTATATGTTTGTGTAGAATATATCTCAATAATGTTGTCTCGATCCTTGATATTTCGAATATCTTCTATCTGTTACTAAAGGATTAGAATAAATAACGCGGCATTCGTAATGAGACTACCGCATCGCACGATCACGGATATAATGGTCGATGATAATTACCCGGGGCTGGAGTACCGGCGTGCAGGCGTCTAATTGCCATCGAGATAGCGCCGAAGCGTACGGGTGGAGTGTTCAGATAACTGCTGTATTGCAAGTAGACGACGACGAAGACGAGTGCGACGATTCGTGCCAAGTCCTTCGCTCGAGCAATCAACGAGCAATCCCATCTTCCGCGCTAGTGCAACCGACAGCCCACGCACAGCTCTTCGCACTGATGCACCAACGGCAATTTGTTCCGAAGCATTCTCAAAAGTTATTCAATTACCTTTGAGGTTTGATAGGAAAAAAAAATCGTTGTAAATTGGAATGGGAATGCAAGAGAAAGATTGCGTGGCACAGCGGTTTGCAAGTGTTGCAAGTGTAGCTGATGTACCTGAATCGTCAGATGGGTGAGTGGTACGTCAGTAAAAAGAAACAAATGCGTTTGTTAGATGGTCTATAATCTTAAAGACTTGCTAAGGGCAAGAAAGAGGTGCAGAAACTGAACAGCATGAGAAATTGTAGTACAATAGAATCACTATGTTGATTCGCCAACTACTGCCTCGATGTTCTGGTATTTATTATTTATTAAGACTATTTTTTCATCAATAAAAGTGCTTTATTTTACACAAACATTTCCGAACCACACGGGACTTTAATTTTAGATGTTTGTCAAAAGTGTCTGAAACTCTGACTACACCGATAACCATATACTGCATCATACGCCGGAAAAATGACATTTTCTTTGGCAGTAAGACTGGTTAAGAATGCAAGTGTACAAAGCTGTGAAAACTGCATGTGTCTGTATCAGTTAAGAAGAAGAATGTAAAAAGGAAGACGAAGCTAGAGAGAGAAAGAAAGGAGAGTCATGATAAATCATGGTTAGTTCTATTCGTATCATCAAATTTCATGTTATTACTACCTTATCATCGCCGAGAATCTCAGCCGCTTAAGCATTTAATCGATAAGTGCCATTACAGTGGCCGTACAGTAGGTGGCAGACGTACCGTAGGAAAAAGTAAAAGTTTGACCCGATAATGGCCGTTCAGTCACGCCATCCGAACACCACGCCGCTCCGAAACTTGACTTCATTTAAGGGCTTGTAAAGTTGCTTGGTTACTTCGCCGTCTCTACCGACTCGGCTTTGTCGGATTAACTGGAAACCCTTTACACCGCCTGTATCATCCGATCGTACCATGAACCCTTCGATTAATGGAGACGCTAAAGAATACGAAAGCTTCCTATTCGTCGCAGTTTATAGGAGTGCGAAGTCAGCTATAACTTCATCTTATTTCTAATAATTTTCAGTAATTTCTTTTTTTTATTCGTATTAATAATAATTATATTGAATCTCGTTATACCAAGTCTATGGAAAGAATTTGATATTCATAAGAGATTACAACCACCAACGAATCGTTACATACACACACCACTTAGTTATTTCTGACGTGACTAACGAACTGCTTCCCTTTAGGAATTCCTTGTTATCTTCCAACTAAGTCCCTGCTGCTAATGGTACGGTAGTTTGCGAGTGCGAAAATGGTGTGGCAGGTAGACGGCTCGTTGATCGTAGATTTGAGCATGATGAACCGCTGAATCTTACGGTAAGGGCTTCTCTATAACGGCAACACCAACGTACGGCAAAGCGCGAATAAGAGTTAGAGAGGAGAGAAAGAGACGTAAGTAGGTGTGTACGACGGTGCCCGTATAACGGCATTAAGTTGTTACTGAGTTTTATTCCGTCGTATACTATTTTAATGCAGTTCACCGTCCCATTATTTATATTACTTGAAAATATCCATTTATTATTATATATTGCACCAGTTTACCAATCTTGACTGAATTTTACGATTGTGTACGAGATGTATATAAAGGGTGATTTTTTAAGAGCTTGAGAACTTTTTTTTAAAAAAAAACGCATAAAATTTGCAAAATCTCATCGGTTCTTTATTTGAAACGTTAGATTGGTCCATGACATTTACTTTTTGAAGATAATTTCATTTAAATGTTGACCGCGGCTGCGTCTTAGGTGGTCCATTCGGAAAGTCCGCTTTTTTATCGACAAATTTTGTTCAGCGATGAGGCTCATTTCTGGTTGAATGGCTACGTAAATAGGCAAAATTGCCGCATTTGGAGTGAAGAGCAACCAGAAGCCGTTCAAGAACTGCCCATGCATCCCGAAAAATGCACTGTTTGGTGTGGTTTGTACGCTGGTGGAATCATTGGACCGTATTTTTTCAAAGATGCTGTTGGACGCAACGTTACGGTGAATGGCGATCGCTATCGTTCGATGCTAACAAACTTTTTGTTGCCAAAAATGGAAGAACTGAACTTAGTTGACATGTGGTTTCAACAAGATGGCGCTACATGCCACACAGCTCGCGATTCTATGGCCATTTTGAGCGAAAACTTCGGAGAACAATTCATCTCAAGAAATGGCCCGGTAAGTTGGCCACCAAGATCATGCGATTTGACGCCTTTAGACTATTTTTTGTGGGGCTACGTCAAGTCTAAAGTCTACAGAAATAAGCCAGCAACTATTCCAGTTTTGGAAGACAACATTTCCGAAGAAATTCGGGCTATTCCGGCCGAAATGCTCGAAAAAGTTGCCCAAAATTGGACTTTCCGAATGGACCACCTAAGACGCAGCCGCGGTCAACATTTAAATGAAATTATCTTCAAAAAGTAAATGTCATGGACCAATCTAACGTTTCAAATAAAGAACCGATGAGATTTTGCAAATTTTATGCGTTTTTTTTTTAAAAAAAGTTCTCAAGCTCTTAAAAAATCACCCTTTACCTTCAATAATGTTTTATTTCTTCCATGTGTTTCAGGTAAGTTTGGAAATTGCAACAACTGATAAATCAACCGTATCTGATCCTTCTATTCAAGTTGACCAAGGCAGTTATTTCGACGCTATATGCAAGTACAAAAATTGTTTATGTTTTTTGTCTGGTTTGATCCTTACGAAATTTAAGATTTAAAGGAAACGCATGGTATATCACAGATTTCTAAGCATCTAGCATACTGCAGCGTTGATCGCGATAAAGCAGTAATCAGATCATCGTTTAATGTCACTATGCTACTCTCGTTTAATCGTTTTAAAGATAAATTTCCATACACTCTTTCTCTCTTGTTCGAGTTACTCAATTTCTGTTCCATCGCGATGCAGCAGAACCGTTCCGTTAATTGAATTAACGCGCGTAACTTACTGCCCAAAGCGCAGGTACGCGCTCTAGCTCCCGGCGTCTATGCCCGAGACGTAACCTAACAAGTGAAATACCTTGGCAGTTTCGTTCCTTGCACATTGCAGAAGACTTCTACTTTCTTGACGCAATATACCTGGGCATAGAACTACACTTGGAGCTGCTCCGATATTCCTGCAACCTAGAACAGACCTTCGACTATTGCTCGATGCGCTCGAAGTTCCTCGCCGTTTCGCGTTCCTCTAAGAACCGTCGGTTAACATCCCTTCTTGGTATTTTTGACGGCAAAGGAAATTTTATATTTTCTTTATTATGTCTCGTGCTTCGGGAATCTCGTGTAAAAGTATTCTGGCGAAAATCTAGAGGTTCAAGGAAGTATGTACGGTAAACTAGTAAATACGTGCAGCTGTTCGTAAGTTGATCCTGGGTAAAAAAAATAGCTAGCTTGCTACTTTAAACTCAGACGGGCTGACGCCTTTGATATGAAAACTTCAGCGAGAATAATTGCACGTAGAGACTGTACTCGCGAAATTTCTACACTGTTAAGAAGGGTCAGGTGAATTGCCCGCGGCAATCCCAGATTCGAGAGAAATTGAGTCGATAATATCTTATTTAACTGAACTATTTTACTAATTTATATAATTCTTACATTATTCTTTATTCACGTTTGAGGAAATCTTTTTCATAATATGAATGTTCTGGCATAAAAGGTACAACAAGGTAAAACCAGGAGAGTCGAAGCGGTATTAAAGACAGGACTGTTTTGTTTTTTAAAAATCGTCCAGTTATATAACATTTCGACAAGCGATTGTCGATGAAGACAAAGTGGCTCTATCTCTCCTGGTTTTCCCTACAATCATTCGAGCATTTGAAGCTCACGGTACATGCATCAGGTGCAACGACCGCAATAGAGTTCGAGCGAGGTCGTCTGGCCCTTTACTTCTGTCCGTCCCTTCGTTGCGCTCTTCATCCCTTTCCTCCGGCCACTAGGTGCATCGCGCATCGACCTCACGCTGGCGAACTGTTACGCTTCAGTCACGCTTTCGCTTTCGTTTTCTCCTCGCGTGCTACCGCTCGCTCGCTAACACAGGTTGAACACACTATCGTGTCCCTCTTCCGCGGAGGCGGAAGCGTCGTTTCGTACCAATGTATTGCTGAGTGTAGTCTATATCATTTCACCGAAACCGCTTGCCTGTCTCACCCTCACTTTAAAAACAAGAAACGTCTTGTTTTTTACACGCTTTAAGCGTGTAAATCGTGTTACCTTTTACATGTTGTACGGTGTCTTGATTCTTAACACACGTCCAAGCGTGTAAAAGTTACACGCTTTACGTGCATTCTTTCAACACTCTTTCAATGCTTTCACACATGTAGTCACTTTTTGCACGCTTTTAGGTGGATTTTAATTCCACAGTGCAGGCCGAGTTGTGTATTTATTACACGTTTCACGTCCGTTGACTATTCGTGACATGAATCTTTCTAGCTATATAGGAGAGATATTACTCGAAAAAAAATTTAACGGTTCTGCGGTAAATGAACATTGCTTTCATTCTTAAAATGTATAACTGTTTAATGCAAACATATAAAAGAATTTCATAACACAACGTTGATGTACACACATTGGTATTTAACCCCTCAAGTATCAGCGCCGTAAATTAATTTTGTTACCTTTTAGCAACAGCGATAATTAAACGGTTCGTTATATTATCTAAAAGGGTAGGACGCATTTTTATAAATTGTAGAATGTCTCTAAAGTATCATTACTTTAATGGTACAAAAGGGAATTAATTACCCCTGTCCGTATCGTTTTGTTACGAACAAAACTAGTCAAGGTTGTTTGTTATCAGCACAATGTCTCCCGTATCACTCTAAAAACAGGTGTGTTGTTATGTGAGTTGAAACAACACGTAACATACTTACTACGTGTGTTGCTGCAGATACGTTAGTTGAAATAAAGTGTGTTGAATAAACGCGCTTGCGTCTAATTATTTACATCTTACCGCGTTGCCTACGGAACACACTTACAGGCGCATTGTTTTCGACCGCGCATATTACAACACGCTTAATATGTGTACATTTAATGTGTACAGTTAATGATATACAAATCTGCCACTTTACGATTGTGTTGAACGTGCAAGTGTGTTGTTATTGCAGACGTGTTCTTTTATAAGGCGTGTAGTATACCTTAACGTGTACCTGTAAACCAAGTGACTTGTTCGGTGTTAATAGCGTTGCTTCAACACACGTCACGTGTGTTCCAATTAGTGTGTTTTGTAACAAACAACTAAAAAGTGTGTTGTACAGAGAACACAAGAAAATGGCAGTACGAGCGTGTTGTTTCAACATACATTTTATTAGTGCATTTGGTTGATTCAGCACACTTATTATATGTATCGTGCGTTGCTTTAATAAAACATTTCTTTGTAAAGTGCTCTTGAAGAATCTCTCACGACCACCCACACTCTCGCACAAACCGCAGTACCATCGCAACGGATTTATCGATTCTATCACGAACTTCCCACGGATATTCCGCGTGTATATCGGATGCTCTACCTCTGACAAGCTTCACTCTCGTAATTTTTCCGATCTTTCTGTGTTCACGAATTTCTCATGGAAAACTTGATTCAAACAACGACAGAAACAACACCAGATTTATAAAAGTAACGTGTCAATGGCAACAAAGCACCCTCTGATTTTCCGTGTATAATTTAAGTATACGGATAATCTTGTTCGCTTCCTTGCAGTTAGATCTGTTTGCTGAACCGAGAACACAAGATTTCTGAATGACCTTGCGATGCTATTAAGATCATGGTTGGATTTCACGATGGGGATACCAACTGGATGAGATTATAGAGTACAACTAAGCGGGTACGTTTCGCGCCACTCCGGTCACTCGTCGAGTAGTATAATTGTCGTTCCAGTGGGCACAATCTCTCAGTATTGTGCGGCAGCTATCGTTTTATATTATACTTGTACTACTATAGTGTATTATGAACGACCATGGTTATCCTAGACAAGGCCACAGCATGGCCACGCTGTGATTACACCAGGCGCAGACTGCAACTTAACACACGAACTCCACGTTTATCAGCAATGCTAGAATTCGTTCCTATGTACGTCAGTCCACCGGAGTTATGCAGCTATATTCATTACTTTGCATAATTTAATAGATTTTTACTTCACTAACAGATTGCGTTTATTAATTATAAATTGAATAAATAAATAAAAATTATAATCCTGATTGGTATTTATTGGCTAACGGTAAACGTATTTAGGAGTAACATCTTGGTAGGTGTTGTGTACAAGTTCTCTCAATATTCAATTACTTGTATATATTACATTTTTATTTCTTATTGTTCCGAAACTGTAAGGTGCTCCTTCGAATTTGCATCTATGGGAAAGGGGGGCACAGTGAACCAGTCAATTAGTATCGAAAACTGGCGAAGAAAATCATTTAAAATAAAAGTCACATTGAAAACATTCGTAGCCTCTATGTTGTGTACAAAAACTCGATGATCGGACCACACAAATATGAATAATAAGTTATAATATGATTCGGGGGCCCAATAAAATAGTTTGAGTCATTCGGAGTATTACGCACCACCATTACCTTAAGCATGAATTTTCGATTACAAGTCAAGGGCTGTGGCATAGTGCAACGATTGTAATTTACGCCAAAGATTATTTTGTACAATACGATAATCATTTAATTATCACGATAAGAGCTAGTGGAGTGCAATGGGACAACAATGTCTGGGGCACAGTAGAACAAATAAAAAAAGATAACGACGATTAGTATTATGACTGCAAAGTAGGCGGGTGGTACAAAAAAGTGTTGATCACTATAAATATTTTAACGAAACCGGAATTCTACTACCTAACAGTAGTAACTACTGCCTAAAAATAATAACAATATTAATGTTTTTATGCGTCATGTTTTATATGTGCGGGCGTGTAATCGTGTGTCTATCGGTGTGCGATCGTGAGTGATGAGCAGATCGATCAGACCCTTCAATCCTTTGTACTTGTCAGAGTGGTTTTGCGTGCTGTTTTTGTGTTATGTTAGGTAAATCGTCATTTAAAAAAAGTTAATATAGCATCTTAACCATAATACATAGTTCGGTAATATATTTAAAGGGGAGAACGTTGTTTACGTAGATAGAATTACAGGTACTAGTATGTGCCTAAAAGTACTTTTCCGGCATTAATAAAAAAATATTCGATTCCAAACAAACAGGTTTTTTAAAAATTGTTAATCCAAAATCACATTCACAAAATAGTTTTTGATAATATGTCTCAATGGAACCCGACGGCCTGTCCGACTGCTCTTCAATGGTGGGGTGCAGTGAATCATATTGAAAGTTTCGCGAAATTTCAATTTATGCGGAGTAATATACTTCGGGCATTATGCCCATTTCGTATTTAACATTAAATTACCGGACCAGTCATTTTGAATGGTAACCTTTCTAAAACCAGTCATTTGACGGCTATGTGAACTTGGCACTCGACTTTGGAAAATCGAAATTGTTTTTATTCTTATAAAGTTTCGTTTGTAGTTGATTGTAGTAACAATTTTTTCGTTTGTAGTTGATTGTAGTAACAATTTTTTCGTTTGTAGTTGATTGTAGTAACAATTTTTTCGTTTGTAGTAGCTCCAAGAAAAGTAAAAAAAGTGTAGTCCGATAGTTCAAGTGTCAAGTATCTATACATGTTTTTAAATATGCATGTAGTATATGACCTACTTGCAAATTATCAGTATAATGATCAATTATTTAATTAATTAAAATTGGTTAATTGCCTTATGATTAAAAAGTTTCCGAACGTACCACACCCTTCCTCTACTCTTCCTATCGATGAGAAGACCCATACCTACAAGTATCCATGAATATTTACTATAAGAGACTTTTGGACCCATAAGTTCTACGGCATTGAATAGTATACGAGTATCACGTTCTCCTACGTCGGCACTACCTTGTATTTATGGAGGTGTTGCCCTGGGTCACGAACCTACGCTCTCCCTCATTCGTTGTTTTTCCTTTTTCTAGAGTTAGTGAGAGAGATACTCGTACGTTACTAGCAAGGCATCGTATACATTTCTTGGAATACGGGTGTCCCAAATCAGTAACCATGTACCACAGCTTTGGTTGGAGCTTTACAAAACTTACCTTATTATGTATTTGTATTCATGTACGAAACCAAAGCTACTTTTATTTTGCAACTATTGACGTCAATTTTGAACAAAATATCTTTGTCAAAATCTGTACATCATACATTTTTATCTTAAGCTACCAACAACTACGCTTTACATCTGATAAGAATTACACGAGTACAATATATGATGTAAAAACACTGCACCAAGAAAAACGAAAAGTCAAAATTAGCCTGCAAACATATGTCTGAATACTATAGAGTGGATACATCGTAATAGATCAATAATAGATGGAAAGCAGAAACCTCGATTTTCACTTTCTCGTTCCCTGACGTTAAACCGACGAGGGATGAAAACGTAAGAGATCGATATCTCGGCATTGCACTGCTGTGGCAGTCCTGCAGGGACCGTAAAATGTCGATTGAGGGTGAACGTCGCATCTTCAAACTTTCGATCCCCTAACTCACGGTAGTGTGAGGAAAAGCGTACAGGAAGCACAGCAGTAGGAGCATGCTGTTGAATCGAAGCGTGACAGAGCTCACTGTTCCATGGAAAGTCTCTTGAGAGTCCAGTCACGTAGAGGCCTTACGCGGTGACTCGCGTGAACGTTCAAATTGAAGAGCCCTTTTTAAAAGGCTGCCAGCGTTGGCGATGCCACCGCGTAATGTTATATACCAACAGAGCGGAGCAGTGTAAAAACAGAGATGAAGAGAGTTTTTCTCGGCCGTCTCTCCCTTTTCGTCTTGTCTTTTTAGAGTGGCACGATCGTCTACAGCTTAAAGGCTCAAATATGCACGTACGGAAGCAACCGAGGGAATAACGTCATCAATGAGTCGATGGCTGCGATAACCCTCCCGGACTTTCAATGAAGAACCTGGAAGAAAAATGGCTCGAATTAAAACGTTGGAATACCGCGTGTCTTTGATCCGGTTTGCGCCATCTCTTTTTAATTCTATTTTGAAGCATATTTATGCAGAGCACTATCTACAGCAGACTCAACGGTGATATTGCATCGCTCACTACTACTCCAGTTTATCTGATTCTTATCATGATAAACATCGGGCTCTCAAAGAAAATACTTTTGTGCATAAAGTAGATTAAATATGAATACGTTTGACGTTTAAAACATTCGGAATAATCATGAGTTTTTGCAGTGACGTTGAAACGTTGCGGTCCAGGTTGGATGTGAAACGACATAGCTTTCGTCTGATGGTGAAGGTGACTAAATATGAAGCAGAAAAAGTTTATTGTAATATCGAGTTAATGTTCAGTCTTTTGATTATCAAATATTTATTTATAAACGCTACAGTATACCTCGTTCTAACGCTTTTTTATTGTTTTATAGAATCATAAAAAGATGATCCGTCTTGAGCCAGTATAAAGGATCGTGCAAAACAGAAAGATTGAAAGATAGAGATAGAATCCATCAACTCGGGGCATAGATGTCTATGAGAGGTTTCTACTTCGGCAACCTTCGTTTTGTCATCGCTCATCTAATTAATCTCGTTCTCCGTCTTCCGTTCAAAGTTCCTTCCGTCTCACTCTCTGTCCGTCTTTTCGACTCGGCTTACGCTCTTCTGTTGCGACGCAAACGCAACGACCAGAAGAGCTGTTGTACCGAACAGCAGCGCTTTCAACAATGCGCCGAGATAGTTACTGGAACTTTCAAGCTTCTTGCAAACTACTATAGGGCACCCCGGTAATGCCAGCGAGATAAAAGTCGAATGAAACTGCGTGAGAGAACGTCCTCCGGTCTTACCCGTTTTTGTCTCGTTTCTTTTCTTCGTCAAAAGTAGTTTTGTTTTTATCCTGTTTCATCTATTTTTCTTCTCTCTTTTTAGTATGACATACCTTTTTCGGAACACAGTATGCGTAGACTGTAAGTACTTGCTTAAAATTATTTCAGTTGAGTCGTCTTCCAAACTTTTTTTATCCTCCTCAACGTTTTCACTGTCAAGATAGATTGATAAAAGGTATATATGGGATTTGGTAAAGGCTTTTCTCACAAGCAGTTGAGGCCGAGGTTTTGACACGTCGAGTTAGTCTTATTGGGGTCCTAACGGGGGCTATAGCAACGAGTTAATGCCAAAGAAAGCTAGAATGACCACATTAGAATTTCATCATAAAACCTTAGTGATATTTAATGGTGAATTAAAAGGTATTTAAGTGCTTCAATAACAATTTTGACGTTCCACCCCTAACGCTAGAAACGTGTGGATGACCACAGCTAAAATAATGTTAAAGTAAATACAAAAAAAAATCACGATGCCATGCGTATAACGTTGCCTCGATGCTCACGCCAACGTTAGTTCGATGTTAGAACTGCATCGAATTGTAACCTCGGATCGACGCACGTCACATCATAGGTTTTGCCGAATTTGTAAACTGGCACACCGCACGCACGTTTCCTATTCGTTACAACGCAAGCATTGTAGCCGTGGCTGTTTAGAATCAAGAGAATGTACGAAAACATACCAATTTAATATTATATCGCTTCTCAGACATTTATGATAAACTATAACGAAGATCCGCTTAATAGTTTTTCAGGTCTTGAAAGTTATAATCATTTGAAGTTCAGACGACTGTCATATTGTCTTCAACGCATTTGGAGCATTATTTTTTATTGCTTTTGAGAATATTCCTTGATTGAAACTTACTAAAGCAATATTTTCGTGCAGCCAATTGCTAATTAAGATAAAATGGGAGACGTTTGGAAGAAGATCGCGTCGGTTCATTTAACTGTGCTGAGAACGACGGAGCGTTGGCCTAGCATTGGCATAATTAACTTGTCTCGTAGTGGCTAGCACTGTTTGGTTGCCGGGTTGAGCCAACCACAAACTTGTAATGCAGATTTCCGTATTATTTTACTTCTACTCCTGTTTTTCTCCGTCACTTTTTCTTATCTTTCAGTTATTCTCATTCCACATACCTATCTGCTCTTATTCTCGCTATATCCATTTCACCGAACGTACAAGATCGGTGAAGCGGAGTGCAGCCGCTGCACGGCCGACTTTGCGGATGTAAGCGCAAACTCCCCAATGAACCCTCTTGTCGGATTTTACACGCTAACCCGACGCCAGCGCGAGGTTCCACCAGCGCTACACACCACCACTGTTTCTACCACTACCACCACCACCACCATCGTCACCGCAAGGACGAGCACGACGTCAGCCGGCAGCACACCGGCCACCGGCAAATCCTTGCTTCTTTAAATATATATGTATACATAGGAATGCTGCACTCTATAGTGCCTTCACTGCTGTTTCCACTTTCGATGCTGCTGGTGCTTCGGCTTTAGCCGGTGTTCTAGATCTCGCCAACGCAGTCGCTCTGCTCTATCCTCCACCTCGGCATTCTCGCGAGTCTCATGAATATTCTGGCGTCGATTACCGTGCCGCAGCAGACCGAGCGGACCACGCGGCCCGCTTCTCCACCGCCTTTACCATTGTTGTTTACCGGAACACCACCCCGTGCAGCCATCCACAACCCAGGATGGTTGCTTGCTCTTCGGCTCTTCGCTCTCTATCGTTCCTTTGCGGGCGTCAACAAAGCCGGAAAAGCGGAGGGCATGTAAAACATACCTACACTTCTTCCGTTGGTATACCTTGCTCTGCGGACAAGAGCAAACTGTTATAAACTGCACAGTGCGCTATCTACCGAATGTATCTGACTACGGAGTACATTATTGTATTTTAGCTTGGCGAGAAAAGAGGCTTTAATGCGTTTCGAGGTTACGACCGCCAGGCCGTGAAACGAAACACTTCCATCCGAGTCAGTTAATACCGTTATTCGTATGTCTCTGCATCCGTTTGCTACACATATGTTGAAAGAATTATTTTCCGGATACAAATTTTTTTTTATTAATTAGCACACAACACGTCGCAAAACAGTTTAGTACAATATTGAGACTTTTTAAAGTTTTTGATGAAACAGTGCAAGTTTGGTTATCTGCCGACTACTAATTTTCATCTTTTTATGGCTTAGACTATGCCAATTTAACTTAATAATATCATGTAATACTAAAGATCCCTCGGTTTAGCCACAATTTTGTTATCAAATGATGTACCGATCGAGAAAAGAAAAATATCTGTACACACGGAGAGGAAAATATGGGAATGGTACCTGTATTCATGTGGCTAATTAGTAATATTCTGTCATTCCAGCGATTAATCGTACGCATACCATACCCAGAAAAAAAAGTCTAGTTGATTCAACTAGATCCTATTCGACGCGGATAAATTTTTTGTATGTCGGCCTAATAGGGTTCTATTTATTGCATCTAAATTATTTTATTTTTATTTAATATTCATTTTTACTATTGAATATATTTCGATGTAATAAATATCGATTTAAATAAATTACAAATTTCTTCGTTTTTAGCAAAAACATATTTCATTGAAATAAACACATATATCCGAAATAAATATACAACAATATTTAAATGAAATACAGATGTGTTGATGAAAAGAAAATTTTAGTTCATTAAAATAAAAAAGGATTTTATAGACGATTTTAATCGATTCGAATAAAACTTTCTTCTGGGTGTGCAATGTCATTACTCTGCGTATGAGATTGTATGACTGTATTAATACGCAGGGAAACCCATTGCATCAGTCACAATAGATACCGTATAGATATGGGTATTGTGATTTTTATCATACTGAATGGATATCACCGTATTTTCTTTTGGGATTCAATGCTAATATGTGTGGAGACATTTCTCGAATGACATTGTATACGCGTATTATTAATTTTAACACGCCAGTATAATAACATTGTTCAAAATTTCGAAGTATTTTTACTTTGCTGTACTGTTTGGGTGTCATTATCATATTTTCAAAATACTATCTATTAATACATCTCTTTGTGTAATTTTTAGGAGTAATTGTGATTTGATTCCGCTTGAGCAACTGGTACTCTTTCCGTTTACCTAAATTCTCGGGTTCTGCTGATATATACGAGTAAGAGCAGGACGTAAAATGTTATACGAGCTTACGGACGTGGGCACTTGCTACGGTTTAACATCTCGCTGGTTGCAGCAGAGAACAACGCTATACGAGTATATTATGACCCGGCAGCATGATCTCGCGGTACTCACGCTATACTCGCGGTTGGATGTGCACACAGTCACTCCGTGACTGTTACATGCTTTAGCCTTGTGGAATATCATCGTCAACACGGGTAATTGCTCCTCGGTCATGAGTATCATACCTGCTATCTCGTTATACAGTATGATTCAAATTTATATAGATATAGTTCACTGCAAAATGTACCGTGTCATCGTGCTGTGACGTTTATATATTATCTTTATTTTTTAGTGATTATCATTTTAAAGGTAATGGAGATTTTGCTGTTTCACATTCTACTCTGGGATGGGAGACGAAATACATAGAAATAAATGTGAAATTTAATTTATCAGCTATCAATAAGATGCATTAACATTTCTTCTGTAATTTCTACACAGAATTGTTCAGTCATTGCAATAACAGAAATATGTCCCGAGCTCCAAAGAATTGTAATTGTATCATTTATTGTTACCAGGTAATCCTACAGAAGGAGTAGAAAAAAAATTTGTTTTCGATGAAACTGTTCGGTCCGGCGTCTGTATTATTCCTAAAAGCTGAACTCAGCTCGCAGCAGCTCGTGTATACGTACGTGCCGGGGATTCACCCGAGACATAACGGATGCGCGCAACTCCGCATAACGGTTTTCGGCTTTTTCTGTCCTGTATTTACGAGCATTGGTATTTACGTGGTTGCGGATAGCGTGTGAATGACGGGTTTGCTTGTTGTAATACAACCCCTTGGCTCGCTTACTGATATGTATACCTGCATGCGTATTCGCGCAAATAGTCTCTCACGCACTAGATTCACCGTGCGAACATGGCAGATCAGAGAGAGAGAGAGAAAGAAAGAGAGAGCTCGATAGTTCGTCCATTATACCAATAGCACCGATACAGAACAGAGAATACGATAGCATCCACAACTACAGAAGTTACGCATTTGTTATACAAATTGCGTAACAGTTTAGCACATACCGCAGACATATTTAGCATAATCAACAAACCTCCCTCGTAAATCGTTTACTTACGAAACTTGAAGGAAGGTTACGTAAAGGAGTCTAAGAAATACAACTAGAGTAAAAAGTCATGGCGCTGTGATTGGTCGTTTGTTCGATCGTAGAACAAAATGTGAACAAAAAGTAAAACCAACACTACGATCTCAAACTTGTGGTCGACTTTTTATCTTCTTAGCGAATGTATATATTAGAAATCGTAATAGACCACTCTATTCTAATCTATTTACTTTCAAATATTTTAGGCTTTATAACATTTTCATGGCGAGATAAGACAAAGTAGATTTACTATTTATGGCCATCGTTTAACTATAAAGATTCATGGTTAGGGAAATAAAATAGCTTCATGCTTATGTGCTCTTACTGGTTATTACGAGTCTTTGTACATAATTTGTTGACAAAATGAGATAATAATTACGACGTCCACGGTTGTAGCTATAGATGTTTTTAACGAATTTCTACATTCTTGAACGCAGAAGCTGTATATTTATAGGAAGTACTGTCAAATTATTATTATTACACACGTTTCTAATGACTTTGGAGAAGTAACTGATACTAGGGGTGGACACAAGTGATGCAGTGGCCACGTCTGGTACATTAACTCTATTACTTATCAATCGATTTAAGTTGAATGAAGTTTTGATGTTGATGTTTTAAATTTAAGGAAAAACAGTTGAAAGTTATAAATGGTTTGTTTGCATATCAAATAAAAATGAAAGATGTATCTTGATCTCAGCAATCTCATAAACGTGCTCCGTAAATCGATTTGCATGTCCAGACTTGAAAAGTTCTCCGGTGGCTTGTTTTAAATCAAAAGCAAAGAAAATGTGAATAGCATAATATTAAGGAGGCATCTGCGAGTAACTTTAGTCAACTGACGCACTATTGTAGACAAATTTCAATGGATATGAAAAAAGGAAATTTATGTTGTACATCGCTTTATATTATTCCTCTTGATACTGTGCAGAGTGTCGACAAAAGATGTTATTTCTTTCCAGTTTTTTTTTACGAAATACGAAGTGATAATGCCAAAATAATTTTTGAGGACTAATGTAGCTCGGCTCATACGGTGAATGCCGAGCGGAACTCGTGGCAACATTGCACGTATATTGATGAATACAATAATAAAACTAGGAAGCCTAGCGGTTTATTTTTTCCAATAAACACAAGATACCACGAGCTTGAAGCAGCTCGAAAATTCTTTCAAACATTCTTGGTATTTTCACGCTGGAGAAATTAATTGATGGAAAGGTTATGTTTGCTCTGCCATTCTGCGATTATCCTCTCAGAGTATGCCGTGTTGCCACGTTTCTTGTATCTGTTATTTAAATGGTCGAAAAATACTGGTTAAAGTTAACTTAATTTTCTTATGTAGTCTTTGCGGTAATGCATACATTTTGTTGTGTTTGAACGATTCACTAGAGATTAAGTTATCAACTCATTTTTTTAAGCACTTAATCAGCAGAAGAATCATTTGTTAACCTCGTCTACCATAAGAAACTATGTTAAAAAAGGCTTATTTTAATTTGGAATATTTACGTTTCTAGACGGTCAAACTTATTGTGCTACTTCGAACTGCTTCGTAATGTCGGGATCTTCGATGTATATTATTTTATGAGATCATCTTCTAAACTGATAAACGCAGACGCTTCCTTAATCCGTGACTTTCTCATCAGATTTAAATTGATGTGTAATTGTCGTCATGAAATTACTGGGGTAAAGTTACGAAAGAGCTATTATGTAAATTAATCTACGTTTCCCGCTAGAATTATTTCACTTCGTCGATCAACCGCAGCCATTTTTTTTACTCGGAATGCTCCAAAACGTGCTCACGTGATGGCGTTGCATGAAACGGGTTTTACCAAAGCTGTATTGATTCTCTCGGCCATATTATCGTCGCCGCAGGGGCCTTGCAGAATTGCTACTTCAATAGTTTATGAGGTTTACTTCTCGGTACTTTTCATATCAAAGTTGTCGAAAGTTATGGTGCGTAGATTTTTATCTCACAAGTGAATACAATGATTTCAAATACGTCCACACATTATTTTTACTTTCTCAACACGTACGAAGTATTTAAAAGAGAAAGTATTGTATTCTAAATAAAAATTTCACTTTTATATTATAGTGGAAATACACGTATCCAGAGCCCTTGGTTAAAAAATAAAATAAAATACACTCACTTCTATCGGATGTATCGTCTAGAAAGTCCAAGAGAGAACAGATCGCAGATAAATTTAGTGAGTGTCTACTACGTATGAAATGTAGTTTCGCTATTTAAATTGGAACCAATTCTTTTTGAAATTATTATTATTTTTGTTTGATACGAACAGGCAGACTTACCTGTAAATAACAAGTCCAATACGAGGAATTCAGTTCAGTGGTGTATTCGTTATCTTACGTAGTCATTCGCATGAGATAGAAACAAAATATCGGTTGTAAAAAATGTGCATAGAGTGAAACATGGATTTTGTCGTAGGTTTATTAAAAAAAAATTATTATAACAGCCTTAACGATTTCAAGCGGGTTACAGTAAGAAATGTACTCATCATTATTCACACCGAATGCTGATGTCAGAAATTTTCTTAGACACAACAGATACGATTTTATTTGTATAAACACGTATTCACTTGTACTCTTTATCGCTGGCATAGCATTTTATAAAAATAGTTCGTGACTGTATTTCAAACCATCTTATTCAGCTGTGGCCTAGAAATCTACTCACCATAACTTTCTATAACTTTGATATGAAAAGTAGCGAGAAGGTGGCTCGGTCTGTTAAACTGTTGATGCAACCGTTCGGCAGAGTCTATGTGGCGACAATAATATGGCTATTATGAGAGACAGCCCGTTACTATAGTCAATTTCGCATTATTTATTTTAATTTATGATGTGACGATAAAAAATTTACGTGGGGAACGTAGACTTCGATATTTAAAAATGTCACATTATATCGTTCGTAAGTGTACCTCAGCACCTTCATGACTACAACTTCACGCTAATTAGAATGTGATGAGATAGTGACGAGTTGCGATTACGTCATTCCCACGTTTTTTTTTCTATGAAATGCTATGCCAGCGATGAAGGCTATAACTATACTACGTGTTTATAACAACAATATACCACAACGTCAGATTTGTTGTGTCCGCACAATTTTTCGAGCTTAATATTTGGTGTGAATAATTATCAGTATATTCCTCGTCGAAAACAACTTAAGGTTACTCACTTTGTGATAATAATTTTTGTTTAGTGGACTTATGGCTAGGTTCATATTTAAAACGCCGTACGTTTTTTTTTGTAATCGATGATTTGTCTTTACCTCATTCGAATTACTATACATAAGGTAACGAGGGCACCGCTGTACTCAATTATTTATTTTCTACTTTCTATTTGCATCTAAGTATGTCATTACGTCTCAGATTCAAGGGTAATCGCTTTTTTGTCAATCTGCGGATCAAAAGTAAACTGTTTACCGATGTTACCTTAAACTCATACTCTTTCGCAGCCTCCAGGAAAAATTATCATGTTTTCTTAAGATACATCTAGACAGACAGACAGATAGCAATGAGTGAATGATTTTTTTCGTATTCTAGAACACTCGAAACTTGTAATTACACCATATTCTGCAAGTAGATTTTTTTATTACAATACTTTCACCCATAACATACTTCGTATGTGATGAGAAAGAGAAAAAAATTGATTAGAAAGTTTCAGCACTGTGTGCTTTGGACTGCCCAACATCGAAGCTATTTTCCCAGGAGGAGAGACTTTTCGCCAGACGGGATTTCCATAAGTTTTGACCTTGGGCTTACTTAGAAACTGTAAATAAAACTTTACGACAAATTTACGGTAGTCCTCGGGGATTGTTCTTTCCCCAAACTTTTTAAATTGATCAACCATCCTACTGAATCGTTGAATCTGAAGCGGACACTGAGAAAAATCATTTGTCCAAAGAAAAAATTTGAATAATTCATAGGAAACAGACGGAAAAGTAGACGCGTAAAATTATTCTGGAAATATTATGAACAATGCGAACGCATGCGATGTGAATTACTATTTTACCCAGACACAGTTACTAATATGGCCTTTGATTTATTGCTGGTTTGATAATGCAAACAGGATATCGTTCTATCGTTAATGAATCGACTGTAAATGTTTCATAAATTCATTGAGAATTAATAAAGCAACTAGATTCGTCGATTTTTAATACTAAATAAATCGTTAAAAAAATCTTTAGTATCGACATTTATTTAGTGTTGTTGCTTCATTGATTCTCAATAAAATGACGAAGCAATCAGAGTCAACCAAAATATAGGAATTTGATATGCTTGCAAAATACCTACGCATTCCAAGAGGATCGGTATCATATAAATCTAGACAGCAGTTGGCTCAGACCACGTACTGTGTTTGCCAAACATTCCATCTTGTGAATGCTCATTCCTTAGACGTAGCTAAAAGAACAAAAGTTTAAAGGTTACGTTTTGGCTTCGAGGTATAAAATATTATACCAGACCTCGATTCATTCTCGAAAACTCTCGTAAAGTATTTCCAATATTTTGCACATACCGTTACGTACGAGCGAGATACATGTATTTTTCTCATAGTTTGTACGCAAACTAAACGTCTAGTAATTGGCGATGTTACATGGACCGCGGGAAAAAGATATTACAAATGGTCATATTTAACAACTGAGTATATTATATCATGAATGTTACTTCTGTGAATACAAAACTGAATAAAAAGAGACGACATTATGTGTTAAGTACACAAAAAATAATGTTAAATATTATATACCAACTTGGAGTTCCCATCGTAGGTATTCCCTTGCCCTGTTGTTCATTTCGAGTTCCTCGACCTGCTAAGTGAACCATGGCCTGCTGTTTTTGCCAGGAGTCATATATTTGATAGGGCCGGAGAGTTTGAGATCCGTAAGAGTGTCGTGTGGGTGTAGGACTCTGTCTATTTATATATTTGTGAGCATACACAAGACTGAAGGGGGCTTCGGCACACGCTGGCGTACTCTGTGCTTCATGCGCGGGAACGTTGTTCGCCCCCGTCGTTCCCATGGTCGATATTCATGGTCGTTTGTGCGTAGGCGAATGGGCTATAGGAAGCCTATTTTGCTAGCCAATCATTGATTTACTACGACGAGACTTTGTTGAACCCAATGACGTTTTGCACACGGAATGGATGACGTCTGATAAATGTGTAAAGTGAGTGTTAAAAGAAAAGGGAATTACTAAAAAATATTCACTTCTATGTACATAAATAAAACGTGATTTGAGGTAGTCCATGGGTAACCGATTGATGTTAAAGAAATCGCACTAATGACGTTCTTGTTTGTTAAAATTCAGCAAATAATATGACCAATTATTATCAGACGTAGGAAAAACTTTTTTAAGTCACATTTGTCGTGTTACTACTTCATAATAACGATATCATGAAGACAGAAATTAACAGTTAGTATAAAAAATTAATAGTTCTGCGTTTGATGAATTTTCTTCGAATGCCAACTCTTTTTACAAAATATTGATGTATACGAAATTTAAATTAGACTTCTCTCTCCCGCGCTTAGAAAATTGAGCGATAACGTTTTCAAGTCGAGTTGTGCTTCGCAAATTTTTCACCTTTACTGACCGATGATGGACGTAATTTCCAAATTAATTTTCTTCGTATAAAATGTTTAATCGCACGCTTTTATAAAATCACAAAAAACTCTTATATTACGACGCATTTACTCACGACGAATGGTGATAATGGTGCATGAATACATGCATTTTTATCAAATTTTCACTTCAACACTCCCGGAATTAGCATAGATTTATGTGGGTATTTAAAGAAAGTGAGGTTATGTAATCGGTTATCGAACAGCCGGTGAGGGTAAGATAACCAAAAGAGAACAAAAGATAAAGTTTAACTGCAATTAACGAAAAAAAAACTGTGCGGTAAATCGCATTCTAATTTTTGTATGGTGTTCTTGTTAGAGTAATCGCTTATCAATTGTATATTATTTATATGCTCTCAAGTAAAATTCATAAAATCTGAACTCTTCGACCAATCTTGCCCAAATTGAATATCAACCGGTCTTTGATGATACTCTATATTTTTTAAAATTAGCCGCAACACTTTGAATTTGCGGAAATTAGAGCAATCACAGACATTTTTTGAAAATTTCAAAAAGCCGTAAAATTTGTAATTTTTTAGGAATTTTGATAAAATTTTTAGTAAATAAAGAGGTAATATAGATTAACATCTGTGCGAAACTGGATCACTGTAGCTCAAATCGTTCTCGAGTTATAGACGCTTCAATTTTACAGTGCCAGATCATGCACACACACGTCCGGACATGTTTTCTAAATATGATTTTATGAAATTTTGGGACATTTTAAACGCGTTGACATTGAAAACTGGAAAAAAATGCTGTCACCGTCACAAAGCTTCCTTTACGAGGAAGCAAAAAAAGTGGGATAAAGTTAACACGTGTTTACTCGTGGACGACCTCAAAGAAAAAAGGTTTACATATCGAATCTGATTGATACTCTTTTTAAATTATGTCCACTTGAAGTCAGAAAGAAATTAATTATAAATGAAGCTTTGAATTGCATTTTCCAATAACCGTATGCTATCGACGTACGCCATAATGCGTATTTATTCACTCACATAGCTGGTGTCAGGATGATCCGCCCTCGGAGGATCCTTTGGTGACAAGCGACTCTATTTTAATCCTTACCCACTCGTGTTCCTATACCCAGATAAAATAAATAGCTGCGAGGGTGATACGCGGACAAGGATAACGGCACAGCACAATTTATATTCCTATATTATTCTCTTTGAGTCGCCATATCGTTGACGTAATAACACAGCTTTTATATAAAGTAACTTCCTGTTTTATTCGTTTTCAATTCTCTATGAATAAGAGCGCATACGTCGATCGTGAAAAGTACATTTTAATACCGCGAAGAATCGAGAACACGGTGGCTCTGTTATTATCTGTCTCATACGAGTCAGTATTAATTGGATACCCTGACACAGGATTCCTGCGTACTGGAAAATACGATTCCCAGAAACATCAGCAAGCCAGGGAATCCGATTATAGCACACATATCTGCCGGATGCAGAGCGAGGTGACCCAATTGAGTGACCCACTTTTGCCATCCTCCAGTACTCTACATACAGAAGAAGCCCGTGTGCGTCAGTACTTTCGTAGCAAAATGGAACGAGAAACGTATTTTTTATACTTTCCAACGTTTTGTGAACTACTCTCGAACCTTTGAAGCTTCTACCAATATATATATTACGATGTGCCATTTTTATAACGTTTTATTTTTTATTCTTCTTTCGCCCCGTCCAAGTACCGAATCTGTATACTTTAAAAAAAAATTCACGAAAGGGAGGTGGGACGGAAAAAATTCTATACAGTGGCTCACTCGGCTACAAATTTGTGTGATAAACATTGTATGGAATCATCAGAAAAGATTAAGGTGACTTTTAGCTAAACTTGACGCCTCCATTGGCGGAATGCCAATATGACCATGTCCCCTGTTAAAACCTACAACTTTTGTATAAAAGATTTTTCAATGGGATTAACTATTTTGGGAATTTTTAAATTTTTGTCTTAGAGAAACACCCTGTACCGGTATCGAATAAAAATGAATCTGCCACTCGTTGGGATATTTGAGTATGAACGTCGAGTTAAGCATCATTTACGAATTTTTCCTCCCCCTCCGCCCTTATTTCGTAAGATTGTTCTTTTAAGTACAAACTTATACTTGGACAGGGTGTGAGTAAAAACAATGGTAACAAACGACATATACTAGTATACATATGGGGCATTCCAGGTAATATCGATCTGTCAGTGATCTTTTAAGTTTTTAGATCTCCTTTAGTCAAAATGGCTGCAGCTTTAGTTAAGATGCTAGATATATTGGTAAAAATTTACTTATAGGACCTCAAGTAAAGTTATGAATATCTTGGAGGAGGTCTTGAAATTTGTTTTGAGAAATTCTAAAAGAGAGGCTGATAGTGTCAGCATTCATAATCACTATTGCGAAATCACTTTTCGTAATCAATTCTAAAATTAGTGCGAATCCCTGCAATATACTTTTCCGATGCTTAGCAATATACAATATATTAATTGGAAGAAAAATGTGGTTACGGCCAGGTGAACTGTGCTGGAATACCTAAGCTGCGTTATGTATCCGAAGACTGTCGTATTATTTACATAGGATGTAGCAATAAAAGCGGATTGTCGTTGATCCTCGGAAGGAAAGTAGAAAATGAGAAAGTCCAGAGCCTGTAAAATGGTTGGAGAACGGTAGAGAGTCGAAGCCAAAGTTTGATTAGAAGAACGGCTCTTGCGGTCGACCGTGCGCATCGATCAAGAGTTCCCCAGAGTCCGCCGCGAACGCGACAAACTTTCTGGCTCGACTCTCTGCTCCACAGTGGCTTTGGCACAGCTTCTTCAACCTTTCATGTATTTATACATGATATAGCGTAGATTCGTGCGACCGTATCCACGCTGCTACATCTATACCGGCTTAAAATGAATAATTTAATTAGCCTCGTCCGTCTGCTTTTAGCAACTGAGAGCACTCATCTCAAATACCGTGGTATATTTATATTCCGTAAGTGGATACGTCTAACGTTGGCTAAGGATTCGCGGTATACTCGGTTAATTTATTTTTCGTTCGACTCTCGTCCAAACTTTCAAATCCCCCTGGATATAATAACTTGCATCGTTGATATAGATGCAACGACGTAACGAAACTTCGTAATACGCCACAAAAATGCTAAAGTAAAGGAAGTATACTTACATATCATCGTGGAGCGGATTTATTGAGCGAAAAGAACAAAATATAGCTATATATATACATAGTTACGTATAATAAAAAAGCTCAAGAACTGTGAGTGCATACATAGGCATAGCTATATCAGACTCTGGTCGCAGAGTTGCTCCTTTCGAGGCACTCAACTTTGCCGAGTGGTCAAATCTTAGTTTCTTCCCGATCTCTGGATCATACCCAGAAGTAATGGTCTGGTTTCGCAACCTTGATCGACTGACCTTCGCTCGGACCAAACGAACAATTTCCGCGTTTAACTTATGACCACTCTGAAAAATTATCGTTAGCTACAGTAGTTTTGATTACATTCCGAAGTAACAAAAAAATTGATTCATGAAAGGGTTGACCTGCCATTAATTCTTGATGTACCTTTTCAGCCACGAACGTTTGTTCGCCCGAGTCGAAATTCCAAACCTTTGAATACCCTTCGCGTGCTCCAAGTGGGTAAAATCTGGCTATTTAGGAGGCTTCTGGGAGAGCATGAGAGCCTCGTTTTACTCTGCCGACTCTACAGGAAGGTTGGAGCACTTGGAATTTAATTGACCATATTCTCCATTAGTTCTACACATTACCTGAACTTGGGTTAGATTCAAAATGTACAAACAATACATTTTTATTCACTCTACCTTGACTCTGTCTCTCACGGTTACATTTCATGAACTCGTCCTCTCGATCGCTACGATGTTCTTTTGCCTGTGTGAAACTAATATACATTTAAAAATTATATTTTATGAAAACAAAAATCTTTTGCGTTATTTTTTTATCGAACCGATGATACGAGCAGATGCAACGTAGGGTCTGGTACGATATTACCCCTAATTACCTCTCATTTCAATTCATTGAGTAAAATGTGCTGGTGTAAAAGAGTTAACGGAGGCTATGGAATCATTAATGTCAACGGAGATTTTAAATTCGACTCGGAACCGTCTACGGAGGATGCACGGAGGGTATATACCGAGGATACAATGAGAATAAACGGAGAGTCTGCGAAATATGCTATTCAACCTTCGTTACCTCCCGTTTCAAACCAAAATCGGTAAAATCTGCCAGTGTACAGAATTAACGGAGGGTACGAATTACAGTGCCAATGAAGGTTCAAATTTTACTCGAGCTTAGACCATAGACGGAAGTAGATTAGGCATGAGAGCCATGGGGTGGCGAGAATACGGACGAGCCTGGATTCGTCGAGAGTTCCAAACTAACTTTGAAGTATGGTACCTATACATCGAGCACTGAGCCACACACGACCACGTACCCTACACCCTTCATACAGATACTACAAATGTAGGAAATACACCCGCACGTATTACAGTCTGAAATACGTGAACCGCGACGTTCGAACTCTCTGGCAAACATTCAGCATTCAAACGCGAGAGTTTGACTTTGCTAAGCAAAGAGCCTCGCGCCAGGTAATCGCACCGCAATCACGAATCACAGCATAAAGCGAGCGATAATCGCATGCGTTGTCTCACTGTACTTCTTATCCCTTTAAAGATTTTTCAGTCCTTGTTATTTCTTTAATTTAACAAAATCTCTTTAGCAGGATTATATCAACACTGTGAATCCGATTGGTTCTTAACCCCTGATTAAGAGGATCCGTGTTGGGTGTTTAAAACCTTTAGATGAAACTATCATTTTTTCCATTTCGACACACCGTACACATGCGAATCACGACAACGTACGTACCGACACTTTAAAACGAAAAATTTTAACATAATAACGAAAAGATACCAAAGAATGTACCGCTGAACTGAGCATCATAGTTTCTGAATGTTGATAAATGTTCTAAACCACAATTTCGTCATTTAGCCATGAAACAAATAATTTAATAAGCGCTAAATGAATTTAAATAGTTTGACATTTTCCAACTTCCGAACTGAAAAATGTTAGATCTACAAATAATGTTTAAAATTGCGAAAGAACAATCAATTCTACATCTGACAGACAAAAATCTAGGCTTCAAGTACGGTTAAGGTTTCATGCAAATTCCATTCCTGCGCGAAGTTTATCTCTTACCGTAATCGGTAAGTGAGTTACTGATTAAAACAATGTACATCGCAAACCTATTGGAAAACTTATCGACCGAATTATACCATGCGTATTTCGTGACATGTGTAGTATATGATAGCGTTGATATCTAGTTCCCGCTATTCATTCGCTGGCCGTGCATGTCAAATGCTTTTAGCAAAATAAAATGTAGGCGGAGCTGCGGCTCAGTTGCAACGAGATGAATGAGCTGATAATGAGGATCCGTTAAAAAAGTTTGAGAGAAAACGAGGCGAATTGGATATATATGTGGGTAGCTGGGTAGTAAAATATAGGTAAGGAAAAATCAGTCGCTCAAGTGGAGCGTAGAAAAAGCTCCGTCCCTTACGGAAAATAACCATAAATATCGATAAATCTGCAGTGGAAATCACGTTCATATATGGTTTGTGAGTGCGTCAAAGTTTCGTGTCGAAGTAGGCAGGGATAATGTCAAAGCCACACAAAATTGCATTGGGTGTGGGCGTCTCTCTCTTTCTCACGCGCACAACACACACACACACACACACACACACACACACACTTATGATTGTGTATGTGCCGATTGCTTGCATATACCACGGTGTATACAGATGAAAAGCTTTGTTGTGACTGTAGACTCTATACGACAGAGTATGCATAGCAAGGTTTATAACCACGAGAACTAGATAGCTCGGTGATTCTCGATTATCGATGATGGCATCGATTCCTCTCGCCTTTCTGGCTGCTCTCTTCTCCGGCTTTCGCCCGCTTTTTATCCGCCTCTTTCTCTCGTTCGCTCCGAATGATTTTCCATCCCGGTAAAGCTGCGAGTACCCTGACATGCTCCCGGGCTAAATGTTCGCTGCTGAGAAAACTCAATTAAATGTAAATCCTGTTAACGAACGAGCGCGCGCTACCGACGCTGCTTTCCATCGCTCTTCATACTCAGCTGTCGCGTCCGAACGCGCTTCCACGCTCCAAACACTCGATCGTTGTGTACATCGCTCCTATCGCCTGTCGCTCTCTTGTGCATTCTCTCTTCGGTCAGCTTTCACTTCGCATCGAACGCGTTCGACCCTCTATACATGTCTTACTCATTACGTTTCTGGTTCCGACAAGCGGAACTGGTACCTATAATCGCAGCTCTGCATCGACGTTTCTATCGTTACCTCCTCCTTGTCCCCCAACTTCGAGCAACGCGCAACATCGAGTACGAGCTTTACGGTGGAAAGCTTCCGTCTATCCGGGAACGCCCGGGATACGGAGGTGATATGAGACGTATTTTGTTCCATCGTTATAATATAAAAGAGGTACATTTTCAAAAATGTCAACTCATGTTATTCAGTAGAGTTGCTCTTCAAAACAACATCTAGTATAGGTTTATACTGCGCAGATCAAGATACCTTTTGCGTAGCATACATAATAATATCGTGCAGATATACGTTGGACCATATGCGAAGCTTCTATGGCAGTATATGGTACGAAAGTTTATGTCTAATAGATTCTAACTCATGCACGTATAGCAGAACAGACTTTATTCAATATTGATGCTGAGTTAATAATATTTGTAACTTCACGGGGTCAACACCCAAATCAAATCATTGTCCGAACAATTTTTGGAGTGGTGAAACCAGAATCTTAACTCCTGATACTTCAACCGGATATTGATCCGTATCTGCTTATCCTATATCATTGTGTTTGTAGTAGTTCTGTTAACGTATTGGTGGATAGTGTTCAGCCAGAACTAGAATTAATACGATTCGTAAATCAATGTTTCTCCAATGTCGGTCTGACCATTCGAGTACGGGTCAGTATCGGGTTGATGAGGAGTCAAGCGTTGGACTTGATGTCACTGCTCTCAAAAGCTTTAATAGTTTTCGTCGAATTGGTAAAGCTTTTTTCTGAATCGACTCTAATAATTTCCTCATAATAACAGGAAGTAATCTTTTGCAGTTATATGATTGATTAAATAAAATGGAAGTTTTATGATACGCGATCAATAGCCACGGCAGAAAGTTCTGTCGGATGTCTGGCATTTGACACAGTACGTGGGGAGCGAGTCCAGAGATTAATATTATTCTTCCCACGTTGCCGAGAGCTCGGTTCCCACCCTTTGGTAAGAAAATCTATATTTCTCCTTCTCCCCTTGTCCTCTACTACTGTGCGCGATGTTTTCAGACTTATATTGCTACCCCCTTGTAGAGCTTTGCACGAATGACAAACGAGTGAGGGTTCTTCGAGATTTCATCCCTTTCTTACGCACAATGTAATCTGCATCACAACGTGGATTAATCTAAACAGAAAAATAAATGCATGTCTGCTTTATCTCGATAAGCTAAGGCATTATCGGCAGAAGCGACTACACTCAGCATACGAGGAGTAAGAAAAAAGCAGTCAACGCTGCTTGGTGTGTCGAATTCGCACGTCAATATCGTATACCTTATTAAAATCACAATCCTACGTAAATGTAGTCGGCAGGATGCCAATTTCTCGAAATAATGAAGCAAAGTTACCAGCGGTATGCGACGCGAGTACACAATTTGCCTACCGCTCTGCAAATGCCACGCCAACAGTACACAGAGTGGATGATCCTGCATAAAATTACACGATAAAAGTGAGACTCCGGAAGCACACTACCATAATTCGTTGTGTTTTCACCCAGAAAAAGAGAAATAGTAGCATTTTATGAAAGGACGAATGATAGAGAGGGAAAAATATTTTCGCTCAACCGCGAAGTTCTATTCTCGAACTCTCGTAGTTCAAGTTGAATGTCGCAGGTTTCAAAAGTGTCTGTTCCTTCAGAGATCCGAACACGTATCAAATGTGCAAGTTTATGACTTCAAAATGTATCATATATACAATTTCATTTGTTGTGTTTTGTGTACTTTTAGCGGGTTCAAACTGTTAAATAGGTATTGCGTTTACATCAAACCATACGCCCCGGTAGCCTCTTTCCACACTACGAGTTGTACGTATCGCGTGCGTAAGAATTTGTTTGCTTTACTCAAACGTGGCGGAGTGACCACTCGGTATGTACCTACATTGAAATTTCTAACCCTCCGTTAGTTCGAAATGCCTGCGTTAATTGAGAGTTTGACAGTGTGAAGGCGGAGTATCGTGCATTAAAACTAAATTTAATTTAGATCTTATCAGACTCCCAAAATATGTCAGTAAATCGAAATTCAAAGTCAACGTAGGGACAAGTAGTGTCGAACAGATTCTAATTGACCCACCATAGATCCTTCAACAGAACCTCTACATCAGTCTCCGTTGTCAAAATCACAGACTCGTCTACACAACACCAGTAATGCTCAGTAGAATAAATATGAAAATAAATTATAAAAAATGTCAAACCGATTCCGGTCGGTCATCAAACAAAACTTTAACTGTCTTACAGCTTTGTCGTGTACTGATTGACGTATCGAACCATAGAGCGGAACGGCATTTTTTCCTGTAGGAACACCAATCTCTGTTGAAAGGGCCATAAGGGCTATTTATGATCCAGGATTTCGATACAGTAGGGGTATAAGTCAGCTGTAGACGCAATCAGTGCTAGATGTGGGATTCACAAAAGGGGAAAGTACGCCGCATAACAGTTCAAATATGTTCAACATTTTAAAAAATTTGAGACATCGATTTTGAAATAAAAATGTTTACTCTTAGGTTTATAAAGAATGACGTCTAAAACTTCTGAGTACTATTTTACATACACACGTGATATCAAATTGTGATTTCAGAAGCCGCTATTTTTCATCGTTTATTATGTACATTTTATTTGTTTAACTTGACATTGAACGGAGATTAAAACCGGCGTCGTCATCAGTATGCCAAAAGGATTTGAGGTTCACGGATGGCAAACGGAACTAACAATTTCGATTGAGGTTGCGGTAGCTCTACTGCAATGACTGACGTTTCACGCCGCCACGAACCAAGCGAAAGAGATGCAAAGTTGGCGACGGCAGAGCAGAGAACGGTGAATGAAGAGGAGCAGAAGCACCAGGTACGCGGAAGCGAGAGCAGTGCACGTGCAAGTGCAACTAGCGATCGCGCGCGAGCGGGCGAAACAGGACGGGAGGAAACGAGAGAGGCAAGGCACGTGTGCCACTAGCGTTGAGTTTATTGCGAGGCGTGCTGGCATTTACGAGAAAACTCTGCCAATATCGTGTATCTCGCGGAACAGGGAGACGGAGTGGAAGCGATCGAAGCGGTGAGAGGTGCGTTATGTGTATGTGCGAGCGAGAGCGCACGAGGCAGCGAGGCATCTACCTCCATAATATATGGCGGAAAGGTAGAGAGGTACAAAAAGAATGTGCATACAGTGATAGAAAGCTGATCGATACAGTGGACTTTGAAAGCCCATGCGAAAAAAAAAGTAAGTGCTAGTGAGAAGTTGAAAGCAATCAAACGTTCCACGAAGAAATGATGAGCACCGATCACAGTGAGAAATAAAAATGTAAATGGCTTTTATCAACTGATAAAAAAGACAACACACTATTTTCGTATTAACGTAACATTTTTTATCTCTAATATTATCTTATAAAAAACACTTTATATCGGAATGAAACGTCATACTTGCTTCTATAAAATTTCACCTTTACCTCCAACTTGATAGATGAAGATATTAAATTGTTAAGACTTTGTACAGTAATTTTAAATGTGGGATAAATAAAGGAGCAATATTTATTTTTAAACAGACGAACCCGTTACAGTTTTATAATAAATTGTAAATACATACAATACAATTTATGGCGCGGAACCGATAGTGTTACTTCTATTATGAGTGAATTTTGGAGCTTTTCGCTACTTCTGCGTGATGATTACAATGATGATAATAATAAATGATGATTGCTGCTCAACATTAAGCAGCACTGTGCTGATTAGATGCGGGCTCTAGTAGTAACGAAAAAGTCCTTAAATAAGCGTTTAAGGATGGCAGCTACTCACGTCTAAGTGTTAAATATTAGTTCACATTTATGAAAGATGTTCGTCTATGGGAATCACGCTTCTGTATAAAATTTCGAGTCGATCATCTGCATGATTGTCCAGTAATTAATTATTGAAGTTATACTGTTACACACGGACCGCATAACAAAAATCATCAGATATTTAATGTAACTGTCGAGAATCATACTAAAAATGTTAAGATTTTAATTATAATTGATCGGAATAATGTTTTACATGTTTGGGAAGATCTTTTACGAAGATCGGCACTTTCTATCTACATGTTTGTCGAGAACTTATAACAATGAAATAACTTGTATTATATACAACAATGTACGTTCGCGATCTTGCGATACACATCTCTTTTTCGCACGCTGCCCAACCGGTAATCTGCGCGCGAACCGACCTCCTCGTAATTCCCTGCCAGAAAAACACTCTTCTTAGGGCGACTTTCTTCCTCCAAGGTTCTAAGATAAAATGCGTCCGCCAAACAACGTAATGTCGATAGAGGAGATCGAAGCTTATTATTAGAAGGAGTTATGGTATATGGACAGTTCAAGCAGGACACTCCAGCTGTAGCACTTTTTTCCACTTTGTGTAACCGTATTAAACACCGAGAGTGTCCACCAGTAAGTCAGGATGAATCTGAAAAGGCTACCTTCGGCATGAAGAACTTTTTTGCCCCGAACCAAATGGTATCAACTGCTTCTGCTGGAAGAAGTATTCTTCGACACATCGAAATCTGGCTAGGATATTTATTTCGTGTTTAAATGAAGAGGTGCCGATTGGGAGCATGCCGATGTAGGAGCGCACTGTGCTGATCTCAAAGAAAGAGGTTCTCAGTTTCAAAGAATTATAGACCAATAACCAGTCTCCATGTGTGTTATAAAGTATTCACAAAGGTCTTGTACGAGCGAATAATTGAAACAGGGAGTCTGGTATGGCGATAGGGGTGAGAGAATACGAAGAACGCGGCTGTAAGCGGGGCGTGGCACGTTGCGACCTCAACCTCGCTCTTGCTGTGGTTAAGATATACTCGCGAGACATTGGGATGGCGTTCGGATTAAGTAAATCCGCAGTGATCCATCTGGTGGGAGGATGATCTAAACATCTTGCCAGAAACCCACAGCTGTGGGAGCGTCATAAGACATCGTGACACTGGAGAATCTTATCAATAGCTACGTATGTCGCAGAACCCCTTACCAATAGCTACGTATGCCGCAGAACCCCTTACAGGATGCTGTGGCGATCAAGCGAACTTCGGGGCAAGTATATGCAGCAGCCCAGACAAATTTGGCATTCCGAATTGTTTGGGCGGAACAAAATCGCTGACATTAACATGCTTGCCGCCCAGATCCTTCTCTATTCTCCTTCGGAGTAATCAGATGGAAATGAGACGAGTTGCGCAAGCTTCACTGAAGCACACGCAAGATGATGAGCTTGCATAGGAGTTCACATCCCAGATCTTCCGTTTCCCGTAAATACCTCTGGCGCCACATGGGCGGAAGGGTGTAGAGTGCCTGTAATACCAATTGTTTCTGGCGTAGCATGCGACGCTACACGAAGTTCGGATCTGCTCCAGTATTTTGTTCACGAGCATGAAAAGGTAAGAGTTGAAGTGCACGTTCCTCTACAGGGAAACAGAACAAGCAGCAGAGTTTCGTGTCCGCCGAGTCGATGGATTCTATCGCAGACTTGAAGCTTTTCCGGCATACGAACATGATCGAAATCGATAGGTATAGTATGCTGCTCGAACGGCATTCAGCAAGTTCATGCACGGTCTGTTTTTATGGCACATCAATGATACGGGCTTGTCAGTGCGGTTTACTTTTGCATTCTTACAGACAGCCGGCCTGATGCCTGAGGCCGAGGGATCTATTCTTGTTTGCTAGAATGGCATAATCAACATGCTCGTCTACCAGAACCATGTGCTGGTTACATAGGTCCTCGACGCGAGATGCAGTCTGCAAGCGATCGCCAGAGACACTCGTGCACATCCTATCTGCATGTTCCGACTATGCCGTCTCTCGCTATATCCATCTTCACAATATGCAGCGCAAAGTGTGTTGTACTGCTTCTTTTGTCACTCGAACATGGTAGACGAGATGCCACTGTAGCCCTGCGCCTTAGGAAGAACGTGAAGTCCCTATTTTGCTGGAACTATTCGTTCCCCACTGTCAGGCAGATAACAGGAAACAAGCCTGATATTGTCGTCTTCGATTACAGTAGTAAGATGATTTATGTAATCGAGTACTCGGTACTTGGCGAGACTAACATTGCCATTAAATACGACAAGCGTACGAAGTATCAGGATCTCTTGTTGGAACTTCAGCAGCTGCATTGGATATTCATGATCAAACTGGTAGTCCTCATAATCAGCGTTCTCGGAGGAATGAAACCGTCGCTTGTCTCAAATCTGAAGATCGTCCCTGCCTGCCAGCAACAGGCCGACGCCCGGGCAAGTCCGATACAGTAGGCGGTCATCCTGGGTTCACTCCGTCTATTTACCTTACGATCAAAAAGTACCCGAAATTTGTCAATAAAATGAAAACGGTTCAATTATATTTATTTTATTTCCTTCAAAGTAATCTCCATCGTAAGCAATACACATATTCCAACGCTTCTTCCAATCGTGAAAACACTTTTCATAGGAAGATTTGGGAATCGCCTTCAGCTCCTTCTGCGAAATCTCCTTTATCGCCTCAATCGTCTCAAAACGCTTTCCGCGATGTGGTAACTTGAGTCGTGAGAACAGGAAAAAGTTACACGGGGCCATGTCAGGTGAATACGGAGCTTGCGGAACGGTATTAACGTTGTTTTTGGTTAAATAGTCATGTACAAGATGAGATGTGTGAGCCGATGCATTGTCGTGGTGAAGAAATCACGAGTTGTTTCTCCACAATTCCGGCCTCTTGCGATGAACATTCTCCCTCTAACGCTTCAGTGCGCTCATATAATATTCCTTATTTACTGTTAGGCCCCTGATGCTCACACGACGATCTGCGAGCACAATTTTTTAAACTTTTTCCATATTTTCGTTAGTCACGGAGGTAGATGGACGACCGGAACGAGGCAAATCATCAACCACAGTATGGCCCGCTTGAAACTTTTTGTACCACTCGTATGTTTGTGTTTTTGACATTGTCGAGTCCCCGTAAGCTACCGTTAACATTTTTAACGCTTCCGCACATGATATTTTGTAAAAAACACAACATTTCAGGCACACTCTTTGCTCAACTAAATTCGACATAGCGAAATTCGCAGAGTGTACCAAACAATTTTGACAATATCTCAAGGGTGGCTCGATTAAATGAGAAATTCCGGGTACTTTTCGATAGTGAGGTAAGTCACGCGAGTCTGAACTGTCCTGAAGGCTTACCTCCTGGGTTGTAACTTAAAGCTTTTTAATTATTTGAATAAAGCTTTTTTGCAGTAATAAGAATAATAGGTAAAAGTCCCGTGTTTGCAAATAAAAATTTGCAAAAAAATGCAAATAAAAAAATTCTTTAGTTTGCGAAGCTTTTTTTTCTCGCCTGCTGCGCGTAGACCAAGAACTTTTAGTTCCCAACCAACCAAAACAGTGTTGTGCACCGTTGCAATCACCACTGCCCCTGCTGCTATACGTATGAGGCTTTCCACGTCAAATCGATCTGGCCACGATCTTTAAATTTATTAATTTATCTTCAGGAAACTTTTGAAAACAATAATTCCTACCTAATAATTATTTGTGAAAATGCTCGTTAAAATCCATGTTATCTTTATCTGCTAGACAATTTGATATCAGGCAAACGAATTTATCGTAAAGGATTGATAATTGATATAGAGTGTATAATTTTGATGATTTACAACGTACTATGATTAATAGAAAATCTTATTTTTAGTCTGGATTGTTTGATTTGTCCAATTCCACTCGGATGGTCCCGTATGTATCCGTGAACTCTTACCTTATTTCGTCGAGCGCCTGTAGACGTAGCAACGCGAAGTTAAGAGGTCACGATTTCTTTTGTCACTACGTCAGCAGTAACTGTATGGGTGCCAAATTGTAAAGAACTTTATACGTATACAGAGAAGTGAAGACATAGAGAGAGAGAGAGAGAGAGAGAGAGAGAGAGAGAGAGAGAGAGAGAGAGAGAGAGAGAGAGAGAGAGAGAGAGAGAGAGAGAGAGAGAGAGAGCAAGTAATAGAGATACATACGAGTAGAGCGCAGGGCGAGAGAAAGGCGAGATCTCGTTTCTCCGTGCGCCTGTACTTGGCGTGGCTACTACGCATTGCAACCGCGGACCTAGAATTAGATGAAAAAGGAAAAGTGGCAATGCAGGGTCGTCGTACAACGAATAGAACGACTAATTGGCTACACGCTTTGTAACATGTAAGATCGTATATATATATTATAGATGACAGCGGGATGAGATATTATTATTCAATTAGCGAACGGGCGCTCTAGGCTAACGAGCAAACGCGTTAACGATGGAATTATATACACAGGCGAGGTTGCGAAATCGATAATCGTACCATAAACGAATGTATATTTGATCGATTATGTGTTATGTTGCAGACATACATAAATGATTGCCCAGAATTAAAAAAAGAGTTGAGCTCACTGCGTGAATGTGGCACAGAGTAAGTGCAAGACAATTCCGACATTTTTTAGAAAATCCGAGACAGATAAATGTTTTAGAAATTTTTAGCTCTATCGCACTTGTGAGCCCCCTAGCGCTGCTTAGTAGATAATTAGCGCACTCTTAAGTATGTACAATAAACTTAACCTTGATGAAAAGCTAGATTTCAATTAATATTGACATCACAGCTGATCTTTATGGCATATCGCTCCCATTAATTTTGCTGACGAAAAACATTTCTACGACGATTTAATTCCTGAAAACCACCATAATGCAACTCTACTGTATTACAACATTACCAGAAGCGAAAATAGGTGAATATCTCTGCCATGAAATAACTCTACCATTGCTCTTTGATTACAAATATACCAGTTTACATCTTTGCCATGAACCAACTCTCCGGCTTTCTAAATCAAGATGGTAAGTGTTTCCGGGTAAAACAGGGATTGCGAGAGAGATAGCGCTCTATGGAGCTTCGAACAGACTTTTCGTCTGTCTTGGACCGTCGGAGAGTCGTTCTCCGGTAGAGATGTACATTGGTAGACTTGCAATATATAGTAGAGTTGTATTACGGTAGAGATATTTTTTGTTAGAAAAATTAAGGCGAAAGTTATAAATGTGTTATCTCTATTAAAATGCAGCTATTATATTTATTATGCTATTTATTAAGATTTTCCTATTATTATTATCACTACTGTTGTTCACTACTACTGAATAAAGTATCGCAATACTGCTTGGTGTTTCTTCTACTTAAGTATTTATGGTGTTATCTTCCGTCGTACGTGTGTGGCTGGGTTTAGGAGGAACACACTGGGGAAATGTGAGCGATATATATTTATTGTGTAATATAAGGCTCCCTTCGTCGTAGTCGTTATTTGCTTTACTCTCCCGCTCGCACAGATATCCTTACGTCACTAACTCCGTGTCTATCTCGTGATCAACAGCGTCGCGTCGTGGTTTTCGGCGGCTATGTACTAAGTATAACGCTCGTTGATCATAGGCCACGAAATGACGCGGATTCTATATGTTTTTTCATTTACAAAAATGAGCTGCGAAGAATAAAACTATTCAGGATGTACGTTCTGAGAGTGAGTACAGAAATCGATATACGACATTAAGGATGTAAAAGCGCCGTACTTGGTATTATATTAAATCCTCAAAATTTTATATGCTATAGACTAGATGCTATAGTTTGTGTCTATCGTATTCCAAGATATCTTATCGAACATTCGAGTGAAATATCAATTGAGAAATTCAAGAAATTACACACGAGGTTAACAACGCCCATACGAAAAAACTGACATTTTCGTACTTTCAATAAAGACTTTATACATTTTAAATTTGATGCCGGCGAGAAAAATAGTTAATATGAGTTAAATATCATAGATTCCAAAGATACCGTGGAATAAGCAATCATCGTCGTTGCGTCATTAGATCGTTGGTAATGTTGCGCGCGTACCTGATCTATTCTGCTTTTGATAATAATGCTTCCTTTGTAAATGCTGTGGGTGGGAATGGACGTATGACGCTCCATGATTGAGGAACTGAGACGATCGATATAGAGGTTCACTACGTTACGACAATGTCAGGTTACATTAACGGGACCGTTAGATTGCCAGTGGTATTCCTTTCTCTGTGTACCATGAAGTCACGTTAGCAATTCATAATGGGGAGAGGTTTAATTAATTTTATTCTCAATTTATAAGCTATCTTGATAGTTTATCAATTTATAAGCTATCTTTATAGTTTGCAATAATATGTAAGTATATATGAGTGCTGCAAGCGCTTTCATATAAAATTTTCAATCTGCAATCTTGTATTACTAAGCATACGGCGCTCCCATATCCTTAAGATCTTACAAGCTCTACTGCGAACAGATTGTCGTTGCTTCGGATATCTATACATCGTTTTTCTTCTCCATATCGTTTCCCTTCTCTCAAAAAAGTCTCCCTTCGTGCGCAAATTTCTGGCGGGGTGCGCGACCACGTCCTCGCGAGTCTATTCGAAGTCGCTCCAGATTTATCGTTCGCCTCGCCAATTTATATATGGTTGACTAAAGGGCTCCGCGAGACGCTATCCGTCCCGCATCTGGTGCCGTCGACCGTACTTTAAAATTATTCTTTGTAGGGGAATAAGAAAATACTGGAGTTTGGCTGTATGCGTGTCTGCGTGTAACCGTATCATTGCTGTCGAGGATATTTCCAATTCTCTTTTCTCTACTTATTTCGTCTCTGATAGACTCCTGTATTACTATTTATCTTCTGATACTATTTATCTTACTGTCAATGTCCTCGCATAGTTCGAAAGCCTGATGGTAAACGAAAATATTAGCTTACGCAATAAAAGATGAATTCATCAACAGATGAAAACAAAATGTAAATGTATAGACTAAAGCTGCAAAGGTTAAGAAGATCGCGGTCCCGTTATCGCTGTAAATGCCATCTCGTTTGTAGGGTTATCTCGGCCGTGTTACCAACTGTTTACGATGGCTTGAAGCGAAACGATGAAAACTAAGTTTCCACTTGGTGGAGTTCGAGATTTGTAATACCACACTAAAACTCTTTGGTGCGTCGCATTTTGCCGTTATCGTGCTGACGCCCTAACACTCAAATATTCTGTCGACTAGAATTCCTTTCCCTTTCTCAATAAACTTGTACTTTCTTCTTGCAACTCTCTGTCATGAGAGAGTTTGATCGCTGTTCGGATTTTCCATCACCGGCTCCTTGCTCGTACAATTTCGAACTGTTAGTTTCTACGAAAGTTTGGAAAAATTATAAGTTTAAATAGTAAAGAAGGTGGTAAAATGAAAAGTTTCTCTCTCTTTCTCTCCCTCTTTCTGTGCTGTAAAACCGATGCGGGGGAACGGACTTTTTCATGCTTAACATTTGAAACCCAATCGAATTGTAAACCCCGGGGGGGGCTCAAAGTTCCGAACGCTGAAAGATACGACGGTCTAAAATTTCTAACTGTAATAACATACCCGAAAGATTTTACGATGAATATATTAACAAACGTTTATAGAAACGATGAAGACATACAGAGAGTGGTGTTAATTCCAAAAGGATAATGACACGAACGTTAATTTATATAGTGCACAGTTAGCGATTGTGCACGTAAACGACATGTTTATTACCTGAACAGCTAGGATTACTATATTCAAAGCTCAGAAAATTGAAAGTTTAGAAAGTTGTATGGATTAAAAATTTATTTAGAGAAAAACGAACATTTCGAAAGCCTCAATGTCTGAAGTTCTACTTAACAGCAATGTCATATTTGCGAAGATTGAGGATTCCGAAAATCACAGTTCGCAACGTTCATAGTTCCGAAAATAGATTCCACGACAGGAAAAATATCCGAATATCGCACTTTGGATGGCTTGAAGTCCCAAAGATTAATTCTCTTAAAGGGCAAAGCTCTGAACATCACAGTTTGGAAGATTCAAAGTTCCGAAAATATCTTTTCCGACGTGTCATAATTCCGAAAATGAAAGTGTACTCAGATCGCGTAGTTTGTTCTTCTGCGGTAAGATGGCACCATGAGATTTTGACCCTTCGAAATGTTTACCTTTCGGAATTTTGACCCTTCGAAATGTTTACCATTCGGAAAATTGATCCTTCGAAATTTTGTCGTCTCGCTTTTTAAACTGTCGGGACTTGAAAATAGCGGTTATCGACCTGTTCATTTCCTAACCATCGGAACTTGGAACTATCGACTTTTGATTTGTTTGCATTTTGACTTGCCGATGTTTTGACCATTCGTACCATTAAATTTCGATATATTTAGCTCTCAATGTTTTTGTTTTCTAAGTTTTCTCTGTAGAAAGCGCAATCCTTAAAGAACTTGTTTTTCTGATACTAAAATTTTGAAGCTATAACCTTTATTAATAATGGCAATAGAATTCCTGTTATGTACATTAAATTCATTGTTGGTACATTTACCGGTCTGACTAGATTTTCTTGAGAATTGATCTTTTCTAAATTTTACGATTCTGGATCATGAATGATTACTTTTTTTTAATTTCGGGACTTACCATTCGTATCAACTTTAGTTAGACTAAAAAAAAAAACGATATTTCAACCTGTCAAAGTTTTTATTATTCGGAACTTCAAGCCCCCCCCTAAACCCCATGTAAATATATATATATATATATAAAATGCTGAAGCACATCGAATGCCCTATTTATTGATCAGAATATTAATTTCCATTTCATGAATCTTCGTAAAATTTCGGTTACATCGACGAACAAAATTGATGCCCTCCCGCTATTTTTATTCGCTACACACACATATATATTAATACGTGTAATTAAAACGACACGTGCAAGCGTGCTGCATTTCATCCGCAGTGCATTTTTAATTGTAAAGCACAGCCCACCCGTCCAATAACGCGATTTCATATGCCCATGAATTGCGTAAATACATGACCTACTTGAATATTCATATTAGTTTTATTACCTAGGCACGTTTAAATGTTGTACACATAATATATGTCGGATGAATTGATCATGGATAACCCGGGGCGATGAGAACTGAGAAAATTAAATATCGCAATGCTGGACTAATTCGTTCCAATTGTTCCCATTTCAACATCGTACTTGGCGAATCGTTAATTCATACGTAAAATTATTATCAGTCGTGCCTGATATTTACTTTCGATTACGCATCTACCAATTTTATTCGTTTAACTTTAATTTACAGTATCCATTGATCATCTGAATTACTTGAACTCAAATGATTGTAAGTGCGCTTTTCCAATAATTGATCGAATTATATTCGCATATGTATCATATGTCTGTGACTAGTAACAAAACGGGTTTCCACTCCCTATCTCGATAAATATCGACATCATTTCAATAGCAGCAATATATCATCAAGTCTTTACTAATAGGTTCCGCGTATGTTGTAGATTGCCAATAATTGCTAATAACCAAACGGAAAGAAGATGAGCTGCAAATTTAGAAGATAGTAAACCGAACCGATAGTCGAGGGTAGTCCGATGTGGGTTATATCACCCAATAGAAACGTTAAAAAGCGGGGTGTGCTCGCTTCCACCTATTCATAACATTCTGCGCGTTCTTTATGGCACCGTGCAGCCGCCGAGTGTATTTTCCCGTGCGACATTGTACAACGGTAACACGCGCAAAACGACGCAGAACGAGTTGCCCGCACGCGCGCATTTCGTCGCAGCAGCAGCGTTAACGTCTTTTATAAAGCGACTGCTGGCGGCATGAAATTAAATTGCATAGTGATATTGGCCAACCGAGGTTAGCGACAACTAGCAACCCTGACCGTGATGCGCCTAGAGCACAAGAAGGATTGAAGAGCTAAAAGTCCTACTCCTGTTGCCGCTTTGTACTGATGTAACTGAAAGATTGACGCAAGATTATAAAATAATCTTTCATCACTCCGTTCTGCATCGTTTCTTGTCATAATTGAGAACGTAAAAATACAGATAATATAGCGAATGAACTGCGGCAGTGGAAATGTTGTTATCGTGATGTCAACATTATTTTTAACTATCGACTGGCCGCAGGATGTAAACACGAAATTTACGCATTTTGTGTCAATCAAAAAGATGTCACCTCAAGTTTTTGTCATTGATGCTTGTCGAAATGGCCAAAAAAATCTGTTGAAAGTTTTCGGTGATAAAAATTATATGGCCTGGTGACTCAGGCCTATGCATTTACAAGATATGTTGTGTCTATACGCGGAGATGATAAATAACTTCTTTTTTTTTTTTTCAAAATACTCGTAAAAATGCCTATTCGTCAAAATTGCATCGACTACTGCACTCTTACAAATACTGTGGCCGTGGGAGAGTGCGTAGCTTAACGTCGGGTCGGCCGATAAGCGGTTCTAATGCACCGTATGACTAATTCAATAAAAAATATTAAAAAATTATTCAATGACTTATAGTATTTACCTCATGCATAATCGACTGTGCACACGAGTATATTAACACTTGTTATCGAAAATGGGTTGAATTCGTTTTGACAAAGAATTGTCAAAGTATTAATTTCACGTTAAGTACGTTACTTTATAGCCTTTCGACATATTCACTAACATTTCTCCATTAATATTTTCTCAGAATGTCAATTTTATATAAATTGTTTGAGAAAATTATATAACCGTACCATCTGTTGTACATCGTTCAGAAAGTTCGTAACCTAATGATATTTAATTGTATCAATTGCATAAATATTGATTTTATCAATATTTGGTGAAATTCCACGTACGGTTTATGAAACACATGCAACAAAAGTGTATTACGAGAACTTTTCTGTTCAACTGAAAATAATGCCTTGTGTTTCATTCATACGAATATGTTTTTCATTTAATTTGTGTAGTTTTAATGACCTTTCACTCGAGCGTGTTTAATTTTACAAATCAGGTATGTACGGTTTATTTGACAACCAATATCATTCGTTTAATAAAAAAAATATATGAATACGTAGAATCTTATTTGATACCTGATGAGAGTTATTTTGGCATCTCCATCTTTTATTTATATTATTTCATCAAATTTTATATTTAATGCAGATACGATATTCTCTTATTTATTTATAAATGAAGTTGAAATATTAGTATATAATATATATAATTTATTGAGCCATTCTTGCCTTTACGGCTTTAGAATACAACATATGTTTTACATATTCGCCTCCACTTTCCTCTCTTTGGTTTTTGCGTACATTTTCCCTAATCTCTACATTATCACTTGTTTCTTTCTTCCATACTCTGTTTTTTCCTCAGTTCCCATATTGCTTGTTACTCTCCGTCACTTCTTTGGTCTCCCTTTCGAACGCTCTACAGTACTCGCAGACGCTTTGATTTACTTCTCCTTTCAGTAGTTTGTTCCACTCGTCCTGTTCATTTCGAAATCCAAATAGTTTTTCTACTACCTCTCTCAATTCAGGTTTCACTTTCTCCTTGAATTTCGGGCATTCCCTTATGTGTTCTAGATTCTCCGTTCCTTTTCCACACAGTCTGCAGCTTTCTTCCTGGAATCCCTTATTCCCTCCCCGGCCGACGTTTCCACACCTCATCCTCGCCCATTGCTCTTTATCCGCACCTTTTATTCCTTGTTGGTCCCAGTATTTTTCCGGTCCTAGCGTGTCTTTTCTTCCTTTATATTGTGGGCAATATTTTGATTTTTCTATGTTGCTCCAGTCTTCTTGTATGACTTGATCCGCCAATGTCTTGCATCCTATATTCATTCCCGCCTCCACTCTTTCTCTGTCTTTCCCGGGCCCCATCATCTTCATTGTCACTCCATCCCCTACTCTTCTAAACGCTGTTTCCAACTCTTTTCCCCATCTTGTTGCCTTCCCATTCTTCCAGTTTCGTAGTTCCTCCCTCAAACAAATCTTCGGCCATCTCGTCTCTTCCATCTCTAATATACTGCTAATATATTTACTCGCCCGCATCCTCGCTTCCACTTCGATCTTTTGTCTTCCCGCCTCCATTCTCCATATATACGCTGGCGTATTTCTATTCACTCCCAGCATCATCTTAACGTATCTTCCTGCAACTTTCTCTATCTCCTGCCTTTCTTTCCAACCCCAAGTTTCAGCTCCATACGTTAGTATCGCCTTAACCAAAGTATCCAAGAGATAGGCTCTCCTTCTTAATCCGTCTATTCTCGCTCGTTTCATTACCCCCCAAGCCACGTTCGCTGCAAGCTGAGCTTTCGCTGCTATCGACTTCAGATGTTTTGTGTAGGAATTTTTTGTAGTGAACCAGAATCCAAGATATTTATAACTATTCACTTCTTCGACCGTCTTCTGTCCATATTTCCATTCTTCTCTCTTTTTTCTTTTCCCCCCCTTTCGGAACACCATGACCTTTGTTTTTGCTATGTTGACCTGCATTTGATTTTTTTCCACATATCCTGACAACGTTCTCAACATTGCATTTAGTCCTTTGTCATCTTCGGCCATTAGCGCTACGTCATCTGCGAATTTCAAAGCGAAGATTTTCGTATTCCCGATGACAGTTCCTCCTTCATTTCTTCTTATCCACTCGTTATCCATGTCATCGAGAAAGATGTTGAACAATGTGGGGCTCAGTGGACACCCTTGTCTCACCCCTCTCTTCGTCTCGAATCTTTCGGTACAACCCGTCTGTGTGATGACCTCGTTCAATGTTCTTTTATATATACTTTTTACCATATTAACCATTCGACCCCCTATACCCAGTCCTCTTAACTTTTCCACCAATAGTTTCCTGTTGACCATGTCGAAAGCGGCTTTAAAATCCACGAATGCCACGTACAACTTGCCTCCCTTGTTCCTGAGCCTGTTTTCTACTAGCGAATTTAAAACAAAAATGTTATCTCTCGTCGACCTCTGTGCTCGGAATCCATTTTGACTCTCGCTTAGTTTTTTATTTCTTTCCAGCCACCCCCTCAACCTTTTTGCCATAATCGCTGTCAGAATCTTGTAGCCTACATTTAGTAATGACACTCCCCGATAGTTTGCTGCTTCGTTCTTATCCGCGGCTTCGAAAATCGGGTAAATCCTCGCCACTTGCCAGTTCTTCGGAATATTTCCCTCTTTCCAGATGTTACTCAAAATCCCGTGCCATTCCTTCAGTACTTCCTTCGGCATCCATTGGAAGAATTCTATGGCGACTCCATCTTCTTCCGGTGCTTTTTTCTTCTTCATTTTTTTCATAGTTTCCAGCATTTCGTCTAGTTCAATGTCTCGGTTCAGCTCGTGTGGTTCGTCCAAATTCGCTTCCTCCGTCTCCCCTCCCATTTCGTCCTCGTTTATTTCCTTTTCCTTGTCGGCCATTTCCCCCAATATTTGTTTAAAGTGCGAGAGCCACTCGTCTGCCTTAATTCCCTTTCCCATAACCTTTTTCTTGGGTCTAAACCCTCTGATCGATTCCCAGAAATCATTCATTGTCTTGCTTCCCTCCACTTTCTTCCATCTTTCCTCGTTCCACTGGTTCTTCTTGTCTTCGTATAATTTTTTAAGTTCTTTCCTTTCCTTCCCCAGGATTTTCCTCTCAATAGCCTTCTTTGTTTTTATATATTTGGAAAGGGCTGCCCATACACGACTTCTTTTTTCTTTGCACTCTCTATCGAACCAGCAACGCCCCTTCTTCCTCCTTCTCCTCCTCATTCCCACTTCCATTGCCGCCTTTCTTATCATTCCCATCATTATTTCCATTCGCTCCTCCGTTGTCCCTTGCTTAATTTCCGGTTTTCATAGCTTGGCTAGTGCTTTCTCATATTCTTCCGCATGCTTTGGTTTCCAAACTATAGAGTTCTCCCTTTTGTTTTTGGTTTGTCCTACCCCTTCTTCCTCTTCGTCCTCGTCTATTTCTATCTCGAATGCTACCTCCACAGGAAAGTGATCCGACTCTGTTCTCGGAATCACTGTTACTGATTTCACAGGAATCATGTTTGCCTCATTCTCCTTAATTATTACTAAATCCAAAACTGAACTTCCTCTCGGCCCCACATACGTGAGTTTCCCGTCTTCGTCGCCTCGGATTCGACCGTTCAGCACTGTTAGCCCGTACTCTTCACAAAGCTGAAGTAACTTTCTGCCTTCCGTGTTTATTGTATCGTCCTCAGAGTGTCTCACCCATTCCTCGTGCTCATCCTCCGCCGATCTTCCTTGCTCCTTGCCAATTCTTGCATTCCAGTCCCCTACCAGTAACATCCTCTCCTCCTCCCTGATGTTTTCTTGTACTAACGGTTCCAACTCTTTTTTCACCGATGTCATGCCCACATTATTGTACATTGAAATGATCTTCCATTTTCCTCGGCTTATTTCTCCTTCGAGCTCGAGACCAAATTTCCACTCTCGTACCTTCATGTTCATCTTATCCTTCTTTACTCCGACTAGTTGTCCTCCCTTTGCCCTGCCTTTATTGTTTTCTCTAGTTGCTGATTTAGCTGTCCACTCAAATTTATCACTCAGGTTATTTACCCACCACTCCGCCGAATTTTCCTCGATCCATGTTTCTAATAATATGACTATTGAATACTCTTCCACAAAATCCATTGCTTCCGCCAGATTTACTATCCCTGCAATATTTCAGACTATTAGTTTCTGCGCTGGTGGCTCTCTTCTCTCCCGTTCCGGAAATCCGGATTTTCTAGTTTGTCCTTCAGCTCGTTCCATCTCCAGCACCTACCATTTATTATTAACTTCATATACCCTCTCCTGATTCTGCTTCCTTTCTTCTCTTCTTCCTTCGCTCTTGCCCATATTTGCCTCTGAATTTCGCGCTCTTTTCTCGTTAAGTCATCGTCGATGTAGATTTTACTTCCCCTGAGTAGGCCTCTATTTCTCATCAGACTCTTCTTGTCCTCTAGCGTGTTCAAAGAAACCAGCACATTTGCAGTACTAGATATCTCGCCCGCAACTCCTCTTAGCTGCATCGCTTTCTTCACACTTATACTCGTTTTCAATTGTCCTCTGAAAAAATCCTCTACCTCTTTAATAAGGTTTTTCCCGTTAAATTCTTTACCCTTGATCATAACATTCGATCTTCTGTGTTGTCTTTCCTGTTTTTCCAGTTTACCGTCTATTGTTGCCATCAATCTTCCGGTGTCTTCTCTACTTTTTTCCTTGGCAATCTCCTCAACCCTCTTCTCGATTTTTTTGAGCCAGCGCTCCTCGATTTGAGCCTCCGGGATGCTAATGTTATTTCTCACGGTCATCTTTCCGACTTCGTCTCTTATCCACTTCTTTAGTTCCTTGTCGCTGCTTCCCTGGCTTTGCTGCTGACTTGACTTTTTTTCGAGCGCATCCACTCTCGTCATTAACATGTTGCCTTTCATCGTCTCTTATCTCGTTTACGTTGCTCCTTTTGCTCTGTTGTTGACTTGTCTTCTTTTCCAGCTCGTTTATTCTCGTTTTCAGCAACTGCCTCTCCACCGTCCATTCCACCTCCCTTCTATGCATCTCTTCCCTCATTGTATCTAGCTCATTCTGTATGGCTTGGCGTCCCAGATTGCATTCTCTTTCGATAGTCTTCTTTGTTTCTTCTTTTAATACGAGAAAGTTCTCAATCATCTTTGCCTGTAACTTCTCAAGCATCTCACCCAATCTGCTGTTAATTTCGACGCCCGTCATTTTTTTAATCTGTTGCTCTTCCTCGTTCGAATAAGATATATGCTCCGTCGATACTACCTCAATGTAATCTGCGCCGATTACTGCTTGTTGGTATACCGGTTTGTCGCGCTCGCTTTTATCAACTGCCGCCCGACCTTTTCCTTCCTCGCTATGCACCACCGCTCTATGCACCTCGTTTCTTGTCATCGGCGATCTTATCACTTTCCCCCCTCCCCCGAAAGCCCCCATATATGCCTCCATAGTCGTTCTTTCTTTTCTTTCCCCTCGTTTCGCTTTATTCCTTGATCCCAAGGGTCTGCCCCTTGCCTTCTTCTTCACACCCACCTTGTTGTTTCCGGGTGTTAGCATCTCGTTGAGCCCTGGATCCTCCTCCGAGTACGTTTCGCCATCCGATCTCTCATCGTCGCTGCCATCTACTTTCGTGTCGATCGACTTGACGTGATCTCCCATGCTTGTGCACCCGCCTATTTAACCTCGAAAAATAAACTCGATATCTATGCTACTGCTGCTCTCGAATTTTCGGTTTGTCTCAAACCACTTATTTCTCCCCTTACTTCGGGCTCTTCTCCCAACCCTTCACTACCTTTTTCACCGTCAATATTTCTAATTTTCACTTTCTTTGCTACTTAAAACACAGAGCTTCCAAATACTCGTATGCACACTTCAGCCGCCATTTTTCTCCTTTCTGAAATATTAGTAAAAATAATCTACGCATGACTCAGGGCGATTAAATTACTAATACGTATTGCTTTGTCATAGAAAAACCTTTATTTTTATAATAAAAAAATCGACATTTTAATGTCGGATACTTAAAATTGTCTGAAACGTCCAGAAGATTGATATAGAAATAAAAAATGTTTGAATGTCGATGCGGATGTGTGTGTGTCCGACTTGAAAAAATCTAATCACTATAACTTAAGAATGGCCTTATCAATCGAGCTGATATTGAATAAGCATGTAGAGCAATTACACCTTTTTGTTTGTTATTATTTACGCCATAATTGAAACACCTGTTCGGAATTGATCAAACTTCAAATTTTTCGAATTTTGTTAAAAATGTATATTATGACAATTTTCGTCGCCGAATAACACAGTTGATTCTGTCACCTTCTTTGGTATCCACTCTAACTTCTTAAGACGTCCTGGGATTCTAACCAACGATTAATTAATTCCGGTACCTGGTGCACCAGTGCAAAATTATTATTTTTCATCTGTAAGTACACTAGGGTTTCGTATCGCTCGAGCGCTACGTGCTCTCGTAATCATTGAATCCATCATATCATCGAACTTCCCCTGTCCCGGAAATGCCTGGAAAGCGAGGAGGGGGTGGGGAGCAATAAGACCGACTTAAAATAATCCGGGCTTCGGAAGGCCTCAAGCGAAACTTAGAATAATCAGGACTTGGATGGATTTAGATTGTCTCTTTGGATCTATGAGTCTATTCTTGTACCCCGCGGCGGCGCGGCGGCGGGATATTTTTTTATTATGTAGAGAGATATACTTAAAAATGAAAACATGTTGAAATCAAAGTCCTTTCCATTATAATTTTTTTGCAGTCTGGAGTTCATAAAATTCTATTTATTAATTTTATCGATATAGCGTTTGAATACTTTTATCAGGAAATGAAACTTGCAAAAGTCGGGCCTTTCTGAATGTTGTTGAGGACATTTTACGTTCAGAAAGATCTTTCATCTCCCAATTATGTGCCGTTTTCTCATCAAATATTGAACATCGCGTTTAGATGATGTCGATTGGCCGCTGATCGCACTCAAGATGTCATGGGATATTAGTCGCCAAACTACAAACTTAGATGTAAGCTGGTGGTTCTGCCGTATGAGAGGAGCACTGTTTGCAGGGAAATCGCTTGAGGGCTGAGACTTTGTAACGAAATCTCGTGTAAACTTAGTCGCACAACATCCCTTCATAGTTGGACGAACGTGTCTACACGAAGGAGCCTGCGATAAATCGGGAACTCCCAATTTAGTATTTCGTACACCGACATAGAGACACGCTATTACCATGGTATGCGATACAAGATATATAGCTATATTATAGATACAAGTTCTTGTCGACAGTAAAGTTTTGACAGATCAAACGGGGATATCGCGATGCTGAATGATTCTTGATAGCCGCATATGAAACTGTGGCGACTGGCTCCTTTCGATTATAACAATTGAAGTAGAATTCGAAGACGACAATCTTTTTTTACCTTCCGGTCCAGATCCAGTCCCTTCTCGGAATAATTCATTTGTTGTACTGTAACATTAATTATTACATCAATTAACTATTATTAAGAACTTTAGCATTATTATTTGGGCTCCTTGAAGAGCTACAACACAACTGATTTTTTCTTTTTGGACTTACCAAAGAAGTATGGCGCATGCTTCATATTTTTCCTTATTCGTTAAATAACTTTTTGATTCTAAACAACGTTATTGATGCCACGGAGGAAACTCCATGGAATTTTTTAACTCAATTACAGGGCAAGGATCGAGCGATAATCGACCGGATTTTCTGGTTTGTGACTAAGAACATCGGTGGTGTTATGAAGTGACGCCTGTCTGTGAGAATATTGGTGCAAATGAGCTTGCCTGTGTAATTGTGGAAGAGAAGCCTTATTAAGATTGAGTAGCGAATTTTATGAGTTATCTTCAGCACTCCGAGATTGCTGATTGGATGATGTATGGTATAAATGAGAAAATAAATAAAACTGAAGAATCCGGCTGAGACTTTCTACTCACATGTATGCTCGTTGCAAAGGCATGGTAACCGATCGTCCACATTTCTTACCATTAGCGTTAGTTTACCAAGTAATGATTTATCTATTGACTTCAGGTTTAAACAGGAATTTATGACCTGTCATTCAATTACCTAATTTATCTTAGACACTCTGAGTGTTTTAATTGAATTGCAAATGGTGAAAATTGTATAAATAAAGCACGAGAACCTAGTTGAGTCTTCCCCCTCACCTGTTGCCTCGTGATCGGAAATGTACCGACAACTGACATGGTTATCGGATATACTTTTTTAAATATCTCTTAGTGCACCAAGTGATCATGTTACTATTGACTTTACTTACATATAGGATTGTAACAACTTTCATCTTAGAGATTGCATTATTATAAAATTTATATCTGTCTTATAGTTTATCGAGTTCGTGTCTTCCTTTATGATGATCACTTCTTGAATTACACGCTTTTTAATTCAAGGCTGAATATATAACGATTTTGTAATATAAAAATCGAACACGTAATCAGTTTCGATAACGCGGTGGACTAAGATGTTTCACGCTGTTTCTATGTTCATGGATTCTGACATTTAAGTGTCTTTTATACGACTGTTGCAGTACACGGCATTCGGTTTTGTTAATATCTTTAATCTATCTTTTGTATTATCTGTTATTAGAGATATATGTTTATCGTTCGTCTTAAAGTTCGTGACTACACTAACATTTAAGTCTCTAAGCATTCTAAGTAAAGGATAATCCATTTAAGCCATCAAATACGAACAGTTCATGATTCTCGTTAAATCAAAGTCACTCCTATCGTCTCTCACAATTCCCGTCGATAAGATATAATTTTTTTTCTTTATCAATATATACTTCATAAAAATCTATTAGATATCATTTGATGAGAAGAATGTATTTGATAAGTTGCAGATTCGTGTTCGAAAACTGTTTGTCTGATAGTTTAAGTGCCTCGTAGTTCAAGTCCTAACAAGCATGAAAACAATTTCAATTTTCTGATGGATGAATGATATAAAAACTAATGCATAAATCTTCCTAATCATATTGGTTTTCGATATCAATTTGTAATTATCTTATTCTTTTTTTACGAGAAGCGTATATTCAGAAACGGTATTTTAATAATGTCATTGACGTATCTTCTATACAACGAAACCTAGAACTCCAGCTTCGCTAAACTAAATTCGTCTAGATCACCCATTAATATACAAAGTTAGACCTAATGTGCACTCAAGGGGCTTATTGAATCCATTAGTTGTTCTGAGATTTACTTATGTACTCCGTTGAAAATGAAAAAATCGACATCAGAAGCTCGATCGTTCACTTCAATTAATTAACAAGAAAACTTTCATTAATTCGGTAGCAGTGTTTGTCCAAACTGTTGAGAACTAAATTTACCGGAACGATGTTATTTAAAGAAGCTACGTCAAACGATACTAAAAAGTAGTTCGAAGGTAAAGTGTTCGTTTCTAGGAACTTTTTAAATAAGAAATTGTCTTTGGTCCGACATGTGTTTTGATAAATATGTTGCAATAATCTCATGGATGAAGTTTGCTATTTTGTGTGTTGAAAAGTTAATCGTTGAGAAGATATGTCTCGTAGGATAGTTTAGTTCTTATGTTGTCACCAATTACCTGCGAACCAATTAGCGGGTTAGGCTGCAATTTTCGGATCTCAGGCGTTAGAAGGTTGATTCATCAATAAGATTAGTTCTTTTCTACCCAATTAGATGATTAGTTATAGCTTTTTCTAATATCTTACATGAGTCACGTTGAATCAGGCAATAAGTGGAAGCATCTTCAAGCAGAGTTAAGGTTTTTCTTAATTAAACATGTTTATTTAGGACTACCGAACGGTTTTCTTTGTTAATTCTGATAAAAGATATGATGTGATTCTAAAACCTTTTTTTGTATCTGCTGTAACTTGAATTATGGTTATTCCTCGTAGTCTCTGTTTCTGTCGGAGTGACTATATTTATTAATGTGCGTCTTCGTGTGCGAATGTGAATGAGTCTAAAATTCGCGAGTCATCGAGTGAATATCCTCTTCAGTTTCTCATGACTTCTACACTTTATCATTACTGTATATAGGTAGTAGAAGTTACGTCTGAGAGATAAACTAAAAAATAAAGCCCAGTCTGACAAGCTGTATTTATCTTTAAGACAAAACGTACATTATGGTACTTAATTCTCAACTGACTGAAATTCGTAGTCTTCTTTGTAAAATATATTGAATGTGGTTGAAGACAGTGCATTCAGTTGCAGTTCACGAATTTGTATAATAATAAACCCGTTCTCAATGTCAATCGTTAATGACACTCTAAGATTATTAATTATTGTAGCTTTGCGATTCAACAATGTGCATCACGTAACACGAGAGATAGGATGCTAGATAATTCCAAACAGTTGCGAATGAGTCAAGTACTCTTGGGTATCGGATTAGCAGAATAATCTTGCACCTATGCATACAGGATTGAGAGAAGATTCAACCCTGAGGTCTGATTCCTGTATCTACTGTTGTTCACGCAGCACGAATCGAGAGATATCCACTTTCCATCCTTCCTGCTCTTCGTCTTGGTCCCAATGGGACTTACTTTATTTTATTTCTCCCTCGTGATGTATATCTTGTACACAATTTCAAGCATAAGACAAAGATGTTCGCATGTGAAGCGAGACCGTAGATCCTCGCGATATTCGTTTCTCAGGGACTCCATGGTTGTCCTGAGTTTCTGTTAGACTTACAAAACGCTTCCACTCTTCACTTTACCCCACCATATCTTACATCAGACTGAAAAAAAAAAACGAAACTAGAGGAAGACAGTGGTTTTCGGTGAGAAAAAACAGAAAATTCAACGTTACTTAAGATTTATGCTTCCTCACTTTGCACAGTTGTAAAGAAATTCGCTTTTTTTAGAGCTATTAAAACAGCAGACATTTTTTAAAATTTATTTGACAACATATATTATATGTTATATATTTTTATGTGCGTAAAAGCCACAGTTAATAAAATCCTCGATTTAACCTCTTCACACTCAAGAAGAAAGCAGATATTTCGATCGATCTCTTATAACTCTACAGTCAGGCATAAAATGAAATATCCAATAGAAACAGCAGAGAGTCTACATGTACAGTAGTACGCAAGTGACCCGGGAAAACTTTTAAGAAGACGCGAATTCCGTGAAACTTGTACAAGCTCGATGCTCTGTAACTTTGTGTGTATAGAGTCAACGAGAGTTCCGTTGGTAAGAGATGAAGGACATTCCATAGCTTCCAGTATCGATATCGATGAGACACGTTGTTCCAATCATTAATCCACTATTCTAGCTATCGGGGTTGCGGCCACGGTGAGACTCTCAGTAAACTCCCTTGTCTCGAGCATCTCACTCGACCCTATTCAGAATATATCGATATACTCTGTACACTCTCGATACATATACGTTACACAACGATATTACATATGTAGGTGTGCGAAATATTGGTGTTGCAGTGACGCAATCTCAACCGCGAGAATTCGAAGGAAGAGAATCGACGACGCGTCAGCGTTGTCCTCAACGTCCTCGTTTCTCCATCGCGGACAAACGCCGTGCATTCCACGCTTGGGTTTATGAGATGCGCGACTGTGCTGCTGCATCATCGCAGCACTCTGTGTCTCTCCCGAAGCTGGTGCTGTTTGCTTTTATTGCCTTCTATCGTAGCCCTTCTCGCCACACCACCGAGCGACGATAATACGTTTACGGCCGAACATTAAACCCAGCGAGTGGCCGTTCGCAACTTTCTTACTACATCGACAGGGAACGGTCGGACGGCGGAAGACCCCACACCGGGTTTTGTCCTCTTTCCTCTTCCGTCAGCGGTGTTGTACCAAGTATAAATCTCAATGTTTCGCATCCTTGCTCACCCATTTATACAGGAATCCTTTATAACTTTTCACGATGTCCATCTTTCGATGAACATCGCTATGTGGTACTTGTACTGAATTCCGAGGTGGTAAAGAGATTACAGAAAAAAAAAAAATAGAACGGTAGCACCCGGAATTATTGTTTTTCAGAGCGCTGGGATATTATTGAATATTACACTGATTGTGATTTGAACGGCTCACGTTCTTGTGATCATCAAGCGTTTCTTCAATAACGTAGGGCATAGCACTGACGTGGTTCTTACCGCATGTGTACTTGCTGTTTATATACGAAATTGTGTCTGCGTATCATATTGTCGCATACTTCGTTCCGTGAGTGAAAGAGCAATTCATTTTATTTTTTTTCTGTGTAATCAAAGTGCATATTAATCTGTACCGTGGGAGAGCCGACCATTTTTACTTGTTAATTAAAGCTTGTGGAGCTATACACGCAATGCACTTATCGATTTAATGTCGTTAGATGGAGTCCTGTGCAGTCGCTCGATGAGTAGTTAACCACTCAATTAATAGCGCCGTTGCACGATGTTCATCGTACGAATTACGAGTCCCTCGGGTCGTAGGTACGGAATTTCTCTACTTCCTTCTTCCCATCCTCAGTCCAGACCCTCCACCTCGTCTTTTTTATCTTCTCTGTTTCGTGTAACGAATCGATCCACTTGAGCGTGACGCTGGGATGGTATTAGCCGACGCTAGACCGCTCTGAGCGCAAAGGCCGCTCACAAACACGGCATATTAACGATCGAAATCCCTATACTGCAATGGAGTTCCTCTTCTGCCAGCAGGGCTTAATGCTCCAATAAAATAACACGAGTGCCTCCACGTAAAAGTCGTAGATAGCTCGTATAACCGTAACTTTCGATTTTATTATGCATATATAATACTTCTGTTATAACTCAGTATAAGTAGGAAATAAAAAGTATGCGAGTTCTGAAAGCATTGATTATAATGAATGAATATTAGTATAGCAAACGACAAACAGGGAAAGAGATGAATAGTCTCTGCTTGGAGAGTCCCGTGGGAAATGCTTGGAATCATTCTCGGTAATCACAATTTTCTCTAGTCGATGCATCATCAGGTCATCTTCCTTGGCAATCCCTAACACTTCTTCCAGGAACCCGCTCTACCATTACACAAGGTACATTGAATCTTTGAGTTTTCGACATTAGCTTGGATCAACTCGCAGTCAACAGGAAATTTTTTATACGATAGGACCTTCAAATTTATTAACAGATGAGTTTTCCTCGCATTTTGCATCCCTCAAAACCTAAAAATATGGATTTTTTTCCATATTTTAAGTGCACACAGTTTTCCTCTTCTGTTAGACCGATTAAGAAGCACGTCCCTGACGCTAGTTCATAAAAATGTTTGTAAACTATGTTGAATTGTTTATTTGTCGATTGAGGTGAGTGTTGCATTCCACTCCACAAAAAAATCTTCGCTACACTTATGGTTTGTTTGTACCGTAACTCAATAGATATAATAGATCATTGAATCTGCGGTAATCAACCCTTTTCAGCACGATGTCTCAGCTTAAGTAGTCATTGTGTAAATTTGTTACCCAACGACGATTGATTGAGCTACAGTAATTGATAAAAGAAAAATGTATGCCAAGATTACTGAGCGTTTGTTTACATAATAATTTAGTTCCGGGATCACTGCAGCTTCCATATTATCATAAAGAAACATTGACTTTATTGATTATCGCCATATACAATAATAAAAAGCTGTAACGAGAGACGGATCACGTCCCGTTTCGATTATCTTACTAGCAACTTCCAGGGAGCGAGAATCTTGATAAACAAATACATACTACGCCATATCGCGTTGTATTTTCTAACGTATTGTGAAATATTGATCGCAACGAGAGGATAACTCTTTACGGATTGGTGAGTCAGCATTCGATGTTTCGCAATAAGCCGCGAACGCAATATCTCATTGGATGTAGAAGTGTACAATTATACTCGTTTACTTTGATAAACTCGATTGATGAGGGAAAATGCTTAGCACAAAGAAACTGATGAAAAAGTACGAAAAGTTTTATTTGCACAAGTAGATAATTGTGCATAGTTAAACGTACTCACGACCTCCAACAGTGTAAAACAAAACTATCCTCCAGAGCCTCACGCATCGAGAGAAAAAGTTTCATTGAATCAAAGAGATTTCGTTAAAATATTGTCCTATGAAACTTTTATTTTCCGTTAATAAAAAATATATTTAAGTTAATACTATCTTTTGTTTAATTGATCGCGAATTGTATTAAATGCGATAGCATTTACTCACACAAAATTGTATCCAAGCCTACAATTAAGCCACGATACACATATTTATAGTTATATTTATATCTTTATAAACGGATTTGAACACTACATAAATACTGTAACGGTAATTTTTATCGTTATCAATTATTTTTATTTTTCGTGGGACTTCGGGTTTGAACACAGGACTAATTAATGTTAGACTTCGAGGTGTATAATATTCCGTTTCGGGCCGCTGATATCCCGTACAATGCATTTAACTTCGGTAATTTCGATGATTATTTTACAATTCTTATTTTATTTCACGTTACACGGATTCCTGGTATCCCAGGCTTGAATATTTGTTGTAATTTTCTTTGTTGGTATTGACCCAGTGACTCTAACACTAACATACAGAACGCGTTGAACTCGCTCCTCGAAACGATATCTCACTTATTGTTATAGCACTCTCTCTCTCTCTCTCTCTCTCTCTCTCTCTCTCTCTCTCTCTCTCTCTCTCTCTCACCCATTACACCACCTCGCTGTCTCTTTTCCACTCGCACGCCTGAACAACTCTTGTTTATATGCCAGTTTAAAAGCCACACGACCTAATTTTAATTTTCTTAAACAATACTTGCTTAATTCTCTTTGATCAATTTCCTGCACATTATTCTATCCACTTATCCTATTCGTCTTAAACCTATCTACTCCTAAATCGATCTCACTTTAAACCTATCCACTAATTATTCTTCTTTAGTTTATTTAAATGACTCGCCTGTCCAATTCTCCTTCTCCAGTCTTTGTTAACACTGACTCCATTTCTTTTCCTAATTCCGGAACCACGGATTTTAATGAAATGTAATTTCACTTGATTTCCGAACTTTTCACTTTCAAGGATAATTACTTCGTTGTTAACTGCAGAGACTTGTAAAAAAAATGTATCAGTTCGGAGAAGACTTGTACTAAGACACTTGGGCTATCAGCGCATAGAGAGCTCCTCCTTCCGCGCAGGCTTTTTTATAGCCTTCCCCTCGACCCGTTCTGCTGTACGTCATCATCCGTTTTTGTTTCAAAATCTAACGTACTTCTTAATTTTGTAAACAAAATTGTCATCAGAACATTTTCAATTTATAAACAATAGTTATTGTTATAACTTTAAAGCTACATTCTCGATTATTGTAGTTGCAAGTTCTACAAATTAAGATCATGTTGAATCATTATTGCTTTCAGAAAAGAGTAAACTTTGTTTTCGTGAAAACATTTTTCTCGAGAGTTGTGTCAGAGTACTTACATTACGCTGTATAATCTGAAAATGTATCAGGGGTACAAATTGAAAATGCGGGTTTGATAACAGATGGCGTTACTAACGCTATACGCATCAAGCAGTACTGTGACTATGTTCATGTCAAAGCTACGTCTTATAGCTTTAATTTTCAGTATGTGTCAATTTGTCGCAGTGTCAAATTCATAGTTTTTTTGAGCTCTCAATATGTCGAGTTTCGTGCCAACAAAACAGCATTTGCGGGAAGTTTTAATTTACTTCTTTAATTTGAAGAAAAGTGCTGCTGAAGCACATCGATTGGTCTCCGAGGCTTATCCGAGTCATGTTCCATCGGTTTCAACGTGCGAGAGATGGTTTGTGCGGTTTAGTAGTGGTGATTTTGACGTTGAGGACAAAGAGCGGCCGGGCCAAGTGAAAAAGTTTGAGAATGCTGAATTGGAGGCAATACTCAATGAAGACTCGTGTCAAACTCAACAAGAGCTCGCAGATTCATTGGGAGTGACACAACAAGCCATTTCCCATCGTATAAAAGCCCTCGGAATGATCCAAAAGCAAGGACATTGGGTGCCGTATGAGCTGAAGCCGAGAGACGTCGAGCGCCGTTTTTTTGCATGCGAACGGCTGCTCGAACGGCAAAAACGGAAGGGTTTTTTGCATCGCATTGTCACTGGTGATGAAAAGTGGATCCATTACGATAACCCGAAGCGCAAAAAATCATATGGTTACCCCGGCCATGCATCATCATCGACGGCCAAACCAAATATTCACGGCGCCAAGCTCATGCTCTGTATTTGGTGAGACCAGCTGGGTGTGGTGTATTATGAGCTATTGAAATCGAACGAAACCATCACAGGAGCACTATACCGAACTCAATTGATGCGTTTGAGCCGCGCACTCAAAGAAAAACGGCCACAATACGAGCAAAGACACGACAAAGTAATTTTGCAACATGACAACGCTCGGCCACATGTTGCAGCGCCGGTCAAAACATACCTACAAACGCTGAAATGGGAAGTCTTACCCCACCCGCCGTATAGCCCAGATATTGCTCCTTCCGATTACCACCTTTTCCGATCGATGACACATGGCCTAGCTGACCAGCGCTTCCATTCTTACGAAGAAGCCCAAAAATGGGTCGATGACTGGATAGCAGCCAAGCCGGCCGAATTTTTTCGCGACGGTATCCGTAAATTGCCAGAAAGATGGGAAAAAGTTGTGGCTAGCGATGGACAATACTTTGAATAATTCATTTGTTACCATTTTTTCAGAATAAACGTTCAAAAATAGAAAAAAATCCCGCATTTTCAATTTGTACTCCTGATATGTGAGCGCGTCTCTCTCTCTCTCTCCCCATCTCTCTGCACGCGCGCGCGCGTGTGTGTATGTGTGCGTGTGTGTATGTCGAAGCTCCGATGCTTCCCAGGGGCAAACCACTGTGAGCAAAACCACTATTTTCGTACGACAATGTCAGGCTTTTTGGTTGTATATGTCTGACAGTTACTTTGTTTACGCGCTGCACTGCTTAGTCTTAACTATGTAATTGAGAGCGTGTCCGTTTTATACGGTGTCTTCCGCTCTCTCTCTCATAACTTTCGTAGTCAGCAAGGGGCATAAATAAAGTACGTGAGGAACGAATAGTATCACTAAATTAGACGTTTCCCACCACGAATCTTCGGGAAGATTTTTTCCTGTTACGTTTTTTCAGTGAACATACGAGTATTTTCGGGGAACTTTTTTTCAATCCCATATTATCCGGCAACTGTTTTCCTAGGTACTTTTTTCTGGGATTCTCTCTGGGTTTAGCAGATACTATATTTTATATTTATTCTGCAGTCATCATATTTTAACATGGTCTAATAAAATATTTCATTGAAGAGAACGTTTCAATATTTGATTCAGTGAATTCGAGGAGTTTTGAAAGCACTGTAAACGATATCCTCGAATCCTGAACTCGATACACGTTTTCGTGGTATTAAATAATTTCTACCCAATACCCGTGCAGAAATTTAGTCGGGCAGCCATGATAAAGTAAAGGTCCATTTCAGGCTTAATTGTGGAATCCATAGAAGGGAACCTAAACAAGGATCTAACTAGGGCGAATATAGGCGTCCACAAAGAAGTTATATCGGCATGGTCAAGGATGCCATAGTTAGGGCACCCATACCCCGCCTCTTTTGGACCTGTGAAGATCAACGTAACATGATACACCGACTTATTGTAAGGAAAGGAAGAAAGGGCCTATGTAGGCACTGTCATGGAAATAATTTGGTTCAATCCTTGTTGATTGGTACTCCCCAATTGGCGCTTGCGCCAGGCGTTCTACCGGTTTCAATTGAAACCACGGTATCGTGCGTCGAAGTTGCCGGATAGCGCAACATTGTTGTCTCTTTACGTCGTGACCGGTCGGTGTGTCGAGTTCGTGTTAAAAAGTGTATTTTCGCATTATTAAAAAACTGTTAGTGTTACATGCGACAAAGGATATCTTTTTGTTCTTATGTGACCAGAAAAAGTAAATAGATACGATCTCAGCACGAGCATTGTAACGCTCTACCACGTTCCTGGCATCATAACCTTAAACGTCCGAAACGTGCTCGGCTTATTGTTTGCTGCAATTGTTACTGTCGCATGCATCGATACATCACAAAAGTAAGTAGTCTGGCCCTTTTTTTCTTTCAAATGAGATTCTCGGAATTAATTGGATTATGCGACGCATGGTGTTTTTTCGATTTTTTTCTCGATTGTTTCTGTCAGAATCAGCGAGATAATATAATGTCGCTGTTACTAAAAGAGTGATTACGACTCGCGATGCAAGTTGGTAAAACTATAACGTTTTTTTTCAGTGAGTCGTAACGAGACCTTATTGTACAATTACCAGCTCGTGAACTTTGTCAAGGAAACAATAGCCAATGACAAACGAGCTATTGAATGTGTTCCGAGCTCATGGATATCGGTTGACTCGAAACTTGGATCATGCGTGTCGAGCTTCATGCCAACACCGTATAATGACGAAACAACAGGGTTACTGACAGACTTAATGCGCTCTTGAAGATTGGCCGCTGTACCAATGCTCACTGATAGGACATGGAAGTACGATCATTTTTTAACTTGCTGCGTTTCAATGAACGTCGTATGGAGTCATAACGAATTACTTTATTACAGGAACATATTCGGAGGCAATGAAAAAAATGAAAAATTATTCTACCAGGGTCTATCCTCTTGCTTAAGCAACGCAAAAGATTGGGACGGAAACAGAAACTTCCCAAGACCCATTCCGATTATAATAATGGAGGAAGAAGGCGTGTAAGTCCGGATGAGTGGAAAATGTTCTACCCGTTTTTTTCCTAATTCTTTAGTGACTTCAAGAGCTAGAGCGAACCAAATGATTAGTAATAATCGTCTGAAATAAAAATAAAAAGTTACCTATTAAATATGTTATCTATACAGATTTTATAATTATATAGTTTTATTATAAGGTTTATAACCATATAAATATATAGTTTGATTATAAGGTTGCAATACCAATCTAATCGAAAAGACTGAGAAAATTAAGTAACGAGGTTGATGTTCCACTATTGATGTATACTATAAATAATATACTACAATAAATTACGTACTTCCAATAAAAAATGATGATTATTTTTGTATCATTTATTTCGAATCAGAAATATTAATATCCCCACGAAAATTCATACAGGGCACTTATAGGAATACATTTAGGTCCTACCTAGGGCCTTACTAGATAGTCAGGGTTGAGTTGTGGAACCCTCTACAGGTCCACACATATCAGCCTATAAAGGCCCCAGTCTACGAAGTGTGACATACTTAGAGAGGCATTCGTTAGATTTCCCTTCTAGGCCCCGGAAAGAGTTCGGGAAGACTAGAAGGGCCCATAGAAGACCCCTAACTAAATTTCTGCACGGGTACTAATTAAGCGAGTAACCGAGCGAGGACGAGCAAAAGCTAGATTATTCTATCGATTTTGCTCTGGGTAAAGTATTAACGCTTGTACACTCACCTAAATCCATTCACCGCCGGCTCTCTGTGTGTTACACGTTCCACGTTGATGACGAGATCGTCATAGTGCTGAAGCGGCAAGCTATGATTATACATCGCTCTCTATACATCTCTATTGATTATACACCTCAATGTGTACATATAGGTAAATGTACGTATATTTCCCATGTATACAAGTCCCTAGAGCCGAGACTTTGATACTACACTCAACCAACTCTGGTTCGTGTATGCTTGGTCCGGCATATTGGGCAGTACATGACTACGCTCAGCTCTCATCGCTATTTCGCATATTACATATAGAGAGCCCCGCTCCTCCCAACGGACAAATATCCCACTCCCGCTAATTCGATATTACACGTTATCTCGGAGGGTTGCAGCGATGCCCTGCCAGTTGCGAAATTCCTTTGGTTATAACCGCACTGATATTATTATATATTTTCTACGATATAATCATACACTAAATGATGCCGTGCCCAGCGCAGTGTCAACGGCATTCTCTCGCCACACGCTTTATACTATCGTGACACAATTTCTATACCAATATCCTATATTCACAGTCCGTTATTAATGCCTGGACCTGTCAATTGAATTTGATTCTGAAGCTAGCAGCATGTTTCCATTCTAGCTTGACACTTTATAGCTAATGCCCTATGGCGGGTACACGGAAAGTCGGAATTAAACCAGGAATACTGTGAGAGCTGTCAAAACATTCAAGCGCTAGTTTACGTATACACGCTTAAGAGTGCAATATTATGACATTTAAATTAATTAAAATAACCAAACAGTAATAAAATATAATATACTAAGACCGATAGTAAAAGATAAGATGAGTAATGAATGCCAATATTTTTTAATCGCGATAACCTCACATTAAGAATAGAGATTGTAATCGAGGATTTGGAATAACAATTTAGCACTTAAAATTTAATATATAAAGTTTGCGGTTAGTTATCATATGAAGACGCAGTAACTACATAATCAAATGTGTGTCACTGGTGATTGGATGCGTCCGCTCTTAAAGTGTAGTACAAGACGAGATACAGAGCTATGGCTTTAACAGTAGGATCGGAGGTTACCACGATGAAGCCAAATGATCTTTTCAAACTGGTCAGTCACGCCATGAAAAATTTCTGGAAGCTCAAAATTGAAAAAAAAAAAACGTTGTCACGCGTGACAAAGCGCAAATGGAATGGATCAGTCAACTGCAAAACATTCCAAAACAAATGTGACTGTATGTGTACCCTCAAGGAATAAGTGAGACAAACATTGCCCTATTTTAGAAAGAATGTACACGACCGGTAAGAGGAAATGGGTTCCGACTCGTCAACCGAAATGTGCAATATTGCCGAGGAGTTTCAACCAAAAGGCAAAGAGTCTCGCGCTAGGCATTTGCCAACTTTCTCGTATGAATCTGCTTAATTTCTGGGGTTTATACAGCGAATGGACGCATTTTTGTCACGTTTTTATACCCATAGTGAGTTTCATTGGTGAAATTTTAATGACGAAGAAATACAATATCCAAAATTGAGTTTATCGGAAGAATGTCGAGTGTGGGTGGGATACGCTCATCACGCGTTACGAAAATCAGGGAATTCTGGTCGACACTCATCCTGCCGCGTTAACGATGACGTTAAAGAAGTGGTAGGTACACTTAAGATGTTAGGCCGTGAACCCCAGTACTACGATCCACTTCTTGAATACATATGACAGCTTCAATAGTACAACAAACAGCTTTACGATGGATCTTATCTGGTTGGGTACCTAGCGAGACGTACGCTAAACAATATGATCACGCTAGTAACGGATCTCAGTGTTCCGTCGATTACGAACTCAACGATATCTTCCGAAGGTTCTGGTTGCAAAAAAAACAGTAGCCAGCTCTTCAACATCTCTCACTGTAGATGAATTACAGTGCAAAGAGAATTTCATCGCGTCTCACTCTCACATTTCGGAAGGACGGTATATCGTGCGATTTCCGGATGATTTAAATAGCATAGTCTTAATTTTTTTAACAGAGTATGAATTTCTCGGCTACGAGACACGCGATTTTGATTTTAAAAAGCAACCACACAGCGTGTTTCATATTTCGTATCATGCAGTGCGCGAAAGTCACCCGACCACAAACGTGCATGAGGTTTTCAACAGTTTCGAACAAATTTCCGTTGTACGCTTATTAATCTACGCCACGTCGGCTCTAAATTCCAAATGAATCTTTCGGACATCATCATGCGCTGGCGTCGGTACGCGTACACGATTTCGGTCGACATCGAGAAAAGGTATCGCGACATTTGAATTCATCAGAACGACTGCGACTTACAATACAAACAATCCGAGAGACATCTCCAAAGAGTATCCACATTCGTATCAGCTCAGCATGGTGGCTTACGATCTCGCTAGCGCTCCGTGGATGTCATTCAATGCGAGACTCACGTCAGAGACGGACGATTTCAAAGACGCTTGCGAACAGATCCGATTGCTACCACGACACTTAGCCCACTGTGGGATCAAATCGACCGGTACTAGAAGCTTAAACGTCTGATTCGCGTCGCGGTGTGGTAAATTCCAGCCGCGAGAATATTTTCTTGTGTGCCACACGCGGTTGGCCGCGATTCGCCACTCACTTTAGCTAAGCTCAACGTAGCTCGACTTTTATCTATCAAATCGACACGAACAACATAGTTTAGATCGGAAATCACTCACCTCGCAAGCGACAAGCAAATTGCCTCGATTAAGTTCCCTAATACGGCTTACGCTGTATCTCAATGGGTCGGATTTTTCTTTGCGTCGGTGGAAGATTCGCGAACACTCCTCGATGAATATGAAAAGTATCCGTTGATACTCCTGCAAAAGTCGCCATTAAATACACTCATCGTCGATGGATGTCATCAGAAGACGCTCCGTGGCGAAACAAAGGTCACGCTCGCAACTCTTCGTCGGCGGTATTGGATCGTTGAAGGTCGTGTTCCCGTCTGATCGTTTATCCACCGCTGATCTTCGTGAACGGTCGCCAACGCGCAGCTACGAGTCAACAACTAATGAGACAACTACTCTTGCGTTGTTCAAGTCCGACATTTTCTCTACGCGGTGGTCAATAAGAAAACATTTAAAAGCTACGTCTGCTAGCTTATGTTATATATTTTTATATCTGGCAGCTTTCAATTAAAAAGAGCTTGTGTTATTGAACACAATTAATTAAAGAGTGGGAAGTTCACCAAGTTCAGTAAAAAACGCGTGTTTTACAATTTTTTTATCGGTAAAAAATTGTATTGATCATCTTTCACGATTAATTATTGGTAACGGTATTCTGATCATGTAAAATAAAACTCATATGCCAATATAAGAATTGTAGGAGTTCTTTTTTTTTAACAGAAGATAATGCACAACACTTTTCACAACACTGATCACTTGGAGCAAATGTTTAATATCGCACCGTTTGACTTTCTTGTTTGCTCTCTAATAAATTCCTGAAGTGAGTCCGGATCTGGACCGAAACGTCAAAACATTGCGTTTCCATCTTGAGAAATACCGATCGTCCGAAGATGATGTGCTACCCCTCGGTCGGTAACAAAAACTGTAATGCAAATTTTTCTGTCACGAATGATCTTTCGAATAAAGTATGAGAACAGTGAATGGCGTCTTACAATTCTACAGTTGACCGTTGAAATTTTTTATCCGAAAGATCAATCGTAGTGGAGAAATTCGCGATGGGAAAATTTTGCTATCTTTCTCGTGCGGATAACGATCTGAGAGAGAAAGACGACATGTAACACATCGTCTTGAGCCGAAGTACAACTATTCTAGTTGTCATCAGCGGTCAAAACGACATTATATGGACAAAAATGATTGACAGTAGTTAAGGTGCGTCAAATATCGGTTAACATTTTCAAAATTTTACAGTAAATATTACGATTGAAAATTTTATTTGGACCCCACTAGATCACTGAACGGTTAACGAGGTTTTATTAATTGCCTATGATCTCCCTCCTGCGTACGCAAACACGTTTGACTTTAATGTTAGTGCAATTTATACTGAAATTGCACCACATTCTGTTCTCCATGTACCTAAGGTAAACACGCTTATGCTAAAATACCGAAGTAGTAATTGACAAGTCTGATTCAGGCGTACCCGTCGCAATAGTCAATTAGCTTCCCTCGCCTTCTCGAGAGTCGTCGGCGTCGTCGTCGTAATAGCGTGAAAAGGTCGAAATGTATTCGCTATACGTAGGAAGCCCGCGCGTGCTTATTCTCAGGAGGCGTCAAGGTCGATCTACTATGGTAGTCGACGGGGTGCACAGATTCATCGCGCGAGAATGAAAGAGACTTGCATGCACGTGTACGGAAATTGTATACGCGTATATAGTCATACGAGATGCAAACACTTGGATATAGCGCATAACTCGCGGGACGAGGCTTACCAGGTCCGTGTGGCAACTCGAGAACACGTCGGCACGAATAACCCGAGAGAGACGCTCGCGACCCTGTCCGTGTGTATACGCCTGTACAATTCTGCTAGCACATGGAATCAGTAACATACTACATCGACCTACTACATGCACAAACAATCTCGTAAGTGAAACGAATACGTGGCTACCTTTTACGATGGTGCATATATGCAGCATGAGCTTCGAGCGAGAGTAACATGCAAATGCACTATCTTTGTCTCTCTGTCTCTGTTCTCCGCTGTCGCGAGTTGTATAAAATCGAGCGCGTTCACCAGTCGATATACTTTAGTCGACACGGAAGCAACGACAGAGGCAGTCAACCGCGGCCTCTACCAATGTACGACCAGGCACATGAACGTGTGTGACCAAATTCATTAAATTTTTTTACCTTCTCCTTTCTATTTTTACCGTCTTCATCGTTCATTTTTTTTATGACTCGATGAACGCAACTGGGCATTTTCGGAGCGAGTAATGTTTGCTCGTTCGTCTTTATGCTTGATTATCTATCGTATTCAAATATCATTTAAACTAAATAAATAATAATAAAATAACGTTCAAAATAAACATAAACTTTTTGAAGCTAATTTTGAAGGTTGAATCGTGGAGCTATTATGGCGAGAGACCTCTCATCTATATGCATTCAATGTTTGTGATATACAGCTATCGGTACGTGTATATTATGTAGTAAATTCGTACGTGTCCGATGAAGTGACTAAGGGATGGAAGGAAGATAAAAATTGATGATATTTATTGAAAAAATATCTCACTTGTTTATAAACAGCTATAGCTATTTATATTATTAATAAAAAATATAATCTGTATTTCTCTGTCTATAGATAATACGGTTGACCCGTAAAACGCAAGTTGTTCGTGTGCCCATAAATTCCTTGATCAAAATTCATCTAAACAAAATCCTCCCGAACAAGTGCTCCGCCGCGTAAACAAAATTTATTTCTGTTAATTTAACAAATAATATGTAACGATAATAATTATCACAAAAATCAGTGGTACAATTAACTGTTACAATTGTTTTTAGTTTACAGTCAGTATGTAACTTGACATTTAACTACTCTTTGAACGTAGATTGTAGGAGCTGAAACAAGAGAGACGTGTCTAAGAGGACGAGAGGTAAATACAAGAACCCGGAATGTATTACGAATATAGCGAGGCGAGGAATTCGAATATAAATTAAGTAGAATTTGATAGTATACGAGGGGAGTTAAGCGCTGGACAAAGTCGTCGCTGGTATGACTCTGTGTTCTTCGTCGCTTTCATTCTTTTTCTTCACCCAGCACTTTGTCAAATGATCCCTGCCCTCCGACCTATTTCCACGGATTACCTATATAGCGTTCCGTTTTCCTTCTCTTGCTTTTATGCTCGCTTGCTTTTCTCTCGGGATTGGTAGAAGCTGCTGCTGGTACTATGAATACCGCTAGTATACTGCTGCTCGTATCGTGTGCCTCAGCTTCTCTTTTTCATACTAGTCTGCAATCGAGCTCTCGAGAACCACACGTTTGTCGGATTGTCCGTGCGAGAATGTAAACCCGGCAGAGTATTCGACCCACCAAATATACCTGCCGTCAATTATCGCATTGTCAGATCCACTTTACTTTTCAAGCTGCTGTTAATACACATACACTTGATATGACACTATGGGTAAACTTTGGCTTTACGGAATGGTACCTAATACATTCATCCTTCACGATACACATAAAAGTTTTCTTGACGTTCATGTAACTTTTAATCAACGGTGAGCAAAATATCGTTCTAAATATGATATAGGAACGACTTTCAAATATAAATTTGGTGATGTTGCTGCTTGATTATGATTGAAATTCAATAAAATAAATCTCAACTTCGAAAACGATTTTAACGAAATGAAAAGAGCAAATACATCAGTTGAAATATTTCATAATTTACCTTGCTTTGCATCTGTTGACGTAGGTAGAACGATTATCAACCAAAATCTAAATAGCGGTGTGGGTATTAAAACTCTGATAAATGGAAGGAAAGTTGAAGGAAGCGTGAGTGAGAAATTCATATATGAGATGTTGCGAGAAAAATGAAGGAAAAAGTCACAGAAAGAAAATACTTATAATAATAAGCGAAAGAGGAAGGGGTCGGGTTAAGCAAGAAATTATATAGAGGCGGATATACGTGCCAGGAATGTGACTCGGGACCGACGGCATGAGCGATGCTGCTTATTATAGTGGCGCGTTTACGAACCCATTAATAATAAGCGCCACTCTTCGTCTCTCTTTCTCTGACCTCGCTGTGTGCTTTCGTGTATACACAATGCGCCGCTCGTGGCTCATGCATACACTTCTCCAGCAGCTTGCAACACAGTAATTTCTGTCGTGCCGGATTAACCCTCTCTACGGCAGGATTCGCCGACCCTCGTAGCAGCTAATACTACAGGGCGCTGGAAAGAGAAGAGACTGAGGGTCGAACAATGCAGAATTTTACACCGTTGCCTCCATCAATTATCTTCTGTTTGGATAATCAATAATTTATTATTCGTTTACGATTCTATTTTATCGTATCTATATTCCCACATGAAAAATAAATGTATCGAAAGATATATACGAGATATAGGACTTTTTGCCGCAAAATATATTTTCTACATCTAAGATATATCTTTTCAGATATATCCGATGGATTTATAAAGAATGTAGAATTTTTTGCCATATTCAGAGTATACTTTATTTCCATCGGGGATAGTACTCAATATGATTGTACTCCTGATACATGAAATATGGAAGAATATTTCTTATCCCTCAAATCGGTATCAAGTGGATTTTCAATAATTTATTGCATGGATGTTATTTCCGGTAGATTATTAAGCGTTTTAAGTTTAGCTACAATGATTCGAGTTACTCCTGTCCTTCCTAGCTAATCCTGTTATTAGCGAAAAAACGAATGAACGATGGTTGAGTCAATGCAGAACTTTTGCCAACCATTTTTATCTATTTTTTCTTTCACTATGGATGTGACATGTTGCTTACGTAATTGATAATTACTAAATGTTATTTCGAATTTAATAATTTTTTTAACATGAATCATTTCTGCCACAATTTAATTTTGGAGAATATCTTTACCATAACACAACTCTACCAAAAGTGAAGAGAAAAAATGAATCTTTCCAGCACGAAATAAATCTACAATAATTAAATATTTCCGGGATCGTCTCTGTCATAATTGAGATTCTCCGAATTATATGTTTACGTGGCGAAACAGGGATCGCGATGGTAGAGTTTTATTGTTGTAGAAATGGTCCCGGGGGAGGCCTTCATTCTGGTAGAGCTTTTTCGCGGCAGAAATATAAATTTTGTCGCTTTTGTGGTAAAGTTGTTTTATCGCAGAGATGTTTTCAGAATTAAATAGTAGTAGAGATATTTTTTGGTAGAAGAATTGATAGGAAAGTTATAAATGTGCCATTTGCAGTGAAAACCATCCCTTGGGATGATTTAACGAGGCAATTCGTAGGTAATTATTGGTAACGAATACAGTTATCATGCTAAAAGCATTGTAACAAGAATCAATATATTCTAAAACTGATAAATGTTAAAAAAAAACATCGTTGTATATGGAAGCCGTATATTATGTAGTGACATAAAATGGTTGATATTCAAACACAATAGGCTTATCATCGATCATTGAATATTCGTATATAATATTTAATATTCTTGCATATGCAGAAAATTTACATTTTATTGAATATTAAATTTGATACAATATTTACCAGTGCAAGCGAGTTAAAAATTAAATTATTGAGTAGGGGAGACCGAGACCATTTTTAAAACATTTTTGAATCAATGGAACTCAATTGAAAACTCTTCGCTAGAACGGGTGCGCAATGAAAACAATTTTGCTAGGCCAATAAATGTAACAAAATAATTCTTTCGTGTATAATCCCATAGCATTATTCTGTCGAGAAATTTGACCAACCTTCCCCGATGGAAAGGGGGGGGGGGGCAGTTGTACATATAGAAAAAGCCAACTCGGTCTTGGTCCACTATTGATGCCGAGTTGCCAATATTGGTAACTCCACGAGACCAACACTCACTCAAATCGAAATCATCGCCGGAACGATGTTGGATTGTTAACACCGGTTCAACCCTTCATTCCGTTTCAGCCCGATATTGGACTCGTATGTGTACTCCATATCGACTGGTAGTTCTGCTTAGGTACTGGTGGGCAGTACTGACCCAATATTAACACGATTAGAGCATCAGTACTTTCCCAATGTTGGCTTGAACATAGGTCTGATACGAAGTTCTAGTTAGTATTAATACTAGCAATGACTCAACACTTCCTACTGGTGTCGAAATAGCCAGTTTCGGATTCAGATACGGGTCAATGTTAAGCCGGAGTGGTATAAAGGTAATGTTAATGATCTAATATTGTCCCATGCGAAGATTGTAATTTGAGCGAGGACCGGCCATGTACAGCTGGGTGAGTACTGTACCAGTACTGGCACTAGTCCTAAGACAAATTTAGGCCATACTTCTGGCAGTGCCTGCAATACTTTTCATACACGCCCAATGTACGTTGGGTCAATATTAAACTGTCTAAAAATATCAAGAATAACTTATGAAGGAATTATTATTATAATTTTCTTATTTCAATAATATATTTTTGCTTTCTCATCGAGTTTGTAAAAACATATTCAGAAAAAAATGTCTGGTGTGTGTGAGTGTGATACTCGTGAACTTTTGCAATCACGGACACTTTCTAGATTGTCTAAATTTTTTCATGAAGACAAAGCTTCTTGAGTAAGCTAACAAAGGAAACTTTAATTAGGAGCGACCAGGGTATAATGGGTTAATTTTTACGTCCACGTTTGAACAATTTTTTTTTGTATTCGTAAAACGTTATGAAGCTAACTACGGTAGTTTCGAACAGCCTTAGGTTATATTCTGTGTGAGTATACGATATCATATCTTTATCCGATTCTTCAAGGGGACAGGCGTAATTTTCGAGTCGGTGATTTAACCCTAGTTGATTCGTATCGTGCTAAGTTGAATCAACTCAGAAATTCCTAAAACATTGTATAAAAGTACAAGAATGATAATTTGTCCGTTTAAAATTATGATTATTTATTTTTAGCAATTAAAATGATACAGTGATGATAAGGTTATTTTTGCTAGGCGGCAGCCGTAGCACAGGCCTCGTAGATAAAATATCATGCATCGGTCGACGTGCAATCACCGTGTACCCATTTCTTGCATTGAGGACACTAAAACGATTCTTCACTTAGTTTAGATCAAAGCCAGGATTAAGGGGAAACGAAACCTCCATACTTCACCCATGAGTGCGTAAGAGATAGGTAGTATGATGCTCACGGCGGAGTGAAAAAGAAGCAGCACATCTGTGTAAGTGTGGAGGTTTCGCCTCGTGTTAACCGTGTTAAATTGAAGGGTTATTTTTCGTTATTGCAACCATTCGTGTAGGTTTTTTAAACTTGCATTGATACATCAGTGTGTACCGGATTTCACTTTTCCGCTTTCTCCCTGTTAACTTTGCTGGAACACCTTCTTTGCGATCCTCCGAGACAGAATAATCCATCGAATACCCCTTCAGCGTAAGTGCGAACATACGCAAGTGCTCAATTTGGCACATTCTTTGGTGACCCGACATGCCCCGTTAGTGGTTTCTCGGGCTGTATTGCAGCAAATGAGGTCTACCTAGGTTTAAATTGTGATAATCAAAACAAGCTTAACGGTCGCTAAACTCCTAGGAGTCTATCTTTGATCGTAGTTGCGTGCAACCTCTTTATATACAATCAAAATATTTTACTTTTGATACCCATCATCCGTTTTTTGTACGTATCAGTTTTACTTTAAATAGAATCTGTAAATTCAATATATGTTGAGTTTCGTTAACGTAATTATTAACTTAGAGTGCCCAAGATCTGCTTGAAATCTATTTTTAAACGTGTACGATTCGACGTACCCCGATCTCCCTTGCATAGATATCGAATACTGGCGACAAATCAATATGCAAATATCTATGAGTGCGCAAACAAGATTGAGTATCGGAAGGAGACCTTTGTCAACGAGATTGCCGATAGAGAACTTCGTGTAGTAGGAGAAAGACTCGTAGTCTGGACTGTGTATATGCACTATGCAGTCTATCTACAATACCATCGTTCAGTCAAAGCTCCGGAATCGTGTACTTCGATATTATATATATATATATTCGTATCCCATTGCGGGGAGGCAGGGGTGTGCAACTGTGTACAGTTGGTTGGGCTCGGGCGAATGTTCTGATATAAATAATTTATCTGAAAGAGCAGAAGGCCGACAGGCAGAGCTCCGAGAAACTAGGATGTATTGCATTAAATATGAAATCCAATATAAACTTTACTTTCCCGGTTCGTCTCCCTTCCCGTTTTCCCTATCGCATTGTATGTGTGCCATGGTACAGTGAGCTTGTACCAGGGTGTATCCAGGGTGTCTAAAGTAACCGAGAATGTGTAAGTATTCCGCGTATGTCGACTATGGACTCTTCGTTGGAGCAGAGTAGCTCGAACCGATATTCCGCTCTTTACGAGCTTCGCGTTGGCTCCTATTTATATACATATACGAATATCCGTGGTACACCGATGGAAGAGAAGTAAGAACGGAGAATAAAAAGAAAACGTAGGATAGAAAAGGTAAGATGGAGTGGTTGTAAGGGTATCGATGTTTAATCAGACACGCGGCTCGCATGCCGAATTCAGGAACCCCGAAAAAAAAAAACGTTTTAGGAAGGAAGGCATTCGTGAAAAAGATCTCGGGAAAGCTCCCCCTGAAATATGACTTCCAGGAATTAAAACACAAACTCCAATCGCTTTAAGACAAATTAAATTTTATTACTAAAAATAATCGTCAGGCTTTGAATTTATGTAAAAAAAATTTTGAAGCCAATGTAACCTACAAATCGAACGCCTTTATGACATTTCAATGGTTACGAAGAATCATAGTATTCAGATAAAATACCCCCAGGAACCAAAGTTACAGTCATATTAGTGTTCATTTTATTTTATTTTATTTTATTATTATTATTTTCAAAAATAAGAAAAAAATTTTTTTAAGGCCGTGGCTCTTTGTATGATAATTGGACGAATAATCGTTTATTGCTGATTGGTAAATTTCCAGCTATTTCGAATTAATAAAGGGAAATTATATAAATTTATTGTCTAGAAATCATTAACAAATAAAATAAAATATTTTTATCATACAACAAGTGTTTTTATTGCGGAGGTTAACCCCCCTTAATGCATCCACCTACTACATACACTAATGATATCGTGGAAAATAGTATGAGAATGCGCGCGGGGTATCACGAATCTTAAAAAACTCATTTTATTCGATATACTGTAATTTTTTATTTCAATTAAACTTTTGAAAAACGTCCATGACGATACTGTTAGGTACGTCGATAAACGTCTTTACATTCATATAAAAGAGTAATCGATAACGTACAATAACAATTTTGTTTACAATTTATTGTCTGAAAATAAAATATTATTTGTCAACAAAATTGGAATTTGTGACTTTATTCCTATAAGCCAAATTTACAGGGTTTTTAGTGAAAGCTTTGTTCCAAGGGGTTTTTCCTTAATGTACACTACTTGCTTCACGTTTCAATGTTACTATGTGCAGTCTTAATGCAAACAATTCTCTCTTCGCTCTTCGTTATCCTAGACTCATCTTTAGGCTTCTCTTCGTAACCCCAACAATACCCACTCCACAATTTCTATTTTCCGCTCGAAATACCAACAAGCGAACTTCATACCGGAGGTTTACATCGTAGATTCTATTATGCAGTTGTACAGGAGCTCCATTTGAACTCGTTAACAATAGAATGCAGTTGGACTTTGAATGCCTTAAGCAGCAAAAGCCTTTATACTAGAAGGCTAATTACAATTCCAACTGCCAACCAAGGGACTTTAAAAATATTTTTAATGTAGATTTGTTTCTTTTTCAGATAGTAATAACATTATTGCAATTTATGCATTAATTTATATTAATATATTATCATTTTGTTTTCAGGATGCAGAAACGCGGTCGGAGCAGTTCGGAGGTGGAGGTTGCGCAAATGCGCCCCATGAGCACGGCTGGCTAATAGCTCCGTATTGCCCAAGCCCGTCCCCCAACACCCCGCAGCCAGACATCAGGTAAGTGTCATTCATATCCCAATTCTCTAAAACTAAACCATAAAAAAGAATGATATTCAAGGTTAATGACCTGTAATAGTAACCACAAAAGATATATTTCAAAGCATCTGTATGATCGAACGATGACGAATTCGATGACAATCACAATGAGTCCTGAAACGTAAAAATCGTGTAAAATTTCTAGAATTTCTCCTACACGCGGTTTCAGAATCGTTACTGTGTTTTACATCAAGCTTAAATGACATTCAAATTTAAATAACCATCAACGGTGACCACAAAAAATATATTTCATATAATCTGTATCCTCGAAGTCGTCATCGTTCGATGACAAACAAAATGAGTTCTCAAACATTGTAGAATTTTAACCTACACGCATCAGTGCCAGAATCGTCACTGCGTTTTACATCATGTACGAACGTTAATTAGCCTTTACGAAGCATTAAAAAATGAATGTTTCGTTTAGAAATAATAATAATCACAAGCGTACTGCCAGTCAGTGTATCTTGTCCTGTGATATATTTTGAATTTCGAATTAGTGGGTTTATACATCTATCCATTCGCACAGTCAGGCTCGTTATGCAGAGCCAAAGGTATCAGGTTTCCGGTACGTACACAATTCCCGTCACCGAAACCAGTCGGTACACACACCGCAGTGACGTTGGTTAGGTGCTCGTTCACGGCGGTGGCTGGTTGTCTGGCAAGCTCACCGGTAGGGTAAACGTTTCCGTCGTTAACCTTCACAAACACCTAAATCCGTACCATTATCAAATCGAGCGTTAATGGCTTAGTGTTCCATACCACGATATACCTCCGCAGGCATTTCGACATTAACGTGCTCTTTCCCGCGGCCAAGTGAATGTGGCCAAGTGCATCTAGCTATAAATATTAATTAGCTAGGACTGTGCATCCAACATGGCGGTAGGCAACTTGTAGTGTGCGCGTTATTCATTAAATAATTCATAGGTATTTCTGAATATTCTCATTCTCTCGTTCGTAACGATATTTTCATGGTAAAAACGCCAACGCGAATGTACCAAGTTGCGTAGTGTACACAGAGGGAACCGAAGCTCCAACCAAGCGTTCGTGGCCCTGCATTTAAATCCTTTGGTTAATATCCATGTTCGTGTTTTTCTGCTTTTTTGCGAAAAAAAAACTGAACTGCGATTTGTACACCGCTGCTCTAACTGCAGGTAGATTTTCCTCTCGCACAGCTGAACCTCACGTATGCTTTATGGTTTATATTCGGTTTATTCACTCACTGACGTACATGGAATCGAGAAACGTTTATGCAAGGTACAGTATACATCTGGCGGCTGCTACGACAAATTTCATGTACTTGTCGCGAATCCCGCGCTTCTGGGTTTATGTATTATGTAGTCGAGAAACGGGTTTCTCTCTCTCTCTCTGTCTCTCTCTCTATATATATATATATCTTTTTCTCTCTAGAACGAGTGTACAAATATATACCTACATATCAAACTGCCTCGTGCTTCGCGCCCGAGCGCTCACTCTCTGGACCGAGTCCCGCAGATTGGGTGAACTCGAGAGAGTCAAGTGGGGCAAGGACTAGCAATCGAGTTTCCTATATACTTACGTTGTAGCATGCCCACATACGTTACTCACTTAGTTCAGCTGTAGGTACATACAGGTACCTGTAATACTTTACTTATATAAGTACATACAGTACATATATATAAAGGAGAGTGGGGTTAGTTGAATCAAAATCGATTCAGCTATTTTAGAAGTGTTTTAGAATATCTCCAAATCTCAATGTTTCAATGATCATGCTACTTGTTAACGGTACGTACAATGATTGTTGGTTTCTATCATGATACGAATTATCATCGTAAATCTGGGTTAAAACATTTTATTTGAAATTATTCTTTTGCATTGTTTAATTGCTTTATGCATTTTTATCTAAAATTTAGGCAGTGGCAACTGAGATTTCGATGATAATACTTTGTTTGTAAGCTGATTATCGAATTTAGTCAGTTGCACGATTACGGCAGCAATATTTTCTTGCAGAACCAGTATTCTTTTATTGAACATCCGATGTAGCCATACTTTGTAGTAAGAAAGGGCTAATTTTAATCACTGATTTTCGACCTGGTTTGATCCAAGCCGTCTCTGGGTCAACACGCCCCAGCCTTACCTGTATATGGTATATGTTGCGAGACTATTTCGTACGTATACCTCGGTCTCGGATATAGCTCCCAGCATGTGGCGTCGTTCCTTCATTTTCGCGCCAATGACGTACTTTCCTGGGCTCCTAACATCCCCGGGGACCTTTACTTCGATGTTACTATCAGGACTGTTGGATGGTAAGCTGTAGAGCATATGTCTGTCTCATTCTCCGGCACCCTTCCCCCTACTTCTTCCTTTTCATCTTACCCACTTCTTCCTCTTCTTCTTATTCTTCTCGCAGCTCAGTGCACTCGCTATTTGTTGTGCTGAGCTGGAGACGAGTAGTCTGAGAAAAAGGATGCCCGATGGACCTTAGCGGCACGTAAGTTGGATGAAACTCGAGCAAACATGGCACAGATTTATCGTAGCCCTTTTTTTTTGTATCTTTCATTCATTTATTTTGCTAAATTCATCCTTTTTAGTTTCAAATCACATACGACGCGTGTAAACTACGAAAATATTGTAATGCAAAAAATCGACTGTCAAATTATGGTGCATATTTTTGTGCACCCCTTAGAAATGTTTTTCCACCGATAAAAAAAATACGTGCCGTTTAGTTTTCGATGCTCTACAACATACGTGAGTTTTATTAAAATCAGAGGGGGACACCAAACTATGCTTCCTTGTAAGCCACTTTTCTGCATTACAATAGTTATAGTTATTTTAGTACTTCTTTGCACAAACTAAAAAGTTATAAGAAAATTACAAGTAGCGCTTACGCTTTCGAGACGATAAAATGAGATATTTTTCATGCGGATAACAGACAATTTTCCATCGCTACACAGAAAGCGCTGTGCATCACGGAAACAAAATACAAATAAACGAACCGTATATTTTGTAATGGAGGCTTGAAACGCGAGTATAATGGGAAACGAGGACGTGGAGTAAAAGGCAGATGGAAAAGAAGTGTAGGGCGGAAACGAAAGCCGATAGATAATGAGCAAGTGCACAATGTACAATTAGTGATGCTAGTACGAGCGGAGGAAGTTCGAGATGCTGGCGCCAGGATTATGGAGCTCGCGGCGCCAACGCGCGGACTCCGAAGGCAACGCTGTATCTTCGGTGTAGCTCTATGAATTTTTTACGAGTTATCTCACAACTCGAGTTCCGCGAAATCGGGTCAAATCTAACCGTGGCTCGCTCGGGCGTATTACCATCTGGGATTAATTAAGGTGATACTGCGAGCAAGGTATATTCACTAATAATCAATTTGGGTCGTTAAATGGGTTTATATTCAATATTAATTTAAAAAACAAAAAAATTAACAATTAAAGCACAAAATTGCTTCAACAACAAGTTTTATATAGGTTGAATCGAGAAATACTGTCACATTAAGCGATAAAAAAGTGCCAATGGCGGTTTGGTAATCTCGTAACTTTCTCATCATATTTGTTACCGGTGTGAAGCTGTTAGTAATCTTGTCATCTACGGAATATTTGAATTTGGGAATTTGCATTGAGCAAATAATTTTGAATATATTGCTTTTTTGCCGCTGGGTACCGCGAGGGTCCTACCCTCTGACGGTTACGGTTGGTATTACATAAAAATATCAATTAACTCTATTTCGAATCCATGAAAAATATACATTTTATGTTTGAGTCTACCTCGAACTCTGTTTACTACAAGTATCACCAGCGATGGGGAATAATGTAACGTCATAATAATACAAATGACAATAAATAATACATCCGAAATAAAAATAAAAGTATTAGTAGACAATAATATGCGATTATGTACAGTGTTCCGAGAATGTGAAGTATTGTTATCTCGTTTACGCGTGCTTAACCTCAAAAGCGTAGACAAAAAGTGTGAAGATAAATGTCAAATATCTCGTAATTACATTTGATTTTTTTTACGTTAGTCATTATTTATATTAATTAAATTAAATGTTTTATACCTGATTTTGATTTGTAGGGAGCAAAAAGGATAATCCATGTAAAAACTTTATTGGTTGAAAAGGTGCAAAAAATGATAATAATCGCATATTACTGACCCTTCAAAAATCCAATATGGCCACTCGAAATGTCAACATCAATTTTGTAGGATATAAACCTTTCTGGAACTCTTATACGTCAAACCGGACCGGACATCGAATCTTTGAGGTTTTTCAAACATTTCAATATTGTCAAAAAGTCGATCACATAAAAGAAATTAACGTGAGTGTACTTATACCGTGTTCACGCAGTCTGGTTGCTTACGGCAACGAGAACAGAGACAGACTATGCGAATGGGGTATACACTCTACGTTAATTTCTTTTGTGTGATCGGCTTTTTGACGATATTGAAATGTTTCGAAAACATCAAACCATCGAGGACCGGTCCGGTTTAACGTATGAGTTCCAGAAAAGTTTATACAAAACTGATGTTGTTGACATCTCGAGTGACGTTATTGGATTTTAGAAGGGTGCGTAATATTACGATTATTATCATTTTTTGCACGTTTTCAACTGAAATTCGACCGGACCTCGAAGCGTTTTTGTTCACCTTAGAGTCCCGTATAATTTCAAGCATACCCGCAGCATATTGACAATACACAGCGTATTCTACGAAATAACTTATTTTTACCGACCAAAATCGGTAAAAAAAACAGCTCCAGCATCCCCTTAATGTCTCGTTATCCGCCTTCGATTCAACTTTTGTTAGTCTGCGTAACATAGTATGCGTGCCAAAGTATAAAAATTACCAAAGTATGTATGCGTACCGTAGTATGCATGCTCAATTTCGGCTTGATCCGTAATCCTTTTGAATAATTATTGTATTTAGACAATGCATCCAGATAGACAGAAACGAGTGAATGTTTTTTTTTTTTTTTTTTTTTTTTTTTTTTAGGAAATCGAGGATATTCAAATCTGACAGTCAATCCTTTTTTGGATTACAATACTTTCTCTTGTGCATACTTCGTATGTGATAAGAAAGTAAAAACGTGTCACATAACAGTAGAACTTGATTATAAACCCAATCTCACGCTCGTTAATGTTTTCCTCGTCAAAGAGACTCTTAAATACTCTAGTAATGTATTTAATGAGTCTTTCCGTGGACGCGTTGCGGTGTTGGTCAGATCTTGAGTTTTTTTTATCGATGCCACTAGAGCGGTCCTGAGGGTCGTGTACACATAATTTATATGTATACACATACATAGCACGTATAATCTGTATATACTAAGGGAAGGATAGTGGTGGGTGATTTTGAACGGAGACGGGTCCTACCAGAGGGAAAGAATGTGGTTAAGGGGTTTGTGGGTGCGAGCGCTGACGTTCGGATACAGGAAGGAATGGGTGAGGTCTAAACGAGCGAAAAGTGGAGGTCGAGCGGAGCGTTGCTATTAATTAGCCACTTGGAGTTAATTACTTGTTGATCGTGGTGAAGACCTTAGCAACGGCAGCAAGAGCAGCACGTTATTCCTGACTCGTGTACCATGACGAGACTCTTCTCGTTTGGTCCAGTTCGGTCTACGTTTCAAAAACGTTCGACTTAACCAAACTCCTTTATCTCATTCTTCTTCCACTTCTTTCTCTTCGGCATACATTCATTTCACATCATATCAAGCACTTTAAACCTGACATAAATTGCAATTGAGTAAATATAGCTGGACATTCATTCGATGGATTGGAACCTCAGGTGTTTATATCTTCAGGCATTTATTTATAAATCACATAATAAAATTGTAGGTATAAATAATTTTTTTTTTTTCAAAATACATTTATTCAAATTTATTCTACTTAAAGATGTTTCACGTGTACATTTCCAGCCATAATTGAGATTCAATTAGAATTAGAGTACTTCGCAATTAGAGGAAAATCTTTAAAAAATTAATCACATTAAAGATACTAAAAACATTGATTTTGAATGATAATAATGCGAAAAATATATCGAATAAGTAATATAAGTAAGTATTTAAAAAAAAAATTGTTAGATAATCTTTTATAACATTTTATTTCTTGTGTTATCAAATGAACTCGTTTATTTTTTCAACTACTTATGAATTATAATATAATTTTCTAGAATTTTTTAAATTTAATAAACGTGTTTAATGTGAAAAATTTTCCAAAACTAAAAACAACAAAATTTCAATATTATTAGAAATTTCTCTAAAACGTTAAATGCTTTCGGAAAAATTAACAAATTAGTTTTATGGATAAAAAAATTTAATTTATCGAAAATGTGTTTAACAATTTTTGTTAATAACTTTATTTATAACTTGTAGGATCAATGTTATTTTAAATCAACGTTTATAGTATCCTCAATACGGTCGATTTTCTAAAAGATTATTACTCTCGCGAACTCGCGAACTATTCAAATTTTTATAGAATCCAACTTTAAACATATGAAGGTTTCACCAGCTTGTTACACAATGTATTGCGCGTGTTTAAGCAAATACCACTTGAATTAAAATAGAACATTTATAAACATGAAATCATTTATAATTCAAATAAGTTACTCTCAAATTGCTCTACATTGTATCAATTATACCGTCAATTGCAATCTACATATGTACTCTATGGGCCACTAGTTATGATCGCTTGGTTAAAAAAACGATAATTCACTATTGGAAAGAGGACTATCAAAATCGAACAGCGAAGCAAATTTATCTAGTAATTGTGTTAAATTCTGAATTCATTAATAAATTCATAGACCACAATGGGCATTCATGTACACACTACAGATTACATTTAATGCGTTCAATAATGGGTAACTGTTTATTGTACTTGGTCCTATGTTGGCTAAAATACATGTTTCCACTGTACAGAGTATTACGCCCTTTCTGTTGTTCCTTTCGACCCTTGTACAGTTAAGTCCTCACCATCACGTAGACTTCAATTCGACGATTCAACTTGAGAAGCACTAAACCAATATACCACGAGCTACAAATTGTTGCAACGAGAGTTTACGCGGCATATGTATTATTCCCGTCTGTGAGCATTTGCGTCGAGCGACATGAGAAGTTTCGATGGTTACAGCGGTTGGAAGTTACACAATGCTATATATATAGGGCAGTGCATATCGATTCGGTGCTGACCAGTTTCCGATTTCCGCTGGCAACCGCCAATACCGCCATCGCCATCATCATTACGCTTCTGATCGCACAGACCCAACACCACTAATAATAATAATAATAATAACAATACACATACTGTCTATCGCTGGCTGCATGTAACACGCATGTAGCTCGCCTCTCTGCACTTTCAACTCTAACGAGATACTTCATCCTCTCTGCTTACTCGGCGTCTCTCATCTGTCATCAGTCCTCCACTTAATGAGTTAATATAGCTAAACAAATAGTGCAACTGTAGTTAATACATTCTCGCGTCCTTCTCTGTTCCTAAAACTTGGTGACATTAATGCCGGGACCTGGTGATACCACGAGGACCTTACGAGGATATGCTTTATAGCTCTAACCCAGTAAGTTTCGGCGTCCTATGGTAGTAACAGAACCCGAGTACAGAGTTTATTTCCCGACAATTACGACTCGACATTGTTCTTAATTCACTAAAGCATCACGAAATCGTATAGGACGTCGTAAACCGTGGTTTGCGCTCGAACAGAGGTGATCAGGACGAATTGCATCGCCACATGCAGTGACTCTGATTGGCGTTTTATTTATCGTTGTTTTATATACTAAACTGATATGATAATTTGAAATATTTTTGTAAACTGAACCTACTGAAAGAAAAAAAATGGCTACTGGTTATCATCTTCCTAATCAGCTGTTACATGTAGAAAAATGGGACTTTTTCTTAGTTCAGTACCGGTAAATAAAAATGTTGTCACACTGTTAATGTATTATTATTACGTGTAGTTCAGATTATAGCCCAGCGTTCGCCGACTAGAACGACCATTAGTTTAGCATGTATGAACTACAGTATCAGGCTAGATGCACCCGAGACTGGTACACAATGGCATATCGCGTTATAACAACGTATACGCTATGGATCTCGAGGAAGCGCGTCGCCAGATCGTTTTTCTTCGATAACAAGTTAGTTCACACTTCGTCTCTGTTACACTCGGACAATTATTACTCGCCGGTGCATAACCATAGAGGAACGTTACGTTATCTGGCAGAACTCTCGTGTTTCACTGAGCCTATGTACACTCGGGCTTCAGATGTACGTTGCTGTCCTCCTTGCGTCTAATATGCCTGTTGGCATCCGAAAATTTCATGTAAATGTAAATCAAGATAAGTCGGAGACTTCCTCTCGTTCGATTAAAAAACTTCTTTTCGGATACAACTTATTGCTTCACTATTAATATATCACACGCCAGAAAATAAAAATGAAAAGTCCCCCGAAGCAACCTGTTTTATGTTCACTCGTAACCTACTGGAAATTCAAACGTTATTTCGTGGGAGCGGTCATGCACGTGCAATCTTCCTTGATTGGTGTTAAATATACGTGTACGACGCGCGTACACGTATCACGCACGCTCTGCTGCTGTTTCGACGTCAACGTCGACAGGCTCTCATCCTCGACGCGCCAATACTCGACAGGGATGCGGGACCGAACAGTAGATAGGAGGGACGAGCATAACCCTCGTATTATCCGGACATGGCCCTTGCCTATACGAAATCAATACTAGCACGATAATAGAGTATAGTGCAACCACGTTGAATTCCCAATTTACCACGGACGTTCCGACGCCTTTACTCGAATCGTGCGCTATGTGGACGGACATACGCTATATTAGCTTACAAAACGATGCTCAACTCGATTGCAACGCAGTACCAATACGCAGGGGACATTGGTAGAATATGGATCAATAGGTAATGAGTTATGAAAACACAAGTGATATGAAACGATAACGATAACATAAACATCTGAACGCGTACACTGGAATACTCGAAAAACTCGTAGTGTTAAATCTTAAACCGATTTTTCATCGACACATGGTCTACGTAGTTAGATCTATTATTTCGGTGTTAAAGCAAAGTTGAATGATGGTGTTAAACATGCGATGTAAAATCAGTGTCAGTATCGATAAATAGTTTTGTACAGTGCACGATTTGCCTCACATTCACTTGGTTGTTGCACGGTTAAGTCGGCGACCATTATACCCACTGAGCGCCTGCGCAATTTTCTTCGAAGAAAGCGCTGCGCGATTGTTGCACGAGAGATACTTTATTAATGCTTCCCTCCGATAATGTAGGTACAAAGAGCAGGCACTTATGCAGCTTCCACTGTAGGACCTAAAGTCTGGCGAGTAATAGCTAGTTAACCCCTTGAGTGTCGACATTTCGATATTAATGCATATGTTTATCAATATATGCATCAGTGACGCTCAAGGGGTTAATATAAAAAAGGTAATTAATTATAACAAGGGTTGCATAACTTTTGTCATTGGAAAATCGATACTGGCCCGAAATCGGCTACTTATTTTAATTACATGAATTTATTCTGCGCCGAATATAACGTTAATTAAGTATAACAGGTTTTATTTTTTCAGTTTAAAATATTTACCAAATTTTACTCCCGTCCCCTAAAATTATAGATATTTATGTGACATAATATCTTGACAAAAGATAGATGTTGTCAATCAATATTAACACATACTTACTCCTATAGGTACATATGTACTTTGTAAAAAAAATTTAGATTTATTTTAAGCACCCTGGATTGAGATTCGGATGAAGTGTGTCAAGCGGCCTAGCGTAACTCAGAGGATAGAGCTTCGATCGGCAATTGGCCAGATTCGAAACCCGACCAAAGCGCTCCGTATTTGTGTTTTTTTTTCGAATTATTCCTCATATATTTCACTTTGTTCGAATCCACGCACGCTAGATCTCATTACATTGTGAATTATCAAATTAGAATAAAAGATTTTCACAGGATGGATTCCATAAAACGCGTTGCTAATCTTGTTGTTGCGTTTGTTTCGAAGCTTTGTTACGAAATCGAGTCTACACGTACTACACAGCTCCACATGCTCCACTGACCAAACGTTCTCGTTATATCGCTCGGAACGAGTTTAAAATTCATTAAAACACACAGGTTGAATGATATTTGCAAAGGTTTCAGAGTGACAGAATTGCATAACATGTAGCAAATATATACATCGCAGTGCTACAAATTCATATCCGCGCGTAACCAACGAACGACGAATAATTGATTGTTTTTCTTCCGTCAATGTAAGCACTCATGTTTTGTTTCAATCTGTGTGCGTGTGCGTGTGTTTGACGTGCGAATGAATATTCCTCACGTTTAATGCGACACGTTCTATCCGGATGTTATAATTACAGAAAAGCTTTTGATGATACTTTTCTCTCCCTCTGTTTTACTCTTACAATCCTTTCGAGCTGCGAATAATTAATAATCCATCAGCAAGCCTCCAGATAAAACATACGCCGGGATAGAGCGGTGTTTTCTGTACGGAGTTTAAGCGTTTACACTGAACGACGAACGTGCGTAAATAATTTATGTTTTACTATCATTAATTAATGAATTTAAATATTGGTCATGTATGTCTAGAACAGAACCAACGGTCGTGTTTCATACTTGTGGTGCTACACGACAATGTGCAAGATATATTAGGTACAATGTATAGCGTTTCTCTTTAGACGACCTCAAGACTGTATATTCTCAGTCGATGTCGTAAAAGAAAAACGTACGAGCAAAGCTGAAGCAGGACGAGAAATCGATATACATCGGCCTCGATGCGTCGGGGTCGCTGTCGTCGTCAAGATCCGTCGTCTATGTCAGCGCAGAGTATACATGCTGACCACTTCACCATTTTTACTCGTTTCCGAGAGGCTCGGCACTGTGAGAGTACTGGATAGTATCTAACGTCAACGTAACATGTTATATGAGCATGCACATATAAACCTTTTAAATTTTTGTCCTCTTATCCTCTTATCCTCGACACTTTTCGATGATCCGACTTGAAACGGTGAAATCCGATACGTTGTACAAACCTAATCTACCAAATTTAATGGTGTCCGGAGTAAGGTGTTTACGTATTAAATATTATTTAAATCGAATAACATAATTGCAATGCAGGAGAAGTATTCGTACAAAATATTTGTTGAATGGTGTCTATTCACTAGACATTGGATAAGTGAGACCTCTATATTTCCAAGATTACTGTCGGCTCAACAAAATTATTAAATTGGCTTGAAAGTATATTCGTACGTCCTTTCAAACGAATTTATTATTTACGTGCGGATTAATAATCGTTTAATTCATCTTATGAAAGTAGAAATCATATGCGACATGCGTGCGTGAGATCTCAAATGTGTATTTGATTATTAAAAGTCGCCTTCGTTAAATTAATCTACCAAAAATACCACAGGTACAATATAATCCGATGTAAGTACAGTTCTATTAGTAATGGTACCTTTATTTTTAAAAAGTTGTAAAATAAATTGTAAACAAGTAAAGCATATTTTGTCAAGTAGATGCTCGCGTCTGTTCAGTTTAGGTTAAGTTCACGTATCCGGTGCCACCGAATACTTTGCAGAGACCTTATCTGCCAGATTTAACGATGACCGGGGTAAAGTGTTTTACGTATTAAAACATTATTAAAATCGAATAATATGATTGCAATGCAAAAGAAGTATAAGTATCAAATATTCGCAAAATAGTGACCTTTCATTTGTGAGACCTCTATATTTTTCAAGGCTACTGTCGGCTTAACAAAATGGGCTTTAAAGTATATTCATACGTCCTTTCGAACGGATTAATTTATTACATGAGGATTGATAATCGTTTAATACATCTTTTAATAGTAAGAATCGAAGGTGTGAAGTGTGTGAGATCTCAGATGTGTAATTGTTTATTAAAACTCCGTTTCGTTAAATTCGTCCTCCAAAAACTCTACAGTTGCAAAAAAAATCGGAGACGAGTACATTTATCTTAGTAATTGTGTCTATTTATGTAAAAAACTGAAATAAATTGTAAACAAGTGAAAAGCATGTATTGCCAAGTACATGTTTTTTATGAGTTAAACATATAGAAAATGTATGTATGTAGTGACTTTGCGTCTCGTAATATTGAGTTCAAATTCCCGAAAGATGTTTGCAAGAACAGTAACTGTAGAGAGAGTGAGATAAGAAAGAAGTCCACGGCTACGTCGCTGATTCGAAAGATCCTAACAGCAGCCGGAAAGTGGCTGTTAATACGTGAGCAAAGGGGATCGTCTGAGGTGACTGCTCGTATTATACAAGAAAGAGATAGAATGACGCGATGCTACGTGGAGAGTTAAAGAGAGACGTGGCAAAGTGCTGGCAAGTCGTCAGGTCTTCAACCCTCGCGAGCGTTTCCCGTTATGTCCCTCGGGGCAGCTCGTATCCCGTGAACTTACGACGCTTGGATCATGGACTTGACCTCCCTTGAGGCACGTAATTAGTTAGGCTTCGCGGACGACGTCTCTATTCTTCTACTTTCATCTTTAGTCACTTTTTCAGAATTACTTCGTTATTTAGATTCTCCCAAGTCTTTTCTGCTTCTGTATAACACCTCTGCCCCGTAATTTTTATAGATTTCAATCGTCCCAGTCGGAAAGACTTTCACCGTTAAAATAATTACCATAAAAAAAACGTTTTATTAATTTTTATTGATATATAAAAAAAATTATCTGGAAAAATTTGATAAATCTTCGATTTATCAAGCCAACTCTTGGCCTTACCGAGTTAAATATTTTATTTCGCGCGTTCAAACAGGAGGGAGAGAGATCGAGAGAGAAAAGAGCGAAGTCCGTTACAATTTATTTTCGTTCTTGCCACCAGAACGGGACGTGACTAATGGGGACTCGCGTAGTAGCTCTAGCGGCTGCGGGAATTCACTAAGGAAGGTCGATGCCAAGATGACGTTGCTAGAAGATTGCGAATTCGATTAATCGACGATGGACGAGTCGGTATAAGTTATTACTCGTGCTGCCAGCTACATGCATACGGCTACAATATATATTCCGGTATGACGAAGGTGCTCGCATAGCTCGTACAGTTCTATTTTTATTATTTTTTGTGCATTATAGTTCCATTAAACAATTTCACATTAATCTATATTACATTTCCAATTTTCGTTACTCGAAAAATAAATTTTCCTATTCGCAGTTCAACGCGTTATATACGCCGAATGAAAAGGATGGGAAGTGAATCGTAATGGACGCGTGTTATTCTATAAAACCCATACGACTGCATAGCATTGGAAACAGCTTTTCTGCCTGTTACAATTTATTTATATCGCATAACATATCTGCATTCACACACGTTTTCTTCTTTTACTATAACTATATTATATCCCACTGCATTTGTAGTACACTACAATTCGCTCTTTTTAGCGGACCACATAATACCACCTCGTGCGTTTTCTTCAAGATTCCATCACACCGTCTGTTAAAACCGGTTCTCCGAAAGAAACGCAAATACTTAAGTTATAATGGTATACGACATCCGCACATCGAGGCATTTACATTTGTGTACCGATAATATAGCTCTCGAACGTGCATTTCCTCATGAGATTCACATCAATACATACGCTTGGTGCAAATCAGAAACGTAAATGCTGCTTCGCACCCTCTGATTTGCATAAATGTGAAGGCTGTAAGATACAGCGCATTTCTGCGTATCTTCTCATCACACTAACTTTTTCTCATGAATTGATACGGGGAGAATAATGAACATGAATAATTATAACACATTATTCATAATTTATGTCTGTGTATGTTACTGCGGAAAATCAACCTTCTACTTTCGATAACAGTAAAACATTAATACGTTTTCTTTGAGCATAACAGATTTTTTTTCTAAGCTTTCAGTTATTAACGTATTTTAGCTAAATTTTAGCCTTCACCAATTAGCAAAGAATTTTCGTGTAGTCAACAACTATATTATAAATAATTATTCTAAAAAAAATTCATCGTGGTAATATGATGGTTCGGAGTAAAGTTTTATATTATTTTAATATAATAACAAAATATTTATTACACCATAGCCAATTGTGCATTTTTATAACAGCAATTCAATTTTTCCAATAGCGAAGTAAATTTTTTCTCATATTTGTAACACTTGTGGCAACAAGAGGAATAGGTGGAATATACAACTGTAGACGTGTTAGTGGTGGAATAGTTAAATTCTTTGAATGCCTCCAGGTTTAAGCTTTCATACGTGTAATTTAGGTGACGGAAAATTGTGTTTTCAGTACGGAAAATACACAAATGCCAGTACTAGAGGGGCTAAAATGGCTAAAAGGTATTGAGAGAATAACTTCGACAGTCTGTCGCGAGCACGAAACCAATCCGAACATGAAAGCGCGCTATCGACAAGAATTATGTCCTTTATTTTCACCCTCGTGTACCCTGTGTTCTCGGAAAACCGATACCCTGAGGACGGCGTCAGTGGGGTGGATTGTTACATCGTGCGCATCACCACGTTTCAGCAGGAATACGCAATTAAGTCAACGGATCTCCCGTCGAGTATTCACGTATTCCAGGACATGTGTACATCAAGAGATTCGGTAGAGTCTCGAGCCAAGTACATTGGCAGCAAACAGCTCGACCGAATACCTTTTCCCGAAATAACTTTTGCTCAACGAAGCAGATAAAATCAATTTAAATGTCGTCTTCTTCTGTCTTTATTACTGCATTTTCTTTTGTTGGATATTTGCGGGTGTAAAGTTGAACATTTCACACATTTGCCTTCATTAGAGACCAAAATCAAATCGATGAGACAATTAAATAACGAAATATAAAGATTTATACTCGTAAGGTGCATGTATTAAATGCCAAATTTATTGGTATTTCTAAATACCAAATGTCAACTCAAATTCAACTTTCAAATCTACAATTTTATTAAGATATTAATAAAAACTTGAGACAGCGATTTCCATAATTTCCGAAGTTACGTTTATTTGAAACACATATTTTACTCCGAAGTAATGGTCGTGCTCCCTTAATATGCCGATGTGAAACGCTCAAAATGAGTTTCGTCGCATTTCGTCGGTTGGTCGGTAAGGTAGGTAAATGTAGCTGTCTCGAGGCGCTATGGCGTCACTTGATACTAATGAATACCATTATTATGCTACGTGCTGTAGCCACCCTTCGAAAACTCGCTCGAGCAGCTTTACTCTTACGCTCAATATCGAGAGAGGGCCTCATAACATATATGGCCCGATTTATTATACGGAGAAGTTCGCAATTGTGGCGTTACCATGGTTGTGCCATCGGCACCGTCGTCGCACCTACGTCATTATGGTGCAATTTCCATCTCGAAGTAAACTTTCTACATTCGACTATCGGTTTATGTGCTCTACTGTTACGCCGCACAGTTTCCGAACCTGTTATACTTCTGGCTATACTGACCGTGAAGTTTGTACCCTTGCATACAATGCACGCAATTTTGCCACATTCCCGCCGAAGGAATGCTTCGCTCGATTATCTTTGTCGTTGCAATTGGTGCTTTTTTAACATATTCGAAAGTGCAAAGTTTACTAATATTAAATGGATAACTCAAGATGAATTTAGTAATATCAGTTGAATAATTGATAGTAATGTTGTAAAATATAAGACATCAATATGACAGAAGTAATAGAAAAGTTTATAATTTGTTATTTATCAATTGGTATCTATTTTACATTTATCGCAACTCCTTTTTATGATGATGTAAAAATATATTCAACTGCTTCCTTACGTGACATTTATGCACTTAAGTATTACACAGTGTAAAAGAGAGCATTATAAACATCGCGCCATTGTGACCGAGAGCATAGATTATCACCGGCGAACAAGAGGTATAAAGAGAAGCTATAAATAAGAGAGTACACGTGTCACGCGTACTCCGTGTTGTAAGACGAGAATATAATTTAAAACATCTCAAGTATGTGTTGGTAATTCCAGAATAGAGAAATAAAAATGGTAAAGAACGACAGAGGGAAACCTAATCACTTTTTGTAATATACTTAATACCTGAACCTAAAATGAAAGCCATATAAAGTATCAACATTTTTATCTTTACATAAAATATAAATAAGCGTTTAACTCTATCAGTAATGATGGACATAATGTTTAAGGATGTAATAAAGATATATTTTCTATATGTTTGATATATTTCGATGAAAAGTTTTATATCTCGGATATATTTTAGAATTTATACGAAATATATGCAAGTGAAAAATATATCTAAGATGTATCCAAAATATGTTTAAAATGTATTTTTGACATATAAACCGACGAAATGTTCGTCTCTATGAGGGCTATGCAGTGATTTTCGATAATGAATTAAACGAATCTTTGTCCGAGCATCGTTTAAATAATAGTCGTGAATCTGCGGTACGAGTAGTTTGGAATAGTACGTGTTCAATTAACCCGGAGTGAGAGTCTTCGAACTATACTTGTATATATATATATATATATATATGCCGTACATCGTAATTCGTACGTTCAATATAGTTTCGCGGTAGCGCTTTCACTGTGGTTCTCTAAATTTAACCACGTGGACGAAGGAAGCGATTGAAACTCGACCAGTGGCATAAGAGAGGTAAACCAGGAGGGCGAGAAATGATGAAGAGAGTGCAGAGTCGAGTGCATAATACTACTCGTCGACTCGCACAACCATTATCGCTTTTTTTCATTCAACCTCGTCCGTCTTGCCTTTTGAATGGCACGAGGAAGACGGTTACCGTGCTTGTGGCTACAGGGTGTGCGGCAAGTGCACGCAGTTCGAGGAGGGTTGAGTTAGCGTCATTGTGGCCTTGCGTTTGAAGTGAACGGGGATGCTGTGTGTTTGCGTATATACAGCTCTCATTGCCACCATGAGAAGCAGAAGCACCATTGCATCATCGTTGCCAGGAAGATCAAGCGCTCTTCGCCAATTCACTCAATTATATTACTCTGGTCGACCTCGAAACCTCGATTTTCTTCTTTCACTTCTGTTTCTTTGCTTCGTTTCTCGGATTTAAATCTCCCCTCACAGCTGATTGTACGAATACACGTGACACTGCGGTAATCCTTTGTTAGATATTATTGTTCCTACTCCAGTTTTCGCCATCTGTCAACTAATTTGGGCTGAAAAATAAGCTCTGTTCTTATCTCGGCTGCTACTTCTTTAAGGTCAGCGTACACTTGCCCCTTTAAAACTTTTATTTCACGGAATATTATATCTGTCAAGACAAGTTAAATTAATTATCCTGTTAACCAGACTTTAAAGAGACTGAATTTTACTTGAATCTTACTTTTGAACTCGTATTTCGGTTTATAAAAACGCTAACCTTTTAAGTTAAGTCATAGCAAATTTGCCAATTTATTTTAGTTTGTTTATAATTTATCACGAATCTCTTCAAGTTCCCGCAATTCTCGGTACTCTGTAGAACCCCGTGCAGAAATTCAGTTGGGGCTCTTGCGTAGCCCCTTTTAGTTAACCCTACCTCTGTTAGGCGTTGAGAAAAGGAATGTAATTATCGTCCTACTAGACTGGTCATGCTTGAATGAACGTGGCCTGTATAGATTTCCATGTTAGGACCTATGAAGGCTTCCTCATTGAACCCGTAATAGACTAAACAATCAATTTTATTGAAACAATATTTTTTGCTTTTATTTAGGCAGCTTATCTTGCATTTTAATTAGATATTTGAACTTACATATTAATTGTTGAAAAAAAAAAACACGTGTAATTTCGTTTGTCAATGATGGAATAAGTAGCCCACTCGAGTATGTCTATCTTAGGAAACATATTTCTTGCTTGTTTATTTGAATCATAAAAGCAAAAGTGTAAACACTCCATGACTATGTATTTATATGATTGCGATTAATGTAATGAAAATAAAAATGTATTCAGTTATTTTACACGGAAATCAATAGTTTTGATAATATTGTGTTGTCACAACAAAAAATTTCGCTGGTTCTCATAATGTTGACTAATGTAAAACGCATATATATATATCAATTCAATTATGGTTAGTAATCATTTTAGTTATTGAGAAATGAAGCAAAACATTTAACATAATAACGAATTACTAAGTCCAGCACGTCTATACCTAAACTATCAGTGACCTCCTAAATAAAACAGGCTTGATCGCACATATTATTCAGTCGAAAATTTTTACGGGAGCCCTTGTGGGTTGAAGTACGACGCTAGTTGGAAATCCCCACTATGGCATCCATGACATATCCTAAACAGGGTCCCAATGAGAAATTCTTATTATGGATGGCCCAATTTGAGCCTAGATGCCATTCGGACGCCTTTATCTATTGAAACACAGTCCTAATTTGGAACCCCTATTGTGAAAACCCTACCGGAACATAACAAGGCTTTATACTATATCGTGGGCGCACGGCTACATTTGTACACAGGACCCTAATACTCACTTCCGATCAGCCGTTTATCTGCTCCTCCGCCTACGTCGTGATTTGCGTTAAATGCTAAAGTACAGCTACGAAGTGTGGTTCGATACGATGGAAAGAGACGTGAGAAGTATGGAGGAGGATCTGTGTAGTCGATTGCCGATGGCACAGTCATCTCATCGGTATTATACAATGTGTGTGAGTGCGAGGCTCTTCTATAAATTCTATCTGTTCTCACCTCGCCTCGTTTCTCCGAGTTTTATACAATACTATGCTATGACATATACAGCTTTCGCGGAAAAGAAATTCTTTTGCACAGAGCTTACACCATCGTGTGACTCATTACGAAACGTTTACAAGTTATTGAATAGCCTGAATAACACATCGCCCGTGCAGCTCTCTACACAGAAAAAAAGAAATAGTAAAAAAAAAAAACAGCAAACACCGATGTATTCACAATACTAAACTGTAAATACATAATTATACTTGACGAAATCTCAGTGTGTACAGGAAAAGTTGTCATATTTCTAGGAAAGCACCTAAATTACTCTGTTGCACTGTAAATTTAAATAGGTCGCCTTATTTTTATGCGGTTCATACTGTGATTTTCGCTGTTTCTTTTTTTTCCGTATACGGATTTAAGAGTTTTTGCAGATTAGAGAAAGAACGGTCGATTATCAAACTAAGTATGTTCTTTTGTCTGTAAAGTACGTTTACGCGCTAAACACGTATATATAAAATAAATAAATTTTTCATTTCTAGCTTTAAACAAACAAACAGCAGAGCGATTAGAATACATGAAAAAAAAAACATAATAAACAAATTTTTTTTAGATTAAAGTTACACGGTTTTATAGATGATACATAAGTGAAAGATGAATTTGATACCATCACATATTTAAAAATGAAAAGATTTCATTTTTTGTTCAGCATATTTAAGAATATGTGATGAAATCAAATTCATCTCTCACTTATGTATCATCTATAAAACCGTGTAAATTATAAATTTTTATTAATTTTTTATTTCTTGTAACAAGAAGTTAACGTTGTTAGGTAACAATATTTCAACGAAAAATGTGTAAAATATAAAATAACTTCTTTGCTTTCAGGGACGTAGACATAACGATATATCGATACTTAAAAAAATGTTTTTACCTACAGCTTTTGTTTGTTGTTCGATTTCGAATGGGACAGAATCTGCCGAGTAATTATAATTACATTTTCTGCTTATTCAACTTTACGCGGAGTATTAGAGCAAATATTTTTAGTCCTTGAATTTAATAATACCTCACGGACATACAACATTGTATTTCTACTTTTGTGGACCTCCTAATTGATTTCCAAAAGTTTTATTTGAATTAAAAAATGTTCATGACTGCACTTCGGTCGAAAAAAATTACAAGACTTTTCCCTAGATCCTTGATTTATATTGAACCAGCCATTCCGAATGTCAAGAAAACTCTGCATTCTTACAGTTGTTCATATCACTAAACTTTTCAACTACAGACGGACGTTACTTCCTTTCGCTTCCTTAAGTTGGTAGAAGTTTTGATCCTCTTCACAGCGTCCTGTCTACAACTCATATTGGTGTAGACCTCTTCTGTCTCGCGCTCTTCGGGAGAGTTAAGAGTGAACTTTAATTCCGCTTTTGCACTTCGTTCTATCGAATCCGCGCGTTTGTTTTGTCACTCTTCGATATACACTTGTATCACTAATGTACAGACTCGCTGTGTCAGATACTGTACACCCACAAGGCTCGCGTTAATCACAGTAAAATTGCATCCCTAACTGTATTGTTCATGTATACGGATCCCGGAAACAGCTTCCTGTTGCAAACCTGACGAGGCAACCCGCGTCATTCACCAATTATTATTTTAATCAGGCTCCCATTCTCCATGAATTTACGAGCTACACCCGCTGGATTATTCAATGTGAAACGCGTCAACATCGGGCCAACGAGTCTGGACTCCAGGGAAATGATGATCTTGTTTTTACTCTGTGCGTTTTCACCTATTTTTTCACCAAAAACTAATTGACCTAATAGGCATGCTAATTATTGTAATTACCGACATCGCTTTCGAGCGACGGGTGGTAAGGGCAGATGGGGTGGAGTCAAATGAAAAATTCACACGAACCAATCGATTCAACAGGTTATTCGATTACGTTGCTCACTTTTCTGTCCGTCACCGTTGACGGACGAGGTTTTTTAATTTGCTGAACGCAATTCGTTCAACCAATCGCTAGTCCAAAATATTTCCCCCTTAATTAACCGGAATTTAATTCAGTATTGGTTTTTTGAAATGTCTGGAATTTCCCGTACAATGCACATAGCTTCGATAAATGGTATAATGTACATAGCTTCGATTAATGGTAACGTAGAAAGTCAGAACTCTCGCTTACTTGAGTGCCCGGAGGGCGGAAGCGCGTGTGTGCCAGTGGGGGGGGGGGGGGGGTGAAATTATCGATAGACCCCGGCAACTCGGCTCGAGGGGGTTTGGATAGTTCACGTAAGTAACTTACTCGATCTACCGGAGGATCTCTCTCGCGCGTGCGGAGTACATGTAGTACAGTAGTTAAATTAGTCCACCATCCTCGGCCACTGCCTCGCTCGACTCGGTTCGCTTGACTAAGAAGTGTTCTATCTATCGTACACTCGCTTCTAGCTATTCTATAAACCCGCTCTACATCCCTCTTCGCACCCAGACTGTCTCGCTTCCCTAACTGTTCCTAATCCTCCTCCCCCGCTTCAGCATCCTCCGCCGTTAGCTCTTTCTCTCGGCTCTGTTTTCGAATGAGCTAAGTTCTATCCACACCAAGTTTCCAAACAGGGTCATTTGGCACTTACATTTGCTAAAGACATTCCCCTTCATTTTCCAACGCAGTTCTCGAACGACCATTTCACTTATTCACTTCTTTGTCCTCTTCGCGACAAGTTTTCTGATTGCTGTTATTATGATTATTTAAAAAAAATGTTTTTTCATGACGAGGTCATGGCAAGTTCTTTCTTAGTTCTGAACTTTTACGTTTTCGTTTAAATGTTCAAATTAGAGTGACTACTATTACCTTCAAAAACATAAATATAAATATTGATTATCTCATTCAAAACATGTCTTGCTTATAGAGGAAGTTTTGTTTTCATGTAATTTTTTTATCTTTAGATTTCGATGTTAAAATACTCAAAATGATGTAAAACGTTGAGAAATGTGGTTTAGAAAAAAATGTTAAACGCGTCTGTGTGTCCGTTGAGCTTCCAAAAACTTTAGGTCTATAACTCAAGATTGACTTAAGCAATCCAACTAAAAGCTGGCATATTTGTAAAGGAGTAACCTCTCTTCAAGGTTGAGGCAAAAAGTTAACACCCACATTGGCTATTCCATCCTACTCTGCTGTGACGCACGATTTAGTTGTATCTCTCTCGCACCGATTGTATGGTGTTTTTAATTTTTCACTTACGTAATAACGTAATAACGTTAAGGGATATTTAGTATAAAATTTAGTGAAAATTGATAAAGGCATTCCAGCTTTATAGAGCATTCAATTGTCATATTCACGATTGGCAAGGCTAAAAGAACTGTAATTCGTAAATTACTTGAGCGATTGATCTAAAAAATTTGCTTACACCGGTTACTCTGTAAGTTTTCGTTATTGGCCTCCATGCTCATTAATATTGTAACGATTCACGAAGCAATGACATCGAGATTTATGAAAAAAAAAACTCTTAAACGGTTTATTGGATGATCAGGGCATTAAAAAATCCCTCGTAATCTCTCGTATTCGTATCTCTAATCAGTCGCACGCGTTTATTCGCTTGGTGGTCTTAGAGAAGACTGTTGATAATTTATATGATCGTTGATAGATTCATGATTTGTCAATCGTGATTCGTCTCCAGTGTAACGAGATATCACCGACTTCTGAACACCGTTCGTAACATTGAAATTTCAGACCATGTCGATTTTGAAAAATGTCTTAATCATTCAAATCTTATTCAACTTAAGTGCTTACAATTTTTTTTTCAACAAGAGTACAAAGTAGAACCTGGAATATTGATTACTTATTATTCTCCAACTTTCATAAAGCCTTCTCTATACGGAAAACAAAATTACTCAACATACTTCTCTATAATGATTTTATTAAGGTTTTGTTAAAAATAAAGAATGATGAAGATACAATGCGTACGGTTCCATTTGGCATCCAGTTATTTTTCATTTGCTAATTCATTGTCTTCAATTTATATATACATTATCGGGAGTGCGTCGATAAATATTTGTTCCTATCCTCCTCTTTATATTATGAAAATATCGTTGCAACGCGTAAATGAAGAACGGAGATTTTTCGTAGTGAGGAGGATACGATTGAATATATAACTTTCAATATTGATTCCCTATCGCAATCATCAGCTGTCGTTGTACGAGCTGATGCGAGTGATGATAACCTTCCATGCTAATCTCAATATTTGTAACAATACCTTGAAGCCGCCGCTGCCACTATGTACAAGGATTAAGGAGGATTTAAAGAAAGTAAATAAATTGAAGCACCTAAACAGCTTTATTATTATTATTATTATTATTATTATTAAATATTCAAAAATAAATTAAGTAATTAAATATTAATAAATTGATTAAATTAAAATAAATTATTATTAAAAAATATAATAACTAATGCGTCCATCAGACCTAAGGAATCTAAATTGATTGATCAATGTATTAGGTACACAGATACTTCACTCACAAAAACCTCACACAAACACCTAACACAGTTACTCATATCCACGATCAGCAGGGCAAATAAAAGACGATCGATAAATGAAAGAAAGAACGATCGGATAAGGAAGAAAAATACAATCAACAGAGAAAGATACGACAACCGGGTGGGTGGTTGTTGGTGCGCGAATCGAGGAAAACAAAAGATGATCGGGAGATGCTGGGAAACAAAGGTGAATCGGGAAACGAAGTACACGATGATCGGGGAGGGAAAACAAAAGATGATCGGATAAAGAAGCACGAGACGATCAGCCAGACAATCAAACTACGTCCGGAGGGGGAAGAAAGATAAGCGCGCGATGGCGCACAAGGGCGAAGCCCACTTCTATATATTAATTTTATGTTAATAATATTAATTTTATGTTAATAATATTAATTTTATGTTATTAATATTAATTTTCAGATTCTTTTTCAACTTTGTATAAAACTGAGATAAGGTTTAATCTACTTTCGATATATCAATTAGTTAGATACATCTTGTGACGTCACTTTTAGATCCTTTGTGTCATCTCCGATTGATATTTTCTCTGATGCTGTATATTTTATTCGGTATATTATCCATCTGCCGTTGGTTGAGAGGTACGGGAACTATATCTATTGGCGAGGTTTAGTCGCAACGTCAGAGAATCAAAGGTCTGTATAGTATACTTGTCGATCCTCCGATACTTGGCAATTGAAGCTGCTAATACCCGTGCATAGCCCCGAGTACCGAGCGAGAGAACGCTGAGCAGCCGGCTTTATATAGGGCCGAGGTTTAATCGGTGCAAACACGATGATCGAACTTAACGATGTTTACGAAGCTCGGAACTCGTGGCGCGCGCGCGAGCGCCAGTGCCGCGTCGAAGTTTGCCACAGTTTCTTCGGTACCTAGCTTCAGTGCTATACACATTTGTACCAGCACGAAGCACAGTCTAGGATCAGGTTCCCCCTCGTTTTCTATCCTTAGTTCAATCTCCTTCCTCGAAGCTTCAGATGGATCTATCGTTCGTGATTGCACAATCTTCTTCCTTACATACCCCGCTCTTCCGGATTAATTTATACTCCGTGTAATATATACCCGATAGATCTACTGCCGACAAACGATTCTTCGTTGTCTCCTCTCCAATAGAATATCAAAAGTTCCATTTTTAATTGATTGAAAGCTCTTTGCAGACGGAGCTGATATATAAATATGCTACGCAAGCCATCAGCTGCTAATAGTAATAAGTTGTTTATTAATTAAAAAATCATTCTATGTATGAAGACTCGGCACAATTGGGAAATAAAGCGAAATTCATGTGCGTTCATTAAAACACACACATATCATATGTTTTCGTAGCTGTTAACAGCCTGCCGTTCCGTGGTACGTTCATAGGTGACGTTGCTTAGAATTTGAAAAGGAAACTCGTGCGATATGTTAGCAGTTAGCGCATATCTTAACAGTGTGTTTGTAACTTGCAAAGGATAATCTTAGCGCACATAGTTTAATATTTAAACGAACAGCACGCCCGAGCTATAAATATTTAAATTTCCCTACGGATCTTATGCATATACAAATAATAGAACAGAGTACGGCGAGCTCTGGAGAAAGAAAGGGCGTGTATAGAGGGAGAGTAGCTGCGGCACAAGACTCGGGAAAAACATTTAATGCCAGAGTCAAGCTGGGGCGGAGGCCGACGGCGAAACGACCATTTTCACCACTACTATAGGGGCACACGTGGTATCTGCGTTTGCAGCTACAGCACGCGATTAAATTGCGGTGCGTTGCATCTCCTCGTCCACGCTCACCTCATTTCCCTCGTCGGTCCTTTCATCTTTTCACTTTTTTTATTGCGTGCAAAGTGCATACGGCTTCTGTTGCATACGTTTGCACACAACGTTGAGGAAAAAAAGTACGCTCGCGAGTGGCCTTCCTTTGTTTGTAAGCTAACAGACCGCTGAGAATAGAAACAGGCTTAGCGTACTTTGATATTTAACGCGTGAAAAGTACACTCCCCTGGAACTTAGCATATAGTTTCCTTTCTCTAGTTGCCTCTTGTTCTACATGCCGCTTCACTTTGCGTTCAAATTCGTCAATATTACATGCTTACATGTACGATGTTAATCTATCGGCCTTCTCTAATAATAACTCGTGCAAATATGCTTGAATGATTTTCTCTATACCAGTTTTTTTTTATCAATGTATGCTGTAAAACGTATTGTTAAAGATGTAAATTTACAGTACGTTTACATGGTTGAATAATGTGATGAGATATTACAATAGTTTTCATAAAAACAAATATGTTTAATGAATTTCCTATTGATTCGCACTATTATTTTTTACATAGTATATCTAAAAACAACAAAATATCCATTGGAACGAACATCAGGGTCACACGATGATGCGGCGGTCCCAGGACTAATATGATTATTTTTAAATGAGCTTCCAAGTTTAAATATATCTTATCAGATACGCCAGTTGTACGTCCGTCTTCTGTCACCATCTACTTAACACTGTTCATAATATTGATAGCAATATCTTGCATAGTTACATAAGTCGAACTAGCGGCAAAATTATTCAGTCAGCGAGCCGGGAATTTATGAGGTATACTCGTACATAGCTGTGTACCTAGTGACTGGGGCAGGGATTGCGCGCAAATACACTACGAAGAAGGGATAGGATAGAAAGAGGAATAGAGCAGTCCAGAGAAGCTACGAAACATAGCGACCCCACGGGCAAGCAACACGCCGTCAACCTAGCTCGCTATACCGTATCCTGAAGAGATTAGTGTGCATAGATTAGAAGCGATTACATTGTTCTCGCGCGGTATGTCGGTCGAATCCTGCGAGAATTTACCGTGCGTTAGACCATCTCGTCATTTTCGTGTTTGTGTTCATGAAGTCGAAGTTTGCGTTCATATCATTTCTCCCCCCAGCCATGATTTGTTGGATATCTTAATAGATTATATGTAGATGTCGAGTCTGAAATCGGCAAAAGATCTCTCCTGGCTTTACCCAATGGGTGTCACATCGCCTTAACCTTTATGTGACACATATGTGGTACTTTGTGGTCTATAACGAAAACTGTACCTGATTGAGGCTGTTCAAAGATGTTGATCGTTTTCAGGTATAAGCAATATATTACCCCCTGCGGGATTTATCATTGAAGGTGATATTAATATACTTTGACCTGAATATGTTCAGTACCACTGATAAAAATGAATGACAGCTTTTGATTATAAATCGCGACATGTGAAAACATCGTAAGAAAAGTGTACTTGGCCGATTTTGACGCTGAGATCACACGGAACAGGTGTGTTCCGATCGGATTCAATGTTTCCCGAGATACTGCTTTTCATTATATGTGACTTTCTCTCAACCTCAGCACAACAGTGCACGATATCCTGATATTCCCTCGTGTTCAACCTTACCAGCCCATCTTATCCATGCCAAGAAGACGTCGGAGTATTTACGTCTGCGTTCACATGGCACTTCGAGCAGAGAATCGGGTAGCCCTCCGAACACCTGTCACATACCTTTGCAGTCTACGATGTAGCACTATCACTAGTGGTTACACGATCTCGATGAGCAAATCCGTTAACGTGAAACTCCCACGAGTCCGGCTATTTCCTCTATGCCGTGGTGTAGTTACCGAAGAGATGTATAGCAGGCCCTGAAGTAATTGTGTTACGCGGCGAATTAATTAGCCATCCGACAACCGGTCGGTTACCGACGCCGGCATCCCGAAGGCGGTGACGGTGGCATCGCGGTGACACGGTTGGAGATGTTGCAGTGTATGTATACTGCGCTATACGGGTAGTAGCCGGGCTATAGTAGTGGCGACGGTGGCTTGCGGTTAGGGCTGTATTATTATCGATCGACTTCGATCGTGTTCAACCAAAGGCCTCTTCTGACCTCCGCAACTGCTGCTCCTACGGCTGCTAGACGACCACGACCACGCGGTTCCCACACTTTTGACCAGCTGGACCACCACCTTGACCATACCATCAACCGTTTGCCATCCCGTTTCTTCAACTACCACGCAAACCTCACTGTCATATCCGCAATCATTTCGTGCTACTATTCGAGTTATAAGAGCGATTATGTTTTGATCTGCGACGTCTTTGACGAGTGCGGAGTGCCCAGATTGTAGCCACTTTGATAAATCGAGAAGGATGAATGAAGTATGATGTAACAGTGATCTAAACTACACATACCTTGTTTACGCACCCTGGCGCACAATATGTTCGTCGAGACGCTGGTGATCCAACTGATTTGAATAACTTGTGATAATGCGCAAACAGCTAAATGTATAACTTGAATAGCACAACGAGTCGTGCGACCCCTGCGAGCGTTGCGTAAACACTGGACTCGGAAGTATAATACGAGTGTGTAAGATAAATCGATCGCATAGACGGTGCAAGGTCACCATAGCTTAGTTCGTTTAAGATACGCGGCTCACCAGCGCTAGATGCGTAAATCGTGCCACTGGGTGAGTAAAGATAGTAACAGTTACTCTATTTAAACACATTTTTTTATGAACAACAACAACTTATGAAATAGCGGAAACCACGTTTCTGATTATTTTTTGTGATACCAACATTTGTCCCGCCCTCCTCTACCAGTAGTTATTTGTTCAAAGGTCATACGCTTCTTCGACTAGTGCAATCTACGGCCTTCAGACGGCGCATTCGTCTCCGAAAAATTCTAGATCCACCAGATTATTCAACTATTCGCCTTTGTAATTCGCAAAAGGGTCACAGTCTGGATTCACATAGAATATGGTGGACTGGATCACAGGTATAGCAAACCCCTGTCAGGTTGCCGGCCGGCCCCTTGTGTTCTTCCTTATATTCTCGAGGTCATAATAATCCGTTATAGTGATCTATCTGCGGAGCCGCGCTAGACTCGAAGCGCAGTGTACGGGGCCCTGTGTCCAACGGCCGCCTGTGACGCGAAAGATTCATTTGTCATGGTTGAGCAACGATGGCCTCGTCGACGCCATTGCTTTTCGTGGAAGTATCGTTATTAACGAGAGAACCGAGCTATCGAGAAGGAGAGTGCATCTCGTCGTTTTTGGTTTTTTTTTCTTCTCCTCACTTCAGACTTGTATCCATGAGCGCATCGACGCCAATACACCCATCAGGACAATAGAGAGAACGGGAGAGCTGTAAAAGAATCGCGCGATGTACTACCGATCGACCTCAACGAGGACAAGGAGTGGGTTGATGACGAGAGGAGAAGGGTGGGTGCGCAAGATGTGGGAAAGCGAGAGTGCGCGATAGAACGAAGATTTGATAGTTCGCGAGGGGAATATCGCGGCAAACTCGCGCTCACGCTCTCCTACTCGTGATTTATCGCTTCGCTGAAACGTCTTATTTGCTCGGATGACGTAAAGTATGCCATCCTGCTCTATATATCTATACATAGACACATGCTCCGTTCACGATTCTTCGAGGATTTCTCCTTCAGCTCCTTCGCCCGTCGCTTTGCGATGTCTATTTTCGTAACCTATCTTTGTAATGTACAATAAACAATAACTCTACCGAAAAAAAGCATCTGATCTCCTGCAAACGAAAACTTTTGACACTATTGTAGTTAATGCACTTACAGTTTTCATCTCAATTGTAAGCATGAATGTCATTATTAATCAATGAACATGAACTTGTATTGTTATTATCAATTCAAGAAGTTGTATTAGCATTCACTCGAGCGGCCCTGTCAAGAGACCGACCGACACACACGATAGGAGGGTGGTGTTTTGAAATGATTCTACCTAACTGCTTCCAGAACTTTTTTTTCTTATTCAAATTATCCAAAACGTTGAGAAAAGTTCAAGGATGTTTGGTAGAAAATTTGAATCAATTTCATAAAGAAGTTCGATTGTTAACACCGAATTGAAGTGTTGATTTTGGTATTGCATTTGTTTGCAAAAAATTAATGACACATAGATTGAGAACCTCTTGAACAATTAAAATAAAATTGGCTCGCTAGTCAAGTGGTAAGAACTCTTTATCTATTCCAATTTTTATTAAAATGTATTAAAGATCGATCAGATGTTATACATTTTTTAATTGGAATTGATGCTCATCCTCATCGTTGTCGTATACTCATCAGTGTTTCTAATGTCTAACTGTTCTTACTTTTGCAAATGTTAAGTTATTGCGCGCATCTGGTGACTACAGTCTACAAAGAGCCTGCAAAGTAGAAACTTGCAAATTGCTTCTTCATTTTACACCGTCCACAATGCTTGCTCATAATGGTTGTTTTGTGAACGGTGAGAAAAATAATGAAGAAGCAATGTGGAACGTTCTTACTTTTAAGGCTTTGTTAACATTATTTCATAACGTCCTTTTATATTACTTCAACTATTATAGTAGGTGGCGCAGTTACTCGCGTTTAGAATTAGGACGCCTGAATATCACCCAATGAAATAATTTTTTTATTTATTTGAGAATGCATGTATACTTTTCTTAGCGTTTACAGTTGCAACGATTATGCTTGGCTAACTATTACATACAGTTCTTATCCAATCCAAGCGGTCGCTAGTGAATTAATGAATGAAAATTATATTTTTTAATAGTTTAGAAAAAAAATTTGGGGAAATGCGCGCGTAGGGGGAGAAGTAACTGATTTTTAAAAATATTTTAATGAAAATGTTTAGTAATTTTTCAGAAATTTTGTTAAATAAAAAATAACTTAAGGAGGATGGCTACACTCGTCTCGGGATAAGCATATAAAGGAGCAAGCCTGCTTATACACGGGCGCTGACAACGGTCGACAACGATAAATAATCAAATTTCATCATAGTTTGTGTTCCATAAAGCAAACAATTTTTAGCAAATGAGTATGTCATTTGCAAATAATCAAATGTTTATTAACGCTTAGAACAGTTTTTTGTATAATTGAAACCCAAATACGTGATTATCCAAGTTGAAATGAGGCAAACGTACACTTTAGTTTTCAGTTGGTAGTAACACTAAAGACCTCGGCTATCCGAGCGATCTCTAATGTAAATGTAAACAAACGTACGAAAACTTGCGTACGAAAATGGCAAGGTGGAAAGGAACAATAGTGAGTGGAAAAATGTACAAACGTCGGCACAAACAAGTGCAAAATGAAAAGCAGGAAAAAAATATAAATAAAACATCGAAGCCGAAACAATGGGAACAGAATGCGTGATCGATGGGCGACGTATAGTCGATTTTAAGGTCATGGCGGAATACAAGCGCTGCAAATTGTGTACATATAGAAGATCTGTGAGTGAGAAATATGAAAGATGAGATAAAACATGGTTTAGCCTCGGAACTTTTTACACTCTGCCAACATTTTCTCTTAATAATAAAATAATGCATCATTCATTTGAGTTTTTCATCATGAAAACGCGACACGAAATTCGATTCCAAAGACTCGAGGGCAATTACTAATTTCAAATCGTGGCGCCCATTCATCATAGCCTAATTCGATGCGACTTTGCCACTCACTGTAGCGTGTCCGCTTTATGCGAAGAATGTACAATATGGTGTTTTGTTTTGGTGGTTATTTGTTTTGATATTGTAAATATCCTAAGAACTACTTAGATAAAGACTTTCAGCCTTCGTAAAATTTCTCTCTAATAATATAAAGAATTAATTGAATCCATATTCATTAAATTCTTAACATTTTTTGTATAGTTATTGCGAGTTGTATGCGACACCGTACCGTTTTTGTTATGGAGCCCAAATATACGAGGACGAATTTCAATAATTAATTATTGGACAACCATGTAGACGATTGACTTTAAAGTTTGCACAGAAAAGTAATTCGAAAATACGAATATTCTCCATAAGTTTGAACGAATTCTTAACATTTTGCTGACTGTAGCAATCCTCCTTAAGTTGTGGACTCGGCGATTTTGGCGAATTTCGGGTTATGAAATTGCTCATACATAGCTTACATTCAACCGAATCGATCTACAAAAGAATGAATTTAAAAATATTTTGGCCCGACGATATACTCTTGAAGCATCAAAGCACGTATATACGGAACTGAAATGTGTAAATCGATCCTCATGCTCGCTCGATGCGGCGTGCATCAGAACTCCGGATATTGGTGCCGTCGAGAGATGCCGGATATGTCCGTGCACACAGCTCTGGTTCCCGCGTACCGAGATAGCGAGGCGCGAAATGAAAACGTAAAAAGGAAAGGAAGAAGCTTTTCGAACGATGTGGACCCATTTTGGTATCGATCGACTATTTTCTCTCTCTCTTCATCTCTTTATGTATATACATAGGGCATTCCGGGCCAAATCTACATGTCGGTGACCCTCACCCTCTGGGACTTTGTCCAAAGTACTTTATATAGTTACAACCTTAAAAGTAATGCAGCTTTTTTCATACATTTTTTCGCCTCTCATGATGACGATTTTCGCATCTCATGATAATTTTGAAAAAAAAAAAACTTATAAAAAATACGGTTCAACACTATTAACAAATTTGAAAAAAATTACTTAAATTCTGTATTAAATATTAACATTTTAAAGTCATATTCTAGAGTGAGAGTGCGTTTGATTCTATTTTTTCGATTTTCCTTGTTTGAAATATACATGAAAAAAAAGGACTATACTCCGGCCCATTTTGGTATGTGGTTCAAAAATGTTCTTATTTCATAAAGGCTTTTTCAGAATGGGTGCATTTTTTCAGATTTTTAAATTGAGGCGGACGATTTGTTGCAAGTATATATTTTTAAAAAATATTATAAAATAGAGCGAAGCGAAATAAATGTACAAAAAAGAAATGCTTTTGATAGTTGTTACAACAATACAACAAATTTTGAACTAAATTCAAACGGTTACCGACTAGTCGATTTGGTCTGGAATGCTCCATACAAGTATCGACAGTGAATTCACAGTCGAAGATGAAAAGACTGAAAAGTAGGGGTATTATGCATTTGAATTCGAATTATGCAACGGATTGTTTCAAAATGAATATCTCAGATTAATTAAATTATAATAAGTTGCAAAGTAGAATCTTGCACGTTGTCTTTTAAATCTTTTAATCCGTCATACACACAGTTTTGTCTGTGAGGAAGTTCACTGATCAATGTTAGGTTCCTCAGGAAGCTTAGTGCACAGTGAACCAAAAGAATGAGAAAGGAACGTGCAAGTTTCTACTTTACAACTTATTATTTACTTTTGTAGGAACTGTCGTATTTTCTACTAACTTTAGTCCACAGTTTAAAACAAGGATGCAAATTTGAGATTTGCACATTGCTTCTTCGTGTTTCTCGCCCATCCACAGATTTTCTTCTGTGGGTAATGGTTATCTCAATTATGTCTTCTTTATAGAGAAAGTGATATTAAAATTTTCAATACAAGTAAAAACTAGTAAAATTGAAAATTTCATAAAGTTTAAACCCCTCAATCGATTCTCATCGCACACACATTTGTGTTTTTATCGACTTTTCGAATAATTTTTAATACAATCATTAAAAAATGTCACGGGGAAGCAAACTTAAGATAACCTAGAGAAAAACTGGGCAAAATTATTGGATGAGTGTTCTTCGCGCTATTATTCTTAACTCATGAAGACTTTTACTTATACATTCTCCTTTATTAATGATTTGTGGCAGTAAATATGTAAATCGAAAAAGATATCGCTTAACTCATTGAATGTCGCCACTCAAGGGGTAAGTACATTTCAGTTTTGTTAAGTTGGCGTCTACACAAATCGCTGCTATCAGATCGTTATGCCGATCGACACGGTAATACAACTATTATACGGTCGTAGGCATAGGATTTAAACAGTTAGTAATTGGATAAGTGAAACACGAGAGTTTGTAGGAAACGAATGATTCGAGTTTATTATAATTGACGGATTAACGTCCGTCCAATTATTATATCAAAAAAAAGAATCTCAATATTGACAATAATAATAAATTTATGCGTTCGAATCCTCGAGACAAGAAATTAACCATTCTATTTGAATTTCACTTTAAGACTTTTGTATTTTGGGTGAGTTCGACCTAAGATCAACAGTTCAGTTTGATGTAAAAACTTGGACTGATTTTTGCAAATGCAGTTGCTAGCAGCGTTTGCCAAAAGTCAATGAATTGGCATTTAACTTTCTGCGTTGCTCAAGCAGCTGCAGTTAGGATCGTTGATCGCTAGCCAGCCACCTCATGCTGATTCACCTCATCCCTGTATAAGGGTGAGCGGCCTCGCGATTGAGCGATTGAGAAACAGATTTTATTTCGACAGAAAACTCCTGACGCAACAAGATCTTAACAAAAAACTGCAATATCATGTTGTTTTTTACGAAGATGAAATCAACCAATATGCTACCCACTATGTGTATTAATAGATATTAACTTCTGTTATTAATTGAAACGAACCAGTTACGCTATCAATTTTGAAATAGAATTTATGTAGAATTTCGAAAAGAATGCTACTCCGTCAGTAGGACAAAGCGATACAAACATTATGCCAATTGCAAGAGTGCAAAGAAAATTCAGACTGAATATATCCGTTATTTTAAAAAGACGAAGAAAAAAAGTTAATTCGACCAGTAATCTCCGATCGAGTGAACACCCTTTAAACTGACTGTAGGAAACCTATATAAACGTACAATTTCGTCGTACCCCAACGTTGATTTTGTTCTATTTAATATTTCGATCCTTTTCAGGCAAGAGTTTTTAAAAATTGATTTAAAAAAAAGATTTTTCACACTTTACTAGGTTGCTTTAGTGACGAGTAGGATGCTTTCACCAATATCGTAATTTCTTCGTAAGTAGGAGACTCGAAACCCGGGCAATTTCGTTAAGGACCTTCGCAGACACTGTCTACGAAAGCTCCTCCTGAAAGCTCGCGCTCCAGCTCGTTTTCTCTTCGCGCACGTGACGAGGGTGCGTCAGATCTCTTATTGCAAAGACTCGCGAGATTCGCTTTTTCGCTTTCCCTTTGCTGGATACACTCTGCTACACAAGCCACGCGAATTTCCCATTGCCACTCTCGTTCTCGATATGAAATTCCCCAAGGGGCCTCCCGTGGTACAGAAAGCTCGGGGACACGCTGAGAATAGAATCGAAGGGATGGTAATATCATGTTGTGTGGTACACAAATCGAACGTAGCGACGTATCTATAGGTATACATTAATGAACGTTAGAACGTAAGATCTTCGATCAAAGAAATGAATAAGACATGTTTTTCAATTTATCAATTAATATATGTATCAACACTACAATCCATCTACGGGAGGTATATTAGCTTGAGGCATTAGACCACAATTATTCAATACAATTTACCGTTGACTGGTGTCTGAGTCGATTTAAAACGTGAACCAATAATTCATCGTGAACGTGATTCAGTGTTGGCCTCGTGCAGCGCCTTGAGCACGAGCATATATACATATGCACATTAATGCGTCTCGAACGAGAGACTCTTCGTATCCTCGTTGCAGCCATTGACGTTTCTAGTACGTTTTATCGGTGAAGGCCATCGTACCAAGGTCGTGCATAATAGTATCTCCACTTTAATACTATACACGATACATATACTAGTTGCATACCGTCTATCTCGCAAAGCGAACGGACGTTGATTATGAATTTAATCGTTGCTGCTTGGAATCATGAAAGCGCTTTGCATTTTTGGATTTTTTACCATGCATAGGTAGGTATTAAGTGCATAATGCATACAATTGGCGTAATATTTTTTTATTGATAAATAGAGAAGAGCAACTTCTATTAGTCAAACAGCATTGAATTCATGAAATCGATTGATCTTCGGATGCAGTGAAAATTGTTAGCTGTTAATTGCTACAAGTTGAAAGAAAAAATTGTTAGCTGCGCTAAATGTTAGTTAAATGAAGTCAGTCGACTCGAAAATGACCTTCGAAGTGAGTCTATTTTTTATATAATACGCGTTTGCAATCTATTCGGTACTCTCAACATGAATTTCTCTGCAGCACGGAGTACTCTTCTTCATCCTTCTCGTGGTGCTTGGATTTTCGTTCTCGTCGCTCCTCTTCTTGCATCTTCTTCGTTGAGCTTCTCTTCGCGTCGCTCCTCACTGCGACAACGACAACGACAAGGACGATGACTACGACTCGGTCGCTCTCATGGAATATGCATGACACGCCAATGCGTCCGCGTACACCCGATCTAATTATACAGTTTCGCGCTCGCGCGAACACCACGGGGACGTCCGCATACGCCGGTTTCTCAAGCGGCCCGGCTCTCTCTCCGCAGCTTTCGCTCGCATTCAGCGTCTCGCTCGCCCGGTGCGAAGGCTCGTCCGGGTTTCTCCGCGGAGCATACTACACAGCCATTCAGCCTCTGACATAGAATATCAGTATGGCACACTGTGGTGTTCGTAGCAACGCCGCCAAAACTCGCCAAGTGCCGTAAAGAATTTAACGTCCTTTCGAGTGCCATCAGAAGAAGAACCGCATCGCGCTCACCTACAGATTTCCTTCAGGCTTCGGAGATCGTTTCCGTGTCTTAACGATCCTTGCAAGCGAACCGCCGACCCGAGAATCTCCAGAACTCGGGCTACTCCCGCGGCATTAGAGCGAGATCAAAAGAGAGAGAGAGAGGGAGAGAGAACGAAGGAGTCAGCTACTTGGTACGACATCCGTTCTTCCCCGAAGTTCGGCACTTCGTCCGCGAGTCTGCCTGAAACCTGGACGAGTGTTCCAGATTTTCGTAAACTCCTGGGCGAATCTTTAGCTGTATATAGGTTGATGGCATTTCGTGCCAGCAGCACGAATCTCTGCGCTCTATACTCAAGATTAATCCGGCATGTGCTATATTTCGGCTCTGCTTGGTCCTGGGCACGTTCGAATTTCGTGGAAGATAGTCAAATGCGCGGAATACAGCAAAACTCGCGAACGATGCTCTTCAAGTGATTCGGCTTTTGCTGCTGCTTGATATCACTCCTCATCATCCAAAGGTCCATTGAGTGTCAAAGTTTAATGGATGCAAAACCGTTGCATTGTGCTGCCGCACGTGTATTGTACAATATATCGCGCTTGTACTCCGCATCGTAATACAAATTCAAGGGTCTTTAAAAGCGTTAGATCGTTGCTTCGACAAAACAATCTTTGCGCACTATTTTGTGTAACAGTTGAGGCAATTTGAGTGAACGTTCAAAATTGTATAATTTTACATTATCCTTATATAGATAAAATGATATAATAATAATCCGTTCAACTCTCGTTTGTACGAAGCATAATGGCGCAGCTTGAAATGGTCATTGTGTCGTCAGAAATCGAACAAACCATGTATCTCATTGTAAAGGTGCAGACATAATTCTTGATTCCCATTGCGACAAAAATCAACAAGATAAAACCATTGTGTAACGAGTAGACAGTCGGATACTATATTATCCTAATTCAAACACTGATGTAATATTTGTAATGAAAAAAAAAATCTTAAAATTTTTAAAATTTCGAAGCCTACTTCGTTACCACTCGATTCATGCCGTGATTGGTTGTCAGGAAAGTCACTTCAATACAGTTAAGTTTAGTGTTAAATTTGACATAAGAATATGGACGCTGCAACGGCCGTAACGCTGTAATGGATTAACTTTGGAAATCATATAAAAAATCGCAATGAATCGAGCAAGCGAGTGAATATCGTATAAATTTTTAATATGTTCTTTCCGAATTTTGATAACTCTAACAGTATAATAACTTTACCCAACATATTTATTTCGTTTAATCGGCAAAATTACGAGAAAAATAAACAAATCAATTAATATGTTTAAAAAATAACGAATTTAATACCGAGTTAAAAAAAAAAATCAAAGCAAATATCAGTAGAGACGATTATTTCATTACAAATAATCTTTTCGAAAAGATGTTCGTTATAAATGTTGCAATAACCTCGAACGGAGGGTGTCATTACACTCGAATTTGCTCCATTCTCTTTTAATCGATGCATCTTTTAATTAATTATAAATATAATCATTCATTTTATAAACAAAATGAACTTTTTGCATGGCATACTAAAAAAAATGTTCTGAGTTCTTCAGAACCTATTTCAGTCATTTATTCTTGTGAGCTCAGAGTTACTCTTGTAATTTTGGTGGAATTTTTTATTACACAGGTCCGCGCGTGTAATAAATAATATAAATTTAACTAATAATATTTACATCTACGTGTTATTATCATACCCAATCATCCCTTTGATTTCCCAATCACCCATTATCCATATTGATGTTGTTATAGCGTGATCAACTCATGCAATATGTTTGTGAATAATTAACATGAAGGTAGTTATATGTTATTTGTTGAGGATACACGACTTCAAGTCACAAACAATTGGTAGTTGCGATATAACAATAGCGCAACTACCGCTAATATTTCGTGCGGCGTTATATACGCCGCAAGAAATATTTTTTCACATCATACTCTTGTTGAAAAAGTGCGATAGAAATATCGACTGGAACAACGAGAGTCGACATGGCTATAGTTTATCTAGGTTATATACTTCGGTCGCCTATAGCGAAAGCCTACGAGGTGGAAGGGAGCAGGGAATATACGTTACCTATACCATATCGTTCATATATCGCTTATCGAACGCCATAAACTTATTTTCCTCTTTTTCTAGAGTTCGGCGGGTCAGGCGCGCCCTACGTTACTGCGTTGCTACATATTGCTTTTATTTTACGTGCCACTGGTATTCTGATCATCTATATACCCTCCAGTGGGACCATTTTTTTCTCTTTTTTGTTTAACGCCCTCTTGTTAACACAATATGAATGTAAATCGATGGATTTTCAAGTAAATCTTACGTCCTTGCGCTAGTTCTGTTATGCTCGACCGTATATTGTGATTAGCGTTCTGTTAATTAAGTCTTACTTAATTAACAGTTGTGGGTAGCAAATAATGAGAATATCAATTTAGCAAAACCTTGTCACTTTCGGTGGTCGATCTTGCCGTACAAATGCTATGAGCCAACTCCAAATGAGAGTTTCCTACATAGTCGTAACCCAGCCTCCAGAGAGATTCCAAATAATAATCGACGCCCACACGGACGTGGGCCTTCTAAGAATATAGATCCCTGCTCGATGTAAATATATATATATATATATATATACACGCCGTTCCTCCTAAATTTCCCCCTCTTCAGGCCCCCGGTATCTTCTCGAACGTCTTGCACCAGACAACATACCTACGAACGAGACTTGAAGAAAGATAGATTGGTCAAAGGATACCGCTCCAAGTGTCTATTCTCCGGAACAAGTATTTTTCATTTGTATATCATTCAATACAGTCGAAACCGTTGTAACAGAAATCTCAAACGAATGTGATTATAACTCAACATCATCGCTAAAGAATTAACAGCTCGATTATGTCTAAACTTCAAACCGTTTCAATAATTCGCTGATTAACCGTTGCTGAGACTAAAGCTAGCTACATCTTTTTATCGAACAACTTTAGTCGTATGTTTAGTGACAAATAAACAAGAACATCTGAAGTTTTTACGTTTTATCAATTTTTACGATAACTATTTAAGCTGTTGACAAAAACTTGGTTTGTCTCGTAATCAGAGGGGAAAATTCTAACCTAATAAACCAAGTTCCATTTTAAAGATAGGAATAATAGCGAAGAAAATTGATGGCGTAAATAGTCAGAACTCGACCGGGAAGCAACGTTACAGACATTTTAGTGATTTACTTTCTTGTCCGAAGTAAAACTTTTTTTTAAACAATCATTAGAGTACAATTGTTTCACTTGTGATACATTGAATTACATTTCACTCCTCACAGGTCATGTGAACTTCCAAGAATTAAATCTCAGCCTATTGACTGAGAAATACTGTAGCAATATAAAAAATTAGGATATATTTTTAAGTATAAATAGAGCTCGAACTGTACTAAGTGAATCGATATCTCGCATTGATACTCTTCGACGATCTATTGATCTATATGCATAGGTACGACAGTGCACAGTAAACTATCTACAGCGACGTGCACGTATACTATAACGTAACGTATTTAGAGGGAACCGGGACGCGATTTCCTGTCGGAGCATTATGGCTAGACGATACACATAGGTGCTACGGGCAGCAGCGGTAGTAGCAGCGGCAACAACAGCCGGTTTATCGGGTCGGGTTTCCATTGTTGCTGGATGTACATTCGCTCTGTGGGCACGAGAGGCCGTACGGTAAATCCGACGTAAAGTACCATGGCATTGCCGGCGCGTTGGTGCGAATAAGGCCGCGCGATACGCCTCGCATTATCTCTCGTCGTGTACTGCACTCCCTTTCCCGCTCATCTTTCTCTCTATCTTCCTCGCACTCGTTGCGACTCCGTAACCATGCACCCACCATCACGGGGGCCTGTATCATCGTAGTTTGTCGACCTATCGACCCACGACCCTCTATCGTGTTCGCCACCGCTCGGATGCTTTTTCGTGATTTCTGAATCAATGATTACTTCATTTACGAACATTTAACGATAATGTACCCAAACGATGAGCCTTATAGTTTTATTTCGTTGTAAAATCGCTCTAAATCTGTAACTCAATGCTGAAGTCGCTTGATCGTCATTCTGATTGGTTGTTCATATGCTCGGTTTGACATATCCATCATAAGGGCGTCTGCTACATGGCCCTATTCAAAAACAGAAGCAAAAGTTGCAAGTATTGCTCCGTATATGCCACAAATCCACTTCTATTCGCAAGCGTCTGAATAGGAAAATGAAACCGACCTCGGTGATTAGCTGGTAAATATTGTTATGTTTGCAAATTATTTTTCCTTATCTAGGAACTGATTATAATGTGATGTTGGAATACTTATGATTGAAAAACCACAAGGGTCCAACTTAGGCACCGATGCTAGGTAGGCGTCTCTGCTGAATAGCATGAATTCGATCGTTAATGTTGGGATCGTTCGGGATGTGAATACCCGAGAATTTCTGTGTTAAATCGGGAATAGTTGAAGCACGAGACAGAGCGCGCTAGCTCGTGAATTCGTGCAGTAACCATGCTGACGTGTAAATAATGCACTGGTCGTGGTCTGGTCGCAAGGTACAGCGGTTGTATACATCGCGACCTCTCGCGGCAGCAAGAATCAACGTGGCTCGTTGGTTATAGAGAACTGCAGCAGAAGCGACGTTGGCGGCAACGGCAGCTATTCCACTCGCCCCTCGAGCTCTTCAATCACCGTCCAATTACGCGTCACGATTCATCAAGTCACTATCATTCATTCTATTCTTGGAGCTTGTTTCCGTGTTAAACATATACACTTCCTTCTCTCTCACTTTCTCTCTTTCTCTTCGTATCCGGCTCTGTTGATTATAGAAATATTGCAATTCTTGTTCAACTCGATGCTGAAAAGGATCACCGGTCTGTTATCACTTACTACGTACAACTCTATAATACAGTAAATATAACAGTGAATAAGTGATGCACAATCTCTATATCAGATGATTTTATTATAGATAAGTCAATAAATCGACTTGTTATCGTGTTTTTTAAGCTAATATCGTTGAAGCTATTGAAACTCCTCGCCCAGCGTACACAACACGGTAACTGAGTGGCTTATCCGACGGAACGATGATCACAGCAGTGCCAGTGTTAAATCTCTCTGGAATAACTACTCGTAGAGAAGGCTACTGTCACCAAGTGATTTAAAAATTGATAGGGCCACCCGATTAGGACATCCCGTTCAGCGTATAAGGTGGAACTTGGACGGTGTATGTTGCAGAAATGGCCACACCCCGGTACCAGCATATACTGTGGTCAGAACGACCTAATCGGCTGGTCCTATAAATTTCTAGATCACTTGAATACTATAGAGATTGTTCCATTTGTGGACATCGTGATCAGAGTCTGCACTGAAGGGAGCTCAAATCGAGGCAATGACAACACCAGTGCCAGCCTGAATTCTCGTCGGAAGATCCATAAACAAAATCTTATCTAACACCGGACCTGCCTTGCAGAACGTCTACGCGGGGTTTGTTAAAACAAACTCAAACAACATCTAACATTTTTATTTCACAAGCTAAATACATCTGTCGATGACGTAAAGTACTGGACTGATATATTTAATTATACTATAAAAAATAGAGCTAATATGCCAAGTTCATCAAATCTTAACAAGAATTCATCTTCGCTAGCTCATAGGTCTGCCGAGATAAAATGGATAACAAAGGCCTTGGTACGCATCCACCAAGAAACAAACTTGATTGAAAAATAAATTAAGTCGGTAACACAACGTTTAAAACTCGAGTATAAAATGAAATTTTTTAAATATATTGTATATGAAATTGTCTTAGGGTGTGTCATTCTGTTATCCCGGAAGAATGAAAATACGAAATGCCTTGCCTCCCCACATACCCTTCGATACCTACCGAACACTATCGACCACCCTGCACTCCCGCCGCATCCATGCAAAGTACAATACCATATTGTTACAAATATCGAGATTAGCATGCAAGGACACACAGGATATAAAGGAAATGACGGGTATAGCTCGCACATGAACAGCTGATAAACGAACAGACGATCGACTTAACATCGATCGTCACGGTAAACAGTTTTCGCTAGAAACGTCGTAACGTACGATCGTTAATCAATAATATCCTCCGAACAACAAAAATCCGCGTTCTTCAGTTATGTGGTTGTAACAATATATAGACTTTGAGCATTAAAAGTAAATATCATCTGTTAATTTATCAGTGTACTTAGAAGTTATAAATAAATCTTGCACTTCGATAGGTTGTAATTAGCTCATTGTAACAATTTTGATTTAAAATGTTAAGTCACGACTTCGCATGCGTTAGGAAATACTTGTATAACCTTGTAACCTTAATCGAAAGTGATAAAATAAACAAACAACATTCTATCGACGTTAAATATTGAATTAACGAATACATTTTATGTTTTTTTTATTAACATACAAATATTTTGATATTTAATAAATATTTATTTTCAATTGTGTAATAAGGCAGATCATCCTTCGTTTACGCACCGGTATGATGCGTGCGTGCGTGCGTTTGTGCGCGCGCGTTGAGTGCATTCGTGTGTGTGTGTGTGGAGGGGGTGAGATGCAATACATATACAAAGATTACGCTATTACTCACATAATTCAGACTCAGCTGTGCGACGCGTAAACAAGGTTTCAGGAAAGCGATAAGCGTATAGACTCGCACATAACAAAATAACACTACCAATGATAATAATAATAATAATAATAATAATATCTAAAGCCTTTAGTAATAATTTGAATTCGCAATGCGGCTTGTACAATTATTTCAAACAATACGTTGTAAGCATTGTTGGTTACGTATGGAGACTGGAGGTACGATTAAATCCATCCGGTGGTTACTTCGCTCTTGTTCCACGTTCCCCGGAACACCGATGGAGCGAAAGCGAAACTGTAACACCGAGAGGGGTAGTTTGACGGTAGAGCAGTCGCGAGATTTTGACAGTGTCGAAGAGAGAAAAGCGCTCGAGTAGCCCCAAACAAGTTCCCCGCAGTACGGACGATGTTACTAACGACGGCTTTTGTGCCTGCGCGCTTCAAACATCGCGAGAAATGAACGAGCATGCGACCGAGTAACAGCGGGGGACGATGAGGTTGAGGATGGAAGACCAAAGCGGGGAATACCAGTGGTTGTAAGCAGCGAGGGAAAACTATGAGTTGACGAGGGGCAGTAAAGGGAAGGTGGATAAGGGTTGAGGGAATGCTCGGATTAAATGGGATCCGGAGACCGTTTATCATCCCTCGCCGCGTACTATGTGCACGCGAACGGGTTAGCCGCCGGTAGGCTATAGCTTACGTTATATCGACAACGAGAGTTGTGTGTACTGGTTGGATCGTCGGGCGTACGTAAACAACGATGAAAGAGTGTAAGGATGAGAACGTGCAATTCGAGAGGACTCCAGTGTAACGCCGATCGACGAGGATTCATGAGAATGATTTTGGAGTCCGCTGATGTTTCCTTCGTGGCAGGCATTCGAAATCTTGAAACATATTAAAATCATGCATCCTCCTCGAAATATCGATTCTAAATATCGTCTTAGCCTATACAATTAAGCGTGGAACAAGAACTATGCATCTAATTGACGAATGAACAAGATATGAAATAAAAAAAAAATATATACAGTATATAATAGTTGCCCTCAGTCACACGGTGTAAAAAGCTTTGTCGCTCCAGCAAACTGCTTGGTTTAATACGCACCAAGCGATTACGTTGGTTGGGCCAACGAATTAATTAGTTGCGAACCAACTAATTTGGTGGCGTAACTAATTAATTTGTAGGCAGAACCAAATTAATCGCCTGGAGCACATTTAACCGTGCAGTTGATTGATGCTATTTAATCCTTTCTTTCCGTGCGTGCGAATAATCCTTCTTTAAAGATGCATCTGCCATTATAAGATTACAAAATGAAATTATAAAATTAATGTATATTGGAAATCGAGACATTATGAAGCAGCTCGAAGAAGCAGAATAAGTTTAACCGTGTGGAAATGTAAATATTCCAAATAAAAATAAGCCTTTATTAACATGGTTTTTATGGCGAACTTGGGTAACAAACGCTACTTCTGCTCATTATACGCTTTAAAATAGATGATCAACAAAAAAAAGAGTCACATCTAGTGTATCGTTAAAAACAAAAATGCATACGTTACCGCAAAAAATACATGAACAAATTAAATTTAAATGAATCAGAACGAATGTTTTCGGCCGTTTTAATAACAGACGCAAGCAACGTGGCAACACGGGACAATCTGACAGGGGAATCGCGGAACGGCAGAGCAAACATAACGTTTTCCTAAATGAATTTATCCAGGGCGGCAAATACCAAAAATGTTTGAATGAATATTCAAGTTATTTCAAGCTCATATTATTCTGTGTTTATTGGAAAGAATAAACTGCTAGGGTTCCTAGTTTTATTACTGTGTTCATCGATATACCTGCAATAGTGCAAGCGTTCCGCTAGGTATTCACCATACGAGCCGAGCTACATTAGTCCTCGAAAATTATGTTCATAAAAAAAAATAGAAATAAGCAGCATCTTTTGACACTGCACAATAGCAAGAGAAATAATATAGAGCGATGCGCAATATAAATTACATTTGTTCTTACTTATTGGAAATGATTTACAATAGTGCGTCAGTTAAATAACATTACCCGCAGATGCCTCCTTAAAAAGCGCCTGCCACTTGATTAACGTGAATGTATCAACGAAGATCGAAATTACATATAGAAATCGTGCCATACGAATGATAGGCATGATAGTAATAAAAAGTAAGTTCAGATAGATCGATGGAAGTTTAAATTGACTTTGATATCCGATCGGGCTTTAAGATTTAATTTTTTCAGATACGGATGTACATACATGAGCACATTATTAGACTAAGTCGGTCAAAGCTAATTTCCTTACTATCCCGATGTACACGGCTTTAGAAAACCGAGGAACACCCTCAAAGCAGAACTGCAGAGCTGCTGTTAGTGAAGCTGTTATACTGGCGTTGCTGTTCCGTGCTCTAGGCACTCCAGAATCTCCGAATCTCTGGGTAGTATCACGATCGCATACGCTACAACTACATCCAACTCTATACGTATTGATCACACGCTCGGTCGCCCACCGATGGCCTCAGGCATTTGTGAATAGGGTGGATATAGCCCTGCGTAGAACATGTACAGCGGCTTTAGTATTACACCCATGTATGGTTTAGCCATGATATCATGCATTTGATTTCCGCGCCAATGAAAATATAAAGGTTTTGATATCCGTATCGAATTCACGGACCACTCGAAGTTATAAAAGTTTGAAACTCGTCAAAGTTTTCTCAATCAATACGATAAAAATAAAATGGGCCCATCCAATCTATGGAGCTACTCGATCAACCAACAACAAATCTGTTATGCAGTAAGACGTGAGTGCATCCCGGTCATGGACAACCAGCTATCGGTATATATCGATCTACAAGTCTCTTAGATTTACCGTAACTTCCTAGTTAAAAGGGAATGGTGAATAGAGTCACAACGATGTTGCGTATTTTCGTTAACATATCAATTTTTTTAAATTTGAGTAATCTTCTTGATTCAATAGGAATCCCATTCATCCGGCGGCTCTCTCTGTATTTCTTATATTTCTCTTGCTGGATCAGTGATATTTAAAGACTCGATTTCTTTTATGAAAATCTCTCTATGATATAATGTCTACTTCTGTTAAACTGCGCCTATTTCTCGCAGTTGAGTTCTCTCGTTCTCTAAGAATTTTTAATATATTTATAGGGATTTGTAACACTTTCTGGGTTTAATTTTCCGCGCTGCAATCTTAGGCTTCCTCTCCAGGTAGAAAGGGGTTTCGTAGATTGTAATTCGGTTGAAACTGAGATTGGGTGGAGGGTCATAGATTCTCAAAATACCGATTTAATTTTTATAGAATAAACGTTTAACGAAACACGTTCAGTACAAAAACGTCCCATCACACTTATTTCCGATTCGAGACTTTTGATGCGAAGCGGAACAACAAAATTTATTGGAACATCGACAATATTTCTTCTAAATCAACTGATATCGGAAAACTTATTTTTATCTCGATATGTATGAAAGACAAACACACCTGTTAATAAAATTTATTATTCAAAAGTAGTTATTGGCTCACCTGGGATTTGTAAGACTAATTCATAAATTCCAATATTCCCCCAAATTAGTTCCGAAGTTTAACGCAATCATTTTTGAATCTGTGACTTGTCTTGGTTTATAGGTAAAATGTAATTACACACTAAAGCACGTGTGTATGTACTGATGAGTATGTGCTCTCCATACCACACAGAGCATATAGACCGCACCGAGTCTCCGGAACAGAATACACCGTACAGCGTGAGCATGTATTGGGCGGATGACAATGTAAACCACAGTGATCCATATATACAGACAGGTAGGGCTGACATCGTAAACACAATTCCCGAGTTACGCGCCGTAGTTATCTCTCTCTCTCTCTCTCTCTCTCTCTCTCTCTCTCTCTCTCTCTCTCTCTCTCTCTCTCTCTCGCTCTCTTTCTCTCTCGTGCCTGTAGGGCTTCCAGCCAGGAAGAACGAGTTTGGCTTTCCCGATAATACTCACCGCACGTACCAAAGCACATGGAGAAAGCGCGAACGAGAAAACAGGGTAGTGGTAGAGGAACGAAAAACGAGGAAGGAAGCAAGATATATACACCATTTGATCCATCGAGACAATCCTTTAACACCTAACACCTTACAGACGGTACTCGTTTCAAGCTTTGTAGTGTAGTCACGGAGTACAAGCTTTCTAGAAGTCGGTTATTGAGCTTCCTTGGTCCGCAACGTTCCAGTTCTCGCGTTCGTGCCAGAAAGCATACGTTAGGACTCGAGTTTCATGACAAATTACTCGGTAACTCGATACACTTCGATTAATGTTTAATCGAATATGACATTGGCTTTTGATTTATCCTTACATTTCATGGATCGGGAGATAAATGAGGGGTGCACGCCAAGTTCATGTATTCATGGTATATACGTGTATTTGTATACCGAAGGATTCACGTGGTCTCGCAAGATCCAGTAACCTCGTATCCTCGTTTCTACGAGCGAGACGATAAATTTTTCACCCCATTCCGGGTCGCATCTCGTTGAGCTAAATTTTCGCCGCCTCTCGTTTTCCTTGTTTCGCTTTGCTTCTCGCCTTCTCGCTAAAGTTTACTTCTCGATGGATACTCACACTAATGGAGGACAAGGATGCCATTCAAGAACTGGTTAATTGCTCGGTTACAAGTTTAAATTCACTGTGCGTTTGTAATTGCTTGTTTTTTTTTTTACGTGGATGTGCACGTGCGGACATTTTTTGCGTTCTTCACTGCATCCACGCGCAATAACGGAGGCGATACAGTTGTTTTATGCCTTTAGATATAGGCAAATCCACAAGTCCATCTAGCTTACAGCATTACATGATATCTCTTTTCTTTTAGATTTTTATACAAAAGATAAATTTTAAGACACTTTGAAATAATGTTTTTTTTTGCTATGTTTTGATAAATAAATTTGATGAATATTTGACACAATTGATGAAAATAATGCACGAATGGTGTTATTTTGACGGCGTGTTACATTAATTTATTTACTTATATATTTACGTTCATAGTGTATGGAGTTTTAGCAAAGTGGCAATACTGAGAAAAAAAAATAGTCACAGATAATCAACATAATCATTCATGATTGCATGTGTCTAATACCAAAAAGATTTTTCATCGCACGCTAGTTAAATCATAAAGTAAAGCACGAGTCGTTGGCGTTGGTATTACAAATACAGTATATGGATAGCTATCTCCATGAAAATAATGAGAAAGGTGATTAATGCCGCGATGGTTAAAGAGGTATATTGCGGTCGAACGTGGTAAAGTCAGAAAGAGATAGCGAACTAGTGAGAAAGAAAGACATAAAGAAAGAAAGAAAGAGCGAGGTTCGAGATTAAACCGAGTGCAAATATTTAATTAAATCCGCGGCACTTTATGGGACGGGTATAATTTGTTTTTCAGTAAGGTAGTACCCATGCTGCCCATCCGAGCACCATCGCGTTCCACTCACGGCACTAAGCGGCTCCACGGGAGGACTTGCCGTTGCCTTCGGCAGTACCTGTGGACCTGCAGCACGTTGCATTTCGTGCAGCTATCCGTCTCCCCTTCAATAACTTTTTCTCTCTCTCTCTCTCTCTCTCTCTCTCTCTCTCTCTCTCTCCTGCTGTCTGCATATATGAAGCTAGGACGAAAACGCTTATCCGTGACCTCTTAGCATTCGCGATCCGACAAGATCTCGCGATCATCTTTGTCTCGCTCCCTCTCATTATTTTTACCGATATAGGAGAGATTCTACAGCTTTTCGGCAAAGATTGAACTGGCTCGCGCATCTACCCAGACGCGCCAGAGACATTTCCGAGTGAATACCACGAGACTACGGATATATACTCTGATATATCCCGAAGAGCTTATCTCATCTCTTTCCCTTTCAACCACTGTTAGCTGCAGCCGATCTTTATCTTTCTCGTAATCGCAGAATCTTCAGTCTTTATAGAAATATAGATCCTCGTCTTTCTTCCATGATCTCGCTTTCTGCTAGAATGCGTAGTAGCTCTCGTCTTACGAGCTTTTTCCCGTTTAAACTTAGCGTTTAGCTCTCTGCATTCTCTTTTGCAAATAACCTTTTGCTCTTGGGAATATTTCGTATTTATATCTCTCGAATAATCTGACTTTTTATATCCATTTTGATATTCATATACATTACATTTAATTCAAAAATTATAAATCTTCGTAATTATTATTGTACTGACATATGAATTATTTTAATATCTATCATATTTATGGCTATCAATTCCCAAAAGTCCACCCGAGGCGTCTACTTGTCTTCGACTGTTATCGATGTATGCTTATATCCACGTTTGAAAATTCTCTTTTCCTTGATAACAGCTTTTACCGTTACTTTAACGTGCCACCCGATATGAATTCTTGCTATCGACTTCTCCCTTCCTCACTTGCTCCTCTCGCCCCCTTATCCAGTTTCTCCTGCTCTTCCTCGTTGAATTATCGTATTTAACAACTGATTTATGTGCTTTAGCACGTCTACAGATAAATTGTACGTCCCGTTCTTTCCATATGTACTCTAGTAGGTAAGGCAATGCCCCGCGACGGCCTTGGATCTAATTATTCAGATGGAAACGTCGAGCTCGGTCACGCATACGAACACGTGTACATACACATTGTTATGTTGTATGTATGTACTTAGGTGTGTCGATACTAGACTCTAAGTACTTACGTATAGTGTACGAACAAAGCTGAGACGAAGGCGGTATCGTAGTTTTATATGGCTGACCCAAGTTTGTGGGTGTGTCTATGTGGGTGACTCGGTCCCGTAACGCAGCTGGAAATTAATTGAACGAATATACTCGAAAGTACACGCGAGTGAGGATCTATTGAACGACAGAAACCGGCACAGCAGTTTATTGTTACACAGTATGTACACGAAGGTATAAGTGAACGCTGGCAGCGTTAACGAGAATGCGACCATACGTAAACGAATCGATATTTATTGTACATAAAGTAACAGAGATAGACAGGGTGCATCATATGGCATTCTACATACGCATTTATATACGCTGTGGCGTCCATATACGAGCGCAGTTGCACCCTTTCGTAATTAGCAAATCTGTTTCCCCCAACTGTTTCGGTCGGATAATGAATGTGACGTTAATTATCTCTGTCGAGGTTGTCGTGTTTATTTTATTTCGATGTCAAAATCCATACGATCGCTGTTGTTATATCGTACTCCGTGGTTTTTCACTCGAAAATGCGTGAACTATAATTTTTTATAATCTTTAGGAATCACGAGTAAAATTCTTTACATGGCTTTTCATTTAAGTATTTGAATATTCAGGGGATAATTTTTTTATTTTACAGAACGTGTATTGTAATGTATTGTTAATATCATTCAATCGACATATTTCCAACTAAAGCGTACTATTTGGGGAAGTATACTTACAGAGCTAAAAGCACTTTGTATCAACACGTTCGTAATAATTTAATTTCCGTCATTCTTTAATTCCGTAAACGTTTTTCATACAGAAATTTAAGTTCTTACATTGAGAAGATTATATAAAATTATAATACAAAGTGCGTTCCCGGTTTTCTCGGGAAAGATGCAGCCGGGAGTGTACATGGGTGGAAGAACGTTCTACCGTTTTAGTGCGGTCGTTTCGCAGAGTGTTCCTCCGTCTTTTCCGCTTCTTATGTACGCGTTGGCGCGTAGTGCCAGAAGCCGGCGTCGCTTTAATCCCATTTAGATATCCCGTCTGCAAACTCTTCTCTTGCTGGCTGGTTCGACCATTCTCGTTTATTACTCTCAACTGCGGTACTGAAAAAAATCATGGTTAGTGTCGTCGACCCAGTCTCAACTCACTCTGTGAGCTAAGAGGATCAGTAGCCGTCGTTCCGCACGATACATAACTAACGAACAAAGTATACATACGTTATATTGGTTGTGTAAGCGTACTGCGCAACGAGAGAAGCTGCGCTATCGTCGAAAGCACAGGGTTTGTTACCGAGAGGGCTGCAACAGTCTCGGCAATCCGGCGACATCGTTCCTCTTTGCAGGCTAAGGGGGGAAAAGGGTCGGAAAATTGTTTTTTTTGTTTTTTTTTCTGATACTACAACTTATAAGAAATATTGTCATAAAATTTGAAGTCATTAGGAGCAAAACTTTTCGAGTTATAGATAATTGAGTCTCCGGGCGCTCGGTCTCCCTTGACCGTCATGAGACTTTAATCGCGTTTTTCATAAAACTTTTTTTTTAAGTCGGTAGTCAAAATTTCTCGAAAACGTTTAGACCGATTTCGCCTAAACTTTGCACACTTCTTTTACATACCAAATATTCGGTTCTGAACGAAGGATTTTTTTTTTTCAATTACAACTTATTTTTTAATTGAACATAAAGAGCAATTTTTGGTAAAAATTAGAGTTTTTTGATTGCACCTTTACTAAAAATTCAAAAATGAATATTTTGTTAATTCCTTCGTTCAAATCCAAAATAAACTAAATGTACTAAAGAAATCTTTTTGGTTTTTTAATTTCGGATAAAGCAATCATGAGTTATCCTGACTACCGCATGCAAACTTTTTTTTTAGGTGACTCAGTTCTCACCACTACCACTGGCTTATTTTTCAATATTCTTAAATGAAAATTTAGCAGAATATTCTTAGAATAATGCTTAATAATGTACCAAATTTTTTAAATATTAACTAATAACGTACTCTGAAAAAAAAAATCACAAAAATATGCTTTTTTTGGTATCTTAGACCCTTTTCCCCCCTTAAAAGAGGAACGACATCGAGGAACCTTGAAAAACACAGATAGCAAAGCAGTTCCTGGTTGCTCTACTACAAACTAGACTCATGTTTGTTCGTTAAAACTCATTTATTACAACGTTAATTTCCGCTCGAGAAATAAAAATTTCTTCACGTTCAATATCTCTTCTAGGCAACCTGAGACCGAAAATGCGATAAGAAATGCATTTTTTCCATAACAATTTATACCATTTTTTAAAAGGGATTGTACCTAATATAAAATCATGTACATAGACGAAAGTACTTCGGTCGGACAACCCAGCGCTTGATTAAATATGTACCAAGTACTTTTTTTACTGTGAACAAACTTGACGTGTATAAAGACATCTTTTATACGGTCGAATAAAATATACTTTGTGTCTTCTGCTTTCCCAAAGTGATGCCAGCGTCTTTCATTGTTTACAATGTACCCTCGAACCCTCTGCTGTAATTAATTCCTGCGCACAAAGGTCACTCAAGCTCCGTTTAGGAAGTCATTAAATCAAAAGTCTCCAATGATTCTGGAAAGTAGCTTTAAGCCGATGCTAGCAGACGCAACGTGGTTACAGTGTCGGGTGCTGCTCATGGGCGCATGCGTCTTTGAGTGACGCGGTATATATTAGACTTACATTAGTGGTGGGAGTATAAATGTCTTACTACGCGTGGGCTGCACATATCTACTGTGAACTTAGAGATATTTGCCGATATTTACTGGATGATCTAAATAATTAGGAATCATAACTCCCAGTGAAAAGAAAATGACTACAGTTGATCAACGATTAATCAACCAATAAAGTCAACCTACAGACACGATCGTAGACTTATCATTCACTTATGGTAGACTTATGGTACGTTTATTTGCTATGACGCAAGTAGATTTGTCGTTAATTTGTGGCAGACCAGTGTGCATCAACCGCTGATCAATTGCAAACATTTTTTTTTACTGGGGAATATATTGTAACGAAACAGCCTAAAGCCCCGACGATCTTTCGTGATAAGTCGGATGATGTCATTACAATTCTCGAATATTCGACTAGTCTCTCACTCTCTGCTCTGCTGACTAAACGTTCTCTTTATTATATTTAAAAGTTTAACATTGAAAGTAGCGATGATTTGGGGTTGGCTGCGACGAGTCTGGAACATGTAGAATCGCGATCCAGATTTTCCGCGTCCTGCAAGATAACAGAAGACCCTCATTAACCCATTGACCGTCACTGACTGATATATCGACAAATATACGCGTCGATATTTATATACTGAAACTTAAGGGGTTAAGGTCATCGTTTGTATTTTTGTGGAATTTTTTCAGACCACATTTACTTAATACAGTGGAGTCTCGGGTTTGTTTCACTCTGATGCGGTACGAAAAAAAAATCGTGACTACACTAAAAAATAGCAGATTGAAAACCGTTACAACTTGAAAGTAGCGATGCATTTATCCGTTACTCGTAGTTGATAGATTAAGTACTCGTCTATTCTTTTAGAACCATAGATTCTGTAATATATTATTAAATGAATAGAAATTACGATCAATGGAAAATGTTGAAAAAATTCTTGGCCCTAAAGCTAAGACCGTGAGATACATTGGTCATGTGAAGTCACGAAAAAATACGTGACCTCACGTTTTCACATAGTGAGTACACCTGCGGCAATAAATATGCATCATGGTAGAAAAGATGTAGCGCGGTGTAGCCTGTGGTCCGGCTTCACGTGCAGTTTGCATGCATACGATCACACTCACACTAGTACGTAATAAAGTAGAATGAAAGAAGCTCGTATGAAGAAAGTGCGAAAAGAGAGTATCAGAGAGGGGAAACAGCCGTGCTAATTAGAAAGAGGTGAGAGAGGCTTTAGTGCAGCACGTGAGGTCGCTCGACATTCATGAACCTTCACGTATATGACTCCCCCCCTCGTGGGACTACTCTCAACCTCGTGAAGTTCGTAAACTTTACGGGAATAGGACTGAGAAATTGCGCATGTCATTGTGTATGTATGCTGATGACGTGTCTGGTTACTGTCGTAACTCGCACTGTATGTAGAACTGGATGGATAAAAATACACGAGTCGATGTACATTTCATTTTAACTATTTATGTCCGGCTACTATGTTTCTGCATAGAAAAATTCTTTCACTACCTCTAATCACCTCTATATGCAAATTCAGGACAAAAATGCAGTAAAACAAGAAACATTCTTTTTTTTCAATATCAATTGACTAATCTTTTTTTTTAGCTTTGCGGTAGTACCGTGGTTATTTAGTAATATTTGCATTACTGAATCACTTACATTAGCCTAAAGTCATCTAAGTAAGAAAACACGTTGAAAGTGAACTTGTCACGTATATGGCACGCTTGGCACTATTTAAGGATTTAAGGTATCAACTCGTCTCCGTTTTTATATTTCACATGATTTTGATTTCATGTTACCATTACAAAGCCATTAAATAATACATCGTGTTATACTTATTTCATGACCTTAATTCTTTTATTATCTGGGATATTAGTTCAACCCGCATGGTTGCTTTGTTACCCGGCTCGGTTCGTCAGGCCAATCACAGATCCTCTGACCTATGACCTGGTGTTATTTTATTCGACATCCGTTGTAGCGTCATAATTACTTTTACACATTTTAATTTTTCTATTAATAATTGGTTTGTCAGAGAATAGCTTCCACTAATCGTAAAACACAACCGGTTTATGAAGTGTAAACGCAGTGCAATTTGGGGTTTGACTTCGAGCTAGTGTCGATTTGCAATTTTTGAAATTTTTGAAAATTAAAGCAAAAATATATTTTTTTCGAAGAATGACAAAACCGCAAGTTTGCGATTTTGGCGAAATTTGCCGCAAACCTCTCTCTCTCTCTCTCTCTCTCTCTCTCTCTCTCTCTCTCTCTCTCTCTCTCTCTCTCTCTCTCTCTCTCTCTCTGCGTGCGTGCGTGTGTGTGTAATGGTTTGGTATATTTACATCCTCACTTATCTTATGGATGAAAAAATCGAATTTTTCTTGTTGACGTTGAGTGGAACATCATATAAAATCATGGCCGTGTAGGAGCTTTGAGAAACAGCCTGGGACTAAAATGAAAAATATTGGAAATTTCGTGCGCAGCCGCAGCCTTATTTCTATCACGATCTTTGTGATTCTCCCGATGTTCACGTCAACTGACGGATTTAAACGAACACGCGAGCGAGATGCTTTAATTCCTTTTCTCGTTATGAAATAAGAAGGAACGTAAAGAGATAAAACAATTATGGAATACAAAATGTCGCTGCTCTTGCTGCTGCAATCCTTTTCTATTATTCTCTTCCATCGTCACTATCGTTCTTAATTTCAGCTTTCATAGTGTAATATCCGCCGGCTTTTCTCTCGTAATCCCGCTAAAAACGTGGTTCTGTTAATACTGCTGTTACCGTCGTTGATGCATACAAAACCTCAGCCAGCTGCGGGTTATGATAATATCGTAGAAATAAAACTGATATTTTGATATTCTTGCGGATTTCAAGAAGATGCGCGTGATAGATTTACAGAACCCGTGTTTGTATGCTCTTAACTCTAAATATTAAATGAGATAAAGCTGCGCCGAGAACCTATCGTGGCTTGAACTTATTTCAATTTCGAAGTTTTAACGCATTCTGATTATCACAGAAGTTTGAAGCATTGTGTTGTTGTTTTTATTGTTCTTGTTGTTATTTTTGAGGGTCTGTTGTTTCATTATAAGATATTTTGCTTGGAATATATCTAAAGGAGAAAGATATAATACAGATCTTATTAAATTTAATGATTTAATTTAACTAATCAGTAAATTCGACGATAAGAATATTCTGCGAAGTTCCGAAAATACTATTTTTCGTTTTGCTACAAAATTCCTCTGCGATTTTTCTCCATTCAAGCTTCGCTGTAATTCTTTGCTCTTCTAAAAATGTTCACTTTGCGAATAAAGATTAATCCTGCTTCATTAAGTTTGCATCTCACGATCTCTCGTATACCGTAGAATTTATTCCGTAACGACGTCGTATTTATAAGTCGTTTAGAAATAGGATCCAAAGATCTTCCTTAATTCTTATGAAATTCCTAGCAAGTCATATCAAACATCTCCGACTTCCGTATTCATTATTCAATATTCATTGGTACAATATTATTAAATTTTTCTATTATATATATTATTAAATATTGTATTATTTTCTTTGCATTGTGAGACATTAGTCAATTTTTTAAATGTGGCATTTTTTTATCAGTAATGTATTACAAATTGTTTTGATATAAAAATGATTAAATAGAATAGAGTGATATAGAAATTAGAGTTTCAATGGATTAATTATAGCTCGAGATAAGGGAGAGTTCATGGAATCTAGTTCATAGTATGTAATCCTTCGATAAATCATCCCTATAGAGAAATACATGAAATTGGCAGTTTCAGTCCGCCGGACGATCGAGAAACAGGTAAGCAACGAGACGGGCAGTACAGTATTAAGGGGCGTTGGGTTTGCTGACCGTGAGTTCACGAAAGGCCAAAATCCCGTTACTCGGGGGATCGACGTCGTAACGGTTTAACTAACGACCCGTCGTTACCGCGAATAGCTTCTCTATTTTATTGATGGGCTCTGTACCGGGTTTTCAAGCAACTACAGCGCTTGCTCATTGATTATTGGCTTGTAAACTTGTACCTCAACCATCGAGTTAAAATATCTTAACAACGGAAAAAATGTTCCAGTTTTTTTCCCCAGAATTAATAATTTGACTCGAAATTCGTTGGAATGAATTTCACTTTTTATAAAGCTGGATAGCTTTCAAGATTTTTCTACAGTCGAAACGTACATTATATAATATATAGGTACGTGCGCCTGTTAGTTCAAAGAATTTCACCGTAACAAATCCCATCGGTGCTACGACCAAGCTGTCTAGTGTGCGCTTTTAAGCTTTCCTCTTCCATCGTACCTTACCGCTGATTTCTCTGGAGGCAACGCCCCGACAGAGAGCTTCTATACGGATACGTGTACCTTTCGACCGATGAAAAATGCACTCGTAGATTCGTGGGATCGTTTACTTTTGGTAGAAGACTTAAAATCTCCCACATCTATAGTGTCTGTTACACAGAAAAGTCATAAGTGTCATCGTTGGATGAATCAAATGTTATTGCTTCTTCCGTTTTTCATTTCTTCTCTTCCAAGTCCACTCTGCATACATTCAAACTTCGATGGTATTCTAAACATCTTGTAAATGTAAAGGCGAATAAAAAGGATAAGAATTGAACGGGATCTCTGCAATGAAACTGATTCAATTAAGCACTTTGGACATAAGCACTTGTAAGTAAATAATACCAATGACTACGCCAAAAAAATGCTAAAAAAACATAAATATTTCACATCTGCCAATTACGATCAGAGAAATATATTTTGAATAAATGAAGACGAACATTATTTGTATTTAAAATACAAATTTGATATTTCTACTATGTAATGTTTTACAATGTTATCTTCCGGATATTTATTTATTTACTTATTCATTTATGGGACGAATCCTGCTACATAATTTATTTTCATTAATTTGTGTGAAGCAGGCTGATGATGAGAGTTAGGAATACACACATTCGTCTAGACCAGGGGTCTCCAAACTACGGCCCGCGGGCCACATTCGGCCCGCGGACAGATTTTGGACTATTTCACTTTTTACCACCGGCAACAATGATAATATGGTTTTGGCCCTCGGAACTTACTGGAGTAATCAGTATGGCCCTAAGGCTGGAAAGTTTGGAGACCCCTGGTCTAGACCGCAGGGAAACCGTCGAAAACCTACACGTAATCGGCCAGGCTGATTCCCCGCTGAGATTCAATGCTTAATACACAAAACTCACGAAAAACATTTTACACAAAGCTCACGAAAAACATTTTACACTCAGTAGGAGTCGAACCTGAGCCTCTCAGTCGCCTACTGTATTGGACTAGCACGCTGGTCACTGCACCATCGGTGCTGGTATATACATATAATGCTTATATATTTTTGTTTGCACGAGGGAATGAACCATGGGACAATTACTGTACAGTTTAGGTATAGCACACGCAGTCAGAACTGGCAAGCAGACACAGCGTACCAAGCCGCCCCTCACACGTTATCTGGTCTTCCGGCATGCGAGAAGGGTGCACACGATATTGATTCCCGCTTGCCGTTCCACCGCCGTTTCTTCTTCACACTCGTCTCTTATTCACACAGCGTTCTGCAGTTTACTATGACTCCGCGTTACTGCGACTGATATATATGTGGTATATGTCGATATACCAAGTTATATAAGTGTACTACCCACTATAGAATATAATCGTTCGCTGTTTTCCGATATATCTTTCGTATTTTCCTCCTCGGCCCTTTCACCACCTTCTCTATAGAGCCACCATCTGTAATGCTTTGGGACGTCTCAACGTCCTCTCAACGCATTACTTCGCGATCGAATCGATGCTTCTCGGTCGGCGGTCTATGAGAGTGGCCGTGAGCTTTGTGTATAGGAACATGTCTCAATGAACCACAGACCGGAGCGACAAGATTGACACGATATCGAGACCGGTAATGGAGCATGCCCTCCATCGATTGGTTGTATCGAAAATGCCTATATGCAGCACTGCGCTGGACTACCGGCTCTCGTAGACATCCTTGCATTCAGCCCATGTCGATCGGTTTTGACATTACGTTGGATATAAAGGTGGTTATCGATCAGGCAGCGATATCATGCGTAAGGCAAATTTATGTGCGTAAAAAACGTTTTATTCGTTAGTAGAATATTTTCTACAGTGGTACAGTTCAATAACCTAAACGTATAAAAGTATGTGCATTCTATGTTTCTAATTGAAAATGTCGCATTCAAACCTTCGCATCAATGACTCAATTGGTAGCCCCTTGCTATGGGATTTGAAAATTTGAAAAATCGCAAACACCCGTTGACGTATAGTATCAGCTATTAATTTCCCCTGCTTGACGAGGCGAAAAATGAGCGGCTGTTGGTCGGTTTTACACTGGTACGAACGCGCCGCACGTGTTCGGGCACACATATAAAATCGAGTGCGCCGAAGTTAATGGGACTAGGGGTGGGTTCCTCAACCCACTTTATGTTATGCCACGTTACGCTATCTTTTGTGAAGTTCCATTAAGTTTTGATACAGAAAGCAACATTATGCTACGATACGAAGCGCTATGCTGCATAAAGCTACGCGACTCTATCGATCGCTAAAACTAAATTGAGTATCTGATAGCGTTTGATATAGATACTGTGGTGTAGGAGGACTACCGCGACATTTCGAGGTTTTGGAACGACTGCATAATTTTCGAGGTCTAGATCAGTTTTGACGTAGACCTGATCGCGCAGGGGAACTACAGTAACGTTCCAAGGTTCTGGAGGTGACGGTTCCGTAGCTTTTGCGGTCTAGGAGGGTTTTAACATAGACCTGAAAAGCTAGGAAGCCGTCTTCCCAGAACTATTAGAGCGACACTGTAGCCTGTCTACATCACAAATTTTATGTCACAACCAACCTAGACTTCGATAGCTACAGAGTTGTGCACCGGATACCTCGGAACGTCGTCGTAATCCATCGAAACCACGAGACCAATGTCAAAAACGATCTAGATTTTCAAAGCTGACAACTGCATTCTGGAACACTATTAATCACTTAATTTAGTTTTAGCAATCAGTCGAGTAGCGTAGATTATCACGTCACCCAGATCTAGGTGACGCGGCGTTCAACATGCTAATGCAGCAAAGCTTTCCATAATGTAGCGAAACTCAACAAAATTTAGCAAAAGATAAAAGTATAAAGCATGAAGTAGGGTGAGAATTCTTTCATCAGCTTCCATATCATTTCGATAAGCCTCCACACCCTTAATATTTGTCCTGCGCTGGAACATCCATAATCTCAAACTCCGTTAAGCCTCTGAATCCAGAATGTTTGCCCAGCTCTGACCCTCCTCAATTTCAAACCCTCCATCAAGCCTCCTGGCTAGCGATGTTGAGAGTTGCGCGTAAGCGAAGCAGTCTTCGAATGCTTCAAGTCGCTGAATAGTTTTAAGGCTGACTCGACTAGGTGAATGTCGTAGTAACGGTTTGACTATTCTACTTCTAGTTGTAGCAGCTCACAATAGTGATAGCAACATCTCACTTAATACATTACTGTTGCCTTGTAATAGTTTTCTCTAATAAAAATAAAGAACTGATACTATCTAGGTTTCCTGGAAATATTTTGAGTACATACATTTCTACGCATAGTACACAGGATATAAAATGTAAAACTAAGTACACCATTGTAGGGTGTGGTAGGTTGCGTTAGGGTCTCGTTCACGCTAGTTTAACGTTACGGGTTCTCAAATCAACGTAAGTACCCATTTGAAGCTAAATCCATGGTCTCATTGGCATTGTAAATAGCTTTTCCTTTGATCCTTCTCAACTTCCATCGACGAGCAAACCTCGGTCTAAATTGCAACTCGAGCGCTTAAGGTTTATCGTATCATACTGCGGTATACGTGAATGCACGGGGTGTAAAATTCAGCTGAGCTGACTTAACGTATTAATTATCCTGTTAACGTAGATTCATTTAAAGGAAAATTATGAGATTCAAAATTATTTGTACCTTTAGTAAAATTTGTAAAATTATTTGTATCGTATGACGTCCGCATTTATGATCGTATCAGATGAAATATAGATCGCAGCAGCTATCGGAATGCGGTAGTTAATTGTCATACAAGGGTTGCGTTCCTTATTCCCTAGAGTCAAGCTTGTCTTGGCGTGTGTCCTAAGCGTTGATACTATCTTCAATGGCACTATTGACGCAACGATATTAATAACGCGTAATCCAGTGAGCGGGCACGGGGTTAGGTGCGTCCCTCGAGTTAACATTCCAAATCTCCGAATACTCCTCGCATGCTCCAAATGGGTATAATCTGCCATTTCAGGAGGCTAGTGAGAGAGTATGAGATCCTTGTTTTACTCTGCACGAAGGGTGAAGCCCTTCGGCTACACTCTGCTATATCCTTCGTTGGCTCTGCACCCTCCCTGAACCCGGGTTCGACTTCAAATCTACAAATAGTACATATTCGTTTACTCTGTTTTTACTCTCACTCTCCGTTAGCCTCCATGGACTCCTCTTTTCGGTTGCTACGACCGGCTGTTGCCCTTCCGGAATTAAAAAATATTTTTAAACAAATTTTTTTTGCATACTACAACATCTGCTTTATTCTTCATTGAACTTGACTTATCGAGCCGAGGATAAAAGTTGGACGAACGAAGGGTCTGCGAAGTATGCTATCACTCTACGTTGCCCTTCATTCGAATTCAAATTGGCAAAACCTGCCAGTGTGGAGAGTTAATAGGAGGTACGAATTACAGTGTCAACGTTGGTTTAAATTTCGACTCGGAGGCTGATTCTGTGGACCATGTATATATCTAGAACCACGCTATGCCAACCAGGAGCCTCTCGCGCGCCCCCCATAGCAAATGCGACAAGACAAATACAAGACGATAAAGATTAATGAAGAGTAAAGTGACCGTGGCCCCGTTGCGCTCCTGTCTCTTCGTTACGTCCTTCGTGACAAAATGTCCCTCGGCAATTTTTGTTTCAACACTGACAACTTTCATCGTTCGTTTGTGGTCAAAGTTTTCTTTCTTTGAGAACAATTACCAGAGCTTTAATTCTAAGACTATTCCATTATATCGATATTAGTGCAGGAAATTAAAGTCACTATTAAAATTAAGTGATACAACTTTATTAAAGTATAAAGTGTAACAATCTTGAATCGCTCGTAAACACTATTGACGATTTATTCATTTCCCGATTGACTGTCGGTAAGACTAAGCTGAACAACCTCAATTGTATGCTTAAGAAAAAATGCAATTGTATGCTGTGTGAAAAAATGTTTAGTAGAAAATGCTTAGTTAAAAAACGACAAGTTTTGAAGTTTTTCGCGATCATACAGAATCTTAGTTCCGACCGAATCATGGTTAAATTAATAATTAACAGGAAACTTAAGATCGAATATGTCTGCCTTAAAACTTATTAAAAGATGACATTCGACTCATTCGTTCGAGATTACCATAATACTTATGTCAGATTCGGAAATTTCCGATGGTATATGGTATTCAAAGTAATTTAAAATCGAAAAACATTACCGCTTAAGTTGTGTAGCTCCCGAGAAAAAAAATCTCATGTTGAGACGAGTATATAACAATATATATATATAATAAATAATAACTACAAATCAATAATCAGAAGTAGCTCTCCGCTTGTATTTTATAAATCGAACACTATCTATTAAAAGCCTAATCACATAATTAATACATAATTAATATTACCGGCATTGACTAATGATATTATAGAGTTAATTTCGAGTACCATGTATACGTATAGTGTAGATTCATCTTTTTCTATAATGAGAAACTAGTACATCTCACAATACCCATACGTAGTGGACAGTTGACATCTGTGTGATCGCGGTGCATTAATTCGAACGGGAATTCCGGAGAGTCCATGTCGAGAGCGTTGAACGACTGCGTAATTAAGCGGCTCGGCATTCGGCGTGGGCGTACACGAGCTGGAGATAGTACAGACTTCTGCCCGCACTGTTTACTCGAGGAAGTATCGACGTCTCGTAGAACGCCGTCCACACACTCTACTACAGCGAATAGATGGAGATAGAGGACAATAGAAAACTCATTTGCGGTTCGCTCTCGGTTGATAGAGCTTTTCACCATCATTCTAGTAAAGGTAGACTAGTAAAACCTAATCTGGTCAAACGACTGGGAAATGCATCCATTTAAATTTGGCCAATTGTGGAATTTATCGCGTGTAGCTTCTACCCTTCTTTATTTCAAAGCATCTATAATAACGATTATAAAATAGCTAACGAGTTTTTTTCCCTTTATGTTGCAGATCCATAGTCGGCGTGACATGGATGTGAGTTTCACAAACGTGTTGGAGGGGGCTCGTCAGTACTTCCAAGGACTGCCTGCGCCGAGTACGTCTGGTCCTTCGGGCCCGACGACGACGGCGACACCAACACCGTCGTCGACGGAGAACCACACGATTCCAACGTCCTCGTACGATCATGGCCAAGAGACATCTACAAAGAATGGCTGTTCGTCACCGATGCTGGTACCACAGTCATCGAACGACAACCAGAGTCAGGATCGTGATGATAACCAGACGAGATCCTTCTGGAACTCTTCGCCAGGCCCCGGTGGGCTGCGTTCAGTCGTCGAGCCCTATGCCCCCCAACCAACGAGAGTCGAGGTACCTGACACGAGGCCACCGAACGGAAGTCCCGGTGAAGAGACAAACTCAACTTCGAGCACGAGCCACAGTCTAACGGAGATGCAACCGTCGAGACAGCGTAATCAGTCGTCGCAAAAACAGCAACAGCAGTCATCGATGTCTGGGGGAGCAACGGTAGGCGGTGGATTCCAGGCCGACGCGGCCCCGAGTCACTCTCCACAGTTGCATCAAATGCAACCTGTGCCCAAGCAACCGCAATCCCCTGCTCCGGTTTACCAGCAATTGAATAATGTCTCGAGATCGTCGTCGTCTTATACGGCTAGCGAAATTCTGAACCCTCATTCGACGTATCAGAGCGCCGACAACCGACCTCCCTCGGTTCCAATCGTCGCTCAGAGAACACAGTATTATCCGCGATATCATCATCCGGACATAACGAAAAGTGCTCCGGTTCCCTTTTCACAGGGTTCGATATATCAGTCGTCAGCACCGCCATCCGCAACCTCGCCCTCTGCAACTCATCAGCAAACCACGGTACGGCCGAGTTCCGTCGAGTCGAGTAACTCGATATCGATACCTCGTCAGAATAATGCTAATAATAATAATAATAATAACAACAATAATAATCCATTGGATCATCAGCGGCAGCAGTCGCAGAGAGTGGCGCCCTCCTCGACTTATCCGTCTACACTGCCAGTCGCCAATCACGTTGGAGCTTCGAGTGTCTATCCAATACCAGCATCGAGCCAAAATTCCGGGAGTTATCGTGTCAGCAGTCACTTGCAGCAGCAGTCCCGACCGTCGATTGGCTCAACGAATCCGCACAATCAACAAGCCGCACCGTTGCATCACTCTGGGTCGGATGTCTCGACAGCGCATTCCTCCTCGATCGGTCCCTCATCCGCTTCCTCATCCACGTCGTCGATGTCCTCGAATCCGTGCAGTCTACGGTACGGCAATCAGTCGAATCACATTCCTTCGCCTCACAATCATCCGGGGCACATTCCGTCACCGCATCTGCCACCGATACCAACGGCGCCGTCGGCCGCGTGCGCCTCGTCCTCGACATCGGTGAACAGTATGACCCACCAGCCGCCACAGGTGCAACAACATCAGTTTCAGCATCACCAGCATCCTAGTCGAATTGGAGCGCCTGTTGGACCGCCGCACGGCATCAATGCGAACCCTTATCCGGGCAGAGCGGTCAATCCCTACTCGACCGCAGCGCCAACCTGTCACAGCTCTATGATGAGCCCTCAGCAGATGCTACCACCGCCTCTTTCGTCGTCTTCTTCGTCATCCTCCTCATCGACCTCCGGTTGTCATCCAACTGTTTCGCCGCACGAGCAAAATCATCACGCGAGTCCTACACCCCAAAGACAATCCGTTTCCGTCATGCATAATCCACATACCGTCTCCCCTCATCACACGCCTTCGCCCCATCACACACCATCACCTCATCACCATACTTCCTCTCCTCACAATCCTGGAAGCTTTCAGCCTCAATCGCCGACATACCCACCAGCTCCAACAGCGCCTCAGAGGACAGCACCGCATCCCTACAACCTCCCACCGACCTCGCAACAATATCGCGCAGGTACTAATTATCCCGGTCCGTATCCACCAGCGCCGCCACCGCCTCATCATCAGTCTTCGTACCATTCCATCCAAAAGAGTGGCCAGCAGTCACAGGGGGCATTCTACTCACAGTCGTCCAATCGATCGCTGTACGGTCATATGCCAATCGGATGTCCACCCCCATCCCAGAACTCGCAACTCTGTTCCCCTATCGGTAGCACTGTTAACGATAGTAACAGCATTAATGGTTCGTCGTATCAGATACCGGAGAATAAGTCAGCGATCTATAACGGTGCTGATCCAAAGAGAAGTCCCGTACCGACCGTTAATCAAGGGTCATCTTACAGTGCGTACAGAATAGGCCAGGCGCCGGCTCCGAGGGGGAGTAACACGCACAACCTACCGCCGATCGCCTCTGTGTCGTCTTACCATTCCAACAGAGCCGCAAGAGAGACACTTGGCAAGGCTCAGTCCAATCAGAGACAAAGAACACAGTCGAGCAGCAGTACCTCCGCCGCTGCTGTATCTTCGGCATCACCCCTCGCCGTATTGCCGCCACGAGGATCCGAGTATTCTCTCGGACCGTCTGCGATTAACCAAACGGTAATTCCGTTGGGCGCGAGGATCGGAACGAGCGGAAATTCGAGTAGCGTTAGGTATGGTGGCCAGCCCGTCTATCCTCCGTACGCTACGACGATAGCACCTAGTCATCATGGGAGTAACTCTTCCAGTAGCACGACCGTTACGTCCATCGGTTCCGCGACACGACCTTCCGCCCCTATGGCCGTAACGGTTCGCAGCCGTCCGTCTTCCGATCCGGTAAACCGATCAGGTTCTTATCCGCACCAACGTGTCAGCGACAACAGCTATCCTTACAAAGAGTACGCGTACGGAAACTCCGCCCCGCCAGGTCAGTCGAGTCAGTCCAGACCAATGGCTACGCTACCAACCGCTCAACCATCGCCCCAGACGAATGGCATGCCAATAAGAAAAAGAGAATCGCCTCTGGATCTATCAGTCAAGACCATCAAGACCCCGGCGGATTCTACAGCGCGCGACGATTTCGATAACGGTTCAACCGACAAGCATGTAAGCAGCACCAACGTGAATTTTCCGAGTAGCAATGGTGCCAGACCTATGCTGCCACCAGCCGCTCAACCACCCTCTGCCAGCTCATACGTGACTTATGACGCAAGAATCGTGAATGGCATGCCAAATCCCATGAGTTCTTGCCTAAGAGCTTCGACTCCGCAAACTGTTTGCGCACCTAAAGTCGACTTTCTTCCCGATTTCAATTCGACTCCTCTCAGAAATCATCATCCCGCTGGTCCACTCAGCCATCCCGAAAATCCTCTGAGACGCAGCTCATCGCGGCAACTCTACGAGCCACCGCAGCATTCAAATTCAAATTCTTTGCCACACATGTCAACATTCAAAAAGAGTTCACTACCCACGACGCCGACTTACGACAACAAGAGTCCTTCAACGTCGTACTCGCCGATGAGCGATTCGTCGACTGTACCCAGACCCTCGACGCATAGATATCCCTCAGTTGCAGACCCAACGAGAACAGCCACCACAGCACTTTCTCTGCAAGAATATCCACCAGATCCAAGCAAGTATTACCTCGAGGGCAAAAGTAAATTTCCACAATCCTCGCAGACCAGAGATCGTGCCGGCACAAAGCGGCCCGCTGAGCCTCTTTACCCGGGAAGCGGGGGTAGTGTACCGAGCAAACAACCCCGCCTGGATACCTGGAGATTAGCTATCGATAAACAAATTCAGCAGAAGCTATCCACGGCGAAGGCCCTTCACGAGCAACAGAAGAGACAAGAAATGAGCCTGCCAGTACCATTGCCCAATGGGACTTTGATCTCGCCTGGAACGTACGACCACAGACCCGATAACCCATGCCCCCCTGACACAAATCGATACCAAGCATACTGTGATAAGAAGAGCTATTCGGAGTCCATGATCCCGGTTAGCCCGACCTCCTATAATCATCCGGTCTCGAAGAGCTCCAGTGTTCATCCCCTGTCGCAACCGTCGGGCAGTCAACCTTCTTATGCCGGGTACAAGCAGAGCCAAAGATCACCCTATGCTCCCGGGGCTGTTGCTCAACCCCCCGAACCACCGAGTAATACCGGGGCCGATAAAAGGGTATTGAGTCTTCTGAGAAATAGTCTAGAGAATAAACAGCAGAGAGAGGAACAGCTCAATAGCCAACAACCGATACTGGTCAATCATAGTCAACAGAGCTTCCAAAATAAGGTAAGATATGAATTTTAAAGCTATTGTAAAATACGTTTATCATAAAGATTACAACGTATTATAAATTCATATTTATTTTCTTTCAAAAATGTCATTGACACGTTAAAAATTTCGAAAATAATATTACGATTCAACGTCGTACAATGTTTCGTCGATGCATAAGTTTTTATAAAACTGATTGAAAAAGTGTAATCTGCAGTCCATTAACTACTACCATAATTCGTTCGAAATTTCCTTAAGTGGTATGTGGTACGATCGTGGTTTTATGTTGTTTTAGGTGGTTTCTCCTGTCGAGCCCAAAGCGAATATAGGCAGACACAACTTGTCTCCATTTACGGCGGCGAGTTTGCTCGAACGCAACAGCAATACACCGCCCCATTACAAGTTTCACGTGCCACGAGCAGTAGACTCCATCACTCAAGAGACACCCCGCAGTTTGTACGGTTCGCGAGTAAATTCATCAGCGACTCTACCCGGGAAGGAAGCTCTTCTGGGACCGCGCGGAGTCGATAATCAGATTCATCGCGACAAAGATGACGGCCTGGCTGCGATACTCGCTGCAAAGATCAGGACGAAAGCAGAGCTCAAACAGGTTTCTTTTATTTCAAAATTTTTTAAATTTCATTAACATTTATGTTACACGAGTTAACGAAGATGTAACTTGCACCTTAATCATCTAAACATTTCAAGCGCATTGCCACTTACATAATTGATTCTACCACTGTATAATGTAAAGGTATAAAATTCGTGAGACCGATCAAAATATTCTTTTGCATACTCAAAAAAATTCGAAATAAAAAATTTCATTAAAAAAAAATTTTTTTTTCTAATTAGATCAACTTTTTTCGATTGAACGCTTTTATTCTCCGAGGTAACATTATTACCCGCACTACGTTACCTCGTAGTGTACAAAGCAGATAAATATTCGTCTCAAGTAAACAAGTTTCAATGGTACTTATTGTTTTTATTCTCGCCAAGCCGCAGCGCTCTATACAGACACTCGACTCTCGACTTTCTTTGTCTCTTTGTTTCCTTTAACAGGATCGGATAAATACTATTTTTTTACGTAATACTCTCGGGCTAATGTCCTTTATGAAAGTTTTATTTTTAGAAGAAGAACCTTTCTCTTACAACACTTTTTAATTTCTTTTGTTTTAAAATTATTTTATTGTCTTTTCCAAAGGTCTTTCCCGGTCAATTCGTTGCCAAACCAACATCGGTTCCGTCCCAAGATGTATCCGCCACGCCAGCGGGTAAGTCTCATGCTTCAATCAGACAAGTTTTTCGACTGTTAACAAGGGTGGATATGATATGAATTAATTAAATTCCAGACTTAGAAGGCTCGGCGTCGACGTCTACGCCCCAATCTGCTGGCTCATCCGCAGGCAGTCCGCCGAAACTTACGCGAGAGAAAACTGCGTGCTTGCCACCTAGGAGGCGATTGTTTTCTAAAACTGAGGAAGAAAGCTTGCCCGTTGCGGCGACGATACCCGCTCCCGCTCCTATTGTTGCCGAGGCGTCTACGGTGCCCGCACGAGCTAGTGGATTCCGAAGCTCCTCCGAGACCTCCGTATTCGATTTTAGGGAAAGTGATTCGGAGGGTGAGATGCCGGTGCTCGAGCGTCAGACGCTCGAAGAAATGAGAAGAGACAGAAAACAATTGTCGAAAGTTCAACCGCCCATACCGCTCAATGATGCTATGTGCATAGGCATGACGTCTTCGCTAGATCTTGTGAAAATCGAGCTGAAGGTATATTTTTTATCAAATAATTTCTGCGTGTAATTGCATTACAAAATTCGAGTATCTATAACTCAAGAACGGCCCGAGTTACATCGCTCAAATTTTACAAACAAGTAAATCAGCACAACCTCCATATTTATCGTAATTTTTGTAACAATTCATACAATGACTCAAATTTTATATCGAATTTTTTGAAAACTGTTTGTTAAAGTGATAAAAAAACTGTCTAAAATAAAATTATGTTCATGGACGGATGGTATTAGATTTCAGCCGAAACTGTAAAGATGTTCAGATTTTGAATTTTTGAAAAACAAGTTTATTCTAATTTTCATAGACTGATCTATTTAACTTAATATTTTTTACAAAGATAAAGTAACCTACTGCGGTGCTCGATATTCAATTTTGCACTTTCGATAATACAAACGTCTTATCACACTGTGAAAGACGTAAATCTTGACGATTTTGTCATCGAGTTCTGTGAGATATTGAATTTTTAATTTTCTCACTGATGTCAATTTGAAATTGTTTAAAACATCGAGCTTAAACTTTGTACACATACAGTAGCGGACAAAAGTTTAAGACGGAGAGAAAAAAAAAATAATCGTTGATTTTTTTATGAAAAGAATTGACTCAGTGGATTTTTTTTTTGTATTAGCTAATTAATCATTAATTCATATATTTATTACATAAATTCAATTTTGCGCGTAACAACATTAGATACAATAAACAAAGAAAACATAAATTTGTTTGATATCTTCGGGGACAAAAGTTTAAGACTATACGTAAAAAAATATTTTTTGGTAGAAAATATACAGATATTTTCCTCCCTTCAATACTTTGTCCACAGTCCATTATTTTTTATCACATCAGCACATCTTTGAGGCATTGAATCAATTAATTTTTTGCAGTCGTCCACAGTTGTTTCATTCCACGTTTTTTCAACCAAAGAGTACAAATCGTCAAAATTTTTTGGTTTATTTCTTTGAACCCTTCTTTTTATGGTACACCATAAGTTTTCAATTGGATTTAAATCCGGCGACTGCGACGGCCACGGTAATAAAGTGATTTTTTCATCTTGAAAAAAACTTTTCACTACCCGAGCCGTATGCTTTGGGTCATTATCTTGTTGATAAATAAAATTATCACCCATATTTTCGTAGGCATACGGTAACATAGTATTTTTCAATATATCCAAGTATTGAAAACGGTCCATGATTCCATTAATTCGGCGTATTGGTCCAGGACCATTGCGAGAAAAACATGCCCACACCATTACGTTTCCACCTCCATGCTTAACTGTCGGTAAAACACATCGAGGATTTAAATCTTCGCCAATTCGACGTCTTACATACAGTATCCCGTCAGAAAAAATTCGGTTGAATTTGGATTCGTCCGAAAATAGCACATTTTGCCAATCCTCACTTGTCCAATGCCGATGAGCCTTAGCAAATTGCAGTCGTAATTTTTTATTCTTTTTACTGAGCATCGGCTTCTTCCGTGGCTTTCGTGCTTTCAAATTGAATTCGTCTAATCGTCTTCGGACAGTTCTTACACTAATTTGTGCATTATTATTACTGGATATTTCAGCTCTGATATCGACTGCTGAACGAAAACGATCTCTCTCGCTTTATCGATGAATCCGACGATCCAGCGTTGGCGTGGTTTTCCGCGGTCTACCGTTTTTTGGTCGATCAAAATAGTCCCTAGTCTTCACAAACTTGTACCACGCTTGCTTACAAGAAATTTCTGATCGATTCATTTGAGTTGCAATTGAAGAAAATGTCTCATTTTGCTTCCGTAGAGACACGATTAGTTTTCGTTCAGTTGATGACAAATTACGGGCTTTACCCATACTCTTTTCGTACGTAATTAAACTTAAGACACTGGATGATACACCACAAACTATTTACAGTATTAATATATCAAATTATTGCGTGGATCGACTACGGGTATCTTGTTCGACAGATCGTCTTAAACTAATGTCCGCTGTTTACAGATGGTTGGAAGAAAAAAAAATTGTATAATCTATATTGTTTACATTTGACGACCGAGACTTCTACATTATGAAGGTCAAACGTACACATGTATTGTAAAAAAACAACAAGCCGAAGGAAACGTTAGTACTTGTATGACAGATCTATGAACCAAATTGTAATTCATCGTCTTAAACTTTTGTCCGCTACTGTATGTAAGGATGTTTGATGTAAAATTTCTTAAATGAAAGGTCTTAAATTTTAGAATTACTTTAGCAATCGATCTAAAATTTGTCATGCTGGATACGTAATAAGTTGTCGTTATTAACTATAATTTTTGTTAAAATGTGTTGAAGCAATAAGATTTAAATAAGCATTCTAAATGTACAAGTCAAAATTGATCAATACACTTTCACGTAGAGTCATCAACGTGCAAGTCTCTACGTTGCATCCGCATTAAAGATAATTTTCTAATTTGCGAATAAGAAATTAACATTTGTATTTTATTTTGTTTTGTTTATCACAGGAAAACGAAAAAGTAACCGAGCCAGACCCATTTTGGACTGCGACCTGTGATAAATTTATGGAACAACTGCGTAGCGGCGATTCCATAAAGAAGCGCGGTAGAAAGAAAAAATCTAGCGAATCGACCAAACCCGATGATCAGGAAGACGAGAGCAAAGACGCTACTTCTCTAATCGTCGATACTGAAATAAAACCTGAAGTCATAAAACAAGAAATTCTAGACGTAGATCCATCGGTGAGTGGTACGAACGATAATACAGAATCTACGAAAGAGAGCGTGACTCCCGTGGAAGTGAAGACTGAACCGATACCAGAGTTGACTGTTAAAGAGGAAGTGAGAAATGAACCGAAGGAGGAAGAGGAGGAAGTTGAGAAAAACGATTCTGGCGATGATTCCGACGAGCTGCCTCTGATAATACGAGCAGCAAAGAAAAAATGCAAGAAGGATGACAGCGACGGGGATGAGGACGTGATTTGCCGAAAGCGACGAGTGCGTCGCGGCAGTAGAATAAAATTGGAATCATCGAGCGGCAGCGATTCGTCGAGCGACGAAGAGAGCGACGGAATTGCGAGATTCGGTCACGGTTCATCGGTGGCGCATAGATTACGAGCTAGAAAACGTTCAGCTACTAAAAATGTCACGGAGAACGAAGGGATGAAACTGCGTTCGAGAGACACGACTCCGCATAAAGTAAAACAAGACAAGGAAAGCAAAGGGAGTCCGGCGAAAGGAACTATGGCTCAGAAACCAAAACCTAAACCGCTGTTTGGCGATGGCAGCGACTTCAGACCTGGATGGGAAGCGGAGGTTTACGTGTACAAAAAATCATTGAGAATGCCACCGCGGTTGATAACAGTGTCAAAGCCATCGCGGTTTCACAGACTCTCGACCTCGCTGCCCGACTTGGATCCCGGCTCGCCGGCGCTCTCCGTGTCGATGGACAGTTCCGACGTTTGTCTAGGTAGAAAGCGAAACGTCGATAGCGATCTCGAATCGAATTACAGCTTCAGTGCAACTGGCCTGGGTGCCGGCAGCAAAATCGACGACGAAGAGGCAACTTCGTCCACGACCGTTTCTTGTCCGCCGAAAACGAGCTCGCGACATGCCAAGGCGGAAAGCAACTCGATCATCGATTTGCTCGCCCGTAAGGTCGGCACTGGCAAGAAGGATTTGAAGAAGAAGCTGAAAGAGAAGGAAAAACTCGAAAAAGGAGGAAGCAAGACTCTGCCAAGAGGATCGAACGAACCTGAGCTACTTCCGACACCCAACTTGACGCCTATGCTCACCAACGAGACTCCCGCTAAAGCCAAGGGAAAAACTCCCGTTAAGAACAACAAACTACCTAAGCCAATAAACGTCACCGATTCCTATCTTCTTGGCTATTTCCGAAAGGAGACGGTCAATAATTTTCGAAATACTTTCAAGAATAATCATGCATTGCCCAATGAGTTCTCCACCTTTGTGCTCAAGAGCAGAACAAGAACGGAAACGAGAGTACTGAAGAAGCAGGCTACCATCAGGGAGGTCTTTGGCGAAGAAAGACCGGCCTCGGCGCCTCCAATGCAGAATCACGCGGGGGATACGTCCCAAGACGATGATTCTCAAAACGAAATCCAAGAAAACTTACTCGGTAGAACAAGAAAATTGAAGCAGAAAGTTGTCTCGAGATTAAGAAATGTCGGTATACTGAGAAGTCATAAAGCGATAATCAACTCCAAACGACATCTACTGACGGCTAAGAAACGAAAGAATTTGATTAAGTCATTAGCGGAAAATAAACTCGTGACTGTGAAGAACGAAGTTGAAGATGAAGCTACTGTAGAAGAGGACGAAGAGGAGGAAATCAACGAACCCGAGGAGGAGGAAGAAGAGGCCGAAATAAACGAGCCCGAAGTGGATAAGATTGACGATACGGAAATACCCAGTAAAAAGAAACTTAAACTTCGAACGGGTCGGCGGAAGTTCCGATCTGGATTTGATTATATTCGTAAAAAGAAAAAGCCTCTTAAGAAGGATGACACGATACCTAAAGAAAGAAAAAGGGTAAATACATTTTACCTCAATATTTCATGAATTCAAGCTTTCATTTCAATAACATTTCATTCATTTTAAAAATATTTAAGTGATTCGCAAGTTTTTATTAAAAAGTACTTAGCTCTGCGTTATTACAATGTGTCAATAATCATTGCGTATAGTCTGACCATTTTTTAAAAAATATTTTTTATTTAACAGCCAATAATAATACGTCCGAATGCGGAATGCGTCGCGGATATTCAATCGGAAATTAGAACCTGGGTGATAAAGAAAGGCGTAGGGGAAACTATTTTGCATCGTGCCGCAAGGCTCGGTTACACGGTTAGTAGAAATTTTGTATTGGTATATTCACCTCATGGGTCGATATTCTCTGGACACTTTCGTTTATTGCCATCTGGTTTAATGCAGGACGTTACTGCCTACTGCTTGGAAAAGCTCAACAGTCCGCCAAGTCCAAAAGACAATGCCGGATACACTCCCCTTCACGAGGCTTGCTCGAGAGGTCACTTGGAAATCGCAAAACTTTTGCTCGCTTATGGTGCCAACGCGAGCGAGAGTGCCAATGGTGGAATTAGGTGATTATGCTCTACAGCCTTTTCAAACAATTATTTCCGCTCTTTCTTAATACTTTTTTTCTTCTTTTATCTTTTGAACAGGCCTCTTCACGAAGCGGCGGAAAATGGTGCTACTGAACTCGTGCGACTTCTATTATCATACGGTGCTGATCCCCTGCTCGCAACATACTCTGGACAAACGCCTCTCATGTTGGCGATCGACACGGATGCTTACTCTATTCTTGAGCAACATTTGAGTGACGTTCAGGGTCGTACAAACACGCCTTGGAGTTTTGGTGGACCTTCCTCAATCTTTGGTACGTAATATTTGGCGTTTAATTAAAATTAAAAACGATACGTAAAACCGGGAGAGTAGTGGTCCAGTGGATGAGGACCTGCGCACGCAACAGTCTTGGATTCATGTACAGATCGGCACCAATGCAATTTTTTTTCTAAGTATTTTTCTGTAATCTCAGTCGTTCGGAACTTTAAATAATCCATGCCTAACACATCTCAGTGATAAGTGAATGTTCGGTGTTCGGCTTGTGAGTATCGTCTGCGCCGACTGTTATTGCACGGATTGTGACCTCCTGGCCGCGCACTGAAGTACCGAGTGCCTCTGATGGTTTTCTGTATTGTTCCTGGTCCCCGATGAATGCGATACAGTGGGAAAGTCGGTTGTAGCCACAAGGGAGGGTATATGTCAAAGGGGAAGCATTCCGGACGGTGAAAAAGTGATAAGTGCAAAACAGCTAACTAATTACATGTCGTTTGACATATTTCAGACCTGGAAGAAACAGGCTACAATCCATTGGAGGATCCACCAGCCGGTGTTCCTGAACCGGAGCTCGAGGAAATTGAGATGGAAGTGAGCGACGTTAATCTTCCGGTGCTCTTTACCCTGGTTAACGACACAGACAAGTGGGTCCTGTTGCAAGATCTCATGACAGCACTGAAATTGAAGAGTCGAGACGCTCTGTTACGACAAGTGAATCCGAAAGCTCCCTCAGGTCCAGCCGCCGTAGCTCATCGAGACGTTATGCGAGAGCTCAAGCTTCACGATTTTCTTGAACAATCACGCTGCTGTCACTTGTTAAGCGGCGGCGAGAGAATTAATGTGCGCGGATCAAAAGTAACGCTCATCAAGTACAACGATAAAGTTCGTTCGTTGTTGAACGTCGAGCGAGTTTTGATTAACTTGAGGTGACATGAGGAGTCGCTGGAGAGTCCGTCTCTTCAGGGTAAACCTTCTACGTCCATTTCCGACAAATCTCGGAAGGTCGAAAAATCGGCGTGTCGCGGTTCTCTTAAGCGTGACAGAAAATTGCGAAAGAGACAAACCGCAAACACCAAACCCGCGGATTGAGCAGCTACGTTGCTCTAACGCGTAACGAAAAAATAAATGAATAAATAAATAAGTAAATGAATAAATATGCGCAAACCCACACAATTGATCTGCCACATATGTCAACTATCGAATTAGAAAGCATCGGTGCTTATCTTTTTTCCGTTAGTCCAAATTCTAAACTATCTGCATCACAAAAGCGGCTACCTGCTCGAAGAGAGGAGACTCATAATATACAATACGGTGCAATAAAAAATTTACGAGAGGACGCACGTGGGTTAGTTTTTACATGGGGAACAGTAAGGATAACAAAGCAGCGATCTGTGACATTATATTAGAGTATTTATTCAAGAAGTATATCCGTAGAACGATGATATTTTATTAACACACGCCTAATAACGGGGCTGGTTAAATAGGATTTTAAATATAGCGCTTTTAGAATGAAACTGCCGCTATGACAATAGAAAGTGCAAAAAGAACTCCGGAAAACGGGGTTAACCGAATCGTGTTACTCGAACGAACCGCGGCTCGTGAAAATATAAGTTTCGTGTTCTATTTTCGTAGTTTTTGTTTATATTTTTGTTGTTGTTGTTCTTTTGGCGCATTGACGGGGAGAGATATTGACTTGGATTTTTATTATTGAATCTGAATCCCGCGAAATGACGACGAAACGATTATTGTTGTGTACAAGATCTCAACCGAAAGAAAACGTGGGGGGTAAGCTCCCCTCGGGATCCGTGCGTGAGCCAAAATAATTTTTTTGTTAAATTTTTCAACGACAATTTCATTATGTTTGCAATGTATAGGAAAATCGAGTGGCTAATTATAAGACTGTGTTATTCAACACTACACCCATGTTACCACTTTTTATTTATATTTCTTTCTCAATTTTCTATCGCGAACGCAGAAAAGCAAGAAAAAAATATTATCAGTTTGATTGTAAATAATTATTTCGAGGAGCGAAAGCAATTTACAAGTTGGGAAGTGCAATTCGAAGGATAATAAGATAAAACGTTATTTTTGTGTTTAAATGGTTAGTGCTAGGCGATCTCGCGAAGCAATTGAGAAGTCTGTGGTGTTTGAAGATAGAAAGTGAGAGCGTTTGACGGCTCCGCTAATGATTCTGAATGAATATTCTCTGTGCAATAACGTGATTCTGCCGCTTGATGATGTTTTCGACGATTAAATATTCATTGACAAATTAAAGTGAGAGCCCAATGTGAATTAAAGACACGAAGTATTTTATAGTAAGCAATTTGTGAGCTACAGCTTCGTCTATTGTTTAATTATTATTCGTTGATTCGTTCTCGCCGAAAACCTCATCTACGTACTTATTATTTTTACGATTGTAATCAATACGTGGATATAAAACAAAAGAAAAAAAAAACTAATAATATGTTAAATATCGGTAGCAAGACTTCGTGTTAAACATTATGAGGAAGCTACCTCTGCAAGCTTACATATTACTACAGCTTATTATAAAAATAATAATAGAATAATACTACTAATACTATTACTGTTAATATAATACTACGACTACTACTATTATTACTGCTAAATACGATTATGCGTTAATTTTGATGCTGTATACAGATTTCAATCGTTATAATCATGTCTCAGGGAAATCTACGTGTAATCTTCATTACCTACGTGTTAATATCTAAGAGGAAAGTGCGCGAGCATCGATCGTCGGTCATTCGATTGTGTATGGATGTGTAATATGTACCAATGTATAGAGCTAGTTAGACCTCTTCCGATATGCCAGCTGATACTTATGTTTAGCCGCACAGTTCTTATATTCTTTTTTTTTTTCGTTTTTTTTTCTTTATCTGATAAATTGTTGAAAGTCATACGATTTATCGTTGGCAGTTGTATTGTGTATATATCGATTATTTTAAACAACGCGAAGCGAAGCGAGCGTTCAGTGTCGGCGTTCCTTTGCAAGCAGTTCTACGATTTCGCGTAATATACGTGTACGTGTATGATACGTGTACGTGCTGTATGTATATCTTTATCATAAGCGAAAAAAAAAGAAAAAAAGAATTAATAATAATAATAATAATAATAATAATGTAAGTAGTTAAACGCATACTTGTTCATTTAAAGCCTGCTCTGTTGTGTATGTAGATGCGTATTGGTGTTGCGTAGTTTAACGTAATTTGACAAATGAATTTTAGGGTACGCGGATGGCAATTTATCGCGTATGTAAATATTATAACAAAGTATAATTATTATAATATTATTATTATTCGCTTTTTTCATGTACTATATACATATATATGATAGTTAACATCGATGTACATTTTTTCTTAAGCGTAACTTTCCTCCTTATATTTATAGATTCAAGAAACTTCTAAATGTGTTAACGCTACTGCTTTGTGAAGAAACAAAAAAAAAAAAAGAAATGATATATGGATAAAAGAAAAATATATATTTTATTTCATGAGTTTAGTTCGAAATAATGTATTGGAGCGAGAAATACAAATTAGAGTTTCTCTGTGATTTGTAAAAATGAAATTAAAATACAATTATCATTTTCATTGTTGTGACTATTTGGATTCCCTCTCAATTTCTCTGATAAATTAAGTCACACAAGAATCGAGTGTTAGACACACACAACACACGCGCGCGGGTGCAAGCGAGTGACGTTGATCCTCGCGGAATCTAACTGCCCGGCGATCATACTTCAATGTTCCGTTCAAACCGTCTCAAATCGTCGATGAAGAAAATAAAAACAGTTCAATATTTAAAAACTAATATGCTAAAAAAAAATAGAGATTGGTTTACCGTTTAGTTTCTGAGATATCGTGAGTTAAATAGAAATGTGGTATTGCGCGAGTGGCGTACGTATTTGTCATGCCCCTTGTATATCATCAGCGCTACAGCGCCAAGTTAATACCTTGCGACTTCGCTAATAAACATTATTTAACAAAAAGTACAATTGAGGTCGATTACAAAAACAGGATACATTTTTTCTATCAAACCGGTCGATAACTTTTTACAGTTTCGTAAGATTAACTGCGCGGTGCAAGTGGGTTGTTAGTGGACGGATAAGAAACTTACAGAACATTTATTAAAATTGACAAAACATTTATTAACTATTTAAAAATGATGAAACAAGGTAAATATGAAATTAATACTTCAATACGTAGCTTTCAAATATTAATGTCATGTGAGATTGATAATTCAATACATAATATTATTAAATGGATTACGGAGATGTACGTGTCAGTAAGATTATTATTCTTTTTTTTTTAAGTACGGTGCTTTCAAATCTTATTGTCACGTAATTGTTGCATCCTTTCAGGAACGAAAAAAAAAATTATCAAATTAGGAAACTAAGTGTTTAAAGAATGAATTTAGCTGTAAATGATGCAATGGGTAAGAAACTAGCAGAATATTTTGTAAAATTAGTAAAACGTTTATTAATTATTTAAAAACGATGAAACAAGGTAAACATGAGATTGATAAATTAATATGAAATATTATTAAGAATACTACGGAGATGTCGGTGTCCGTAACGATTATTATGCTTTCAAATATAATGATTTCGCGATTGTTACATACTTTCACAAACGGGAAAAAAAAATTTATCCCATTAGGAAACCAAGTATTGAAATGATAAATTTAGCTCCAAACGGTGAATGGGTAAGAAACTCGCAGAACATTTCGTAAAATTGGTAAAACGTTTATTAACTATTTAAAAACGATGAAACAAGGTGAACATGAGATTGATAATTCAATACGTAATATTATTAAATAGACTATAGAGATGTATAATAGGTGTCCGTAATGATTATTCTTTTTTTTTCTTATACTGTTCCTTTACATCGAGACAGATACCTTTGCCCAGTGAATTCTGAGCGTCTAGTTTCATTTCTTTTGCCAGGACAGAACAACTGTACGAATCGCGGCGGTGCTGTATCGTCTTTGAGTTTATCGTTTTACATTTATACTCGACAGCTCTGCGACAGTTTTAAAACTAATTAGGATCCATTGCACGAAAAGTAACGCAATGGGATTTTATATGCCCGCACGAAATACCTTTCATTAGACTTACGCGTACAAAACAGATAAAATAAATGAATAAATTCATTTTTTTTTTTTTTTTTTTCATAGCGTAGGCAATTGTGTACATTGACTATGACAAATACAACGATTTTTATTCTTTCTCTCTTATTACTTCTCACATTTTGCTACTTCCATATGTATTAACTTTCCAGTGCCTTGAGAACCTTGAATTATCGGCGAAATAACTGCGCAGATTGCCGGTAAAAATAATGATAATAATAATAATAATTCTGTAGGATTACCATGTTGTAGTTTATATTACAATTAAATTGACAAACAATCGTCATAATAATATCATCACTATTAGCTCTTTCTCTAAAAATCTATCTCGCCTTGGTTTACCCTTGTAAATATCGAAAACGCGTTGTAACGTAAGTACAGTCCCATCGAGAACGCACGAACAGCGTTTTCTGTATTAATCCATTGAATTACATTTTATTTATTATTCATCTTCCTTTATTGGGGTGGAAGAAGCCAACCCATAAAGGTAACAGATGCTGCGATTCGGATGATCTCGAGGCCCTCGATTACCACTTACCACAAACGGCTCGAAGACCCAAAGGGAAGTTTTTATCAGGGTACACTCAACGATTGCGGTTTCATTATTTATCATTTTCAAACCTCCCATTAGATTTAAGGCTTAACAATTATGCCAATTCGCGAGTAGCGCGTATTGGACTTTCAGAAATACTGCCTGCAGGCCTACATACAACATTCAAACCTTATACTTTTTGCGCCTTCGTGTTTCTTTTTTTCCATTTTTCTACCCAATACAGGCATAGGTATTTACAATAATACATACCTACTATTATAATAATTTAGTAGTGGTATTTAAATTATAATAGTATTTTGTTGTTGCTGTTGTTGTTGTTGTTTTTTTTTCTTTTTTCTTTCTTTCTTTAATTCTATATAATGTTGCACATAACCCATTACTGGCTTAGTCATCTAGCTGTACAAAACATTATATATCGCTATCCTAGCTCTAGAGATTTGTCCTGTGAGGTCAGATAGATCGTGAGGTTGCGCGTTCGAGTTACAATTACATACATTCTGACTTCTCTTAAACAATTTGAATCGCTCGATGCGCGCGAGGTTCGAGGCATCGTCCACATATTAAAATCTTGCATATTAACCGTTATAATAGTTTATTCTCAACTAAGTCAACCATCCTCAGCCTCTCGGCGTCGCACTAGCATCGGAAGCATCAATGTTGGTTTTTCGCGTTATATTTATCTTTCTTTTAAACCCGTCAACACGAATAACTTTACTTCCAGCGATTAAGTACTTTAATAAAAAATATCGCGCTACTTCACTCAATTGTAACTATCAAACTATTTTAATGAGCCAGTGAAGCCAGAAGTCTCGTTCTATATTTGCTTTGTTTCGAGCAAATGTCTCCGTTTATCGAAACAGCAGCGCTCCGAGTTCGACGTAGACTCTTTTCGAGGTCATTTTAAAATTATTTTTCTTCATTTTCATATTCATTTAACATATCGTGACATGTCGATGTGATAGTCAAGAGTTAAAAGCGGATATAGCGGCTGATCGCGGATTTGTTCGATAGCCACGGTGAATCTTGACATACGGTTTGAACAGTAAAAATTAGCCAACGCTTTCAGCAGAGAACATATAAACGTAAATTTAAAAAGTCCGGCCTTTCCCCACCACAGACGTTACACCTTGTCGAACCTTTCTCTCAACTTTTATTCTTTCAATCAACCGAGACTACACCACTTCTCTATTGTGATAATACACGTCGGTGGTAGGGTGGTAATACGCGGATAACGAACGTTGATCGAATGACATTCAACTGTATGAATTCGTAATCGTGCTCGAGTGAGCGAGACAGGGACTACTCGTACACGTATTTTCTTATTTTTTCATAAGTTAAATTCCTGTGGCAATTCGGGACTATACTCGAAGCTGCCCCGGAGCTTCGCATCTTTCCCCATCTCTCTTTCTTTCTCTCTCTCTCTCTCTCTCTCTCTCTCTCTCTCTCTCTCTCTCTCTCTCTCTCTCTCTCTCTCTCTCCCTCTCATTTACTTTAACTATAACGTTGTGCTACATAGGTGGAGAAAAGGCGTTTAAGTGTTATTTTTATAATTTTTCTTGTGATACGTGGATCCGTTACTCTTTGCGTCTGGGAGGCAGGGTCCAAGCGTTGGGACTGGGATGAGCGTGGGGGGCAGGACGTCACAGTTGCTGATCGCGGCATGGTACCCAAATGTTGGGTCCAGATTGTTCCCCGATTACTTCCTTCACTTTTACGTAGATGTCCTCAGGAGTGTCTCCTTGAACCACCGCTGAAACACAAGAAATGTCAAATTTAACTTTTTTCTCTGTATCGTCTCTTCCGGGGTGTACGACCGAGTCGACTCGATCTTTCTAAATTGTGTCATAACTGTTAATGTTTTTTAGTATGCCCCCCTCCCTCCCGCGCGCCAACACTGCACAAAACCTCGTTAATACAGTCAGTATCAAGTTTGCTTCACGGTGTTCGAGTTAGTCGCGTTTTGCTGAAAATGTAAAGATTCCGACTACGGGTATGCTTAAATTGTAACTCGGAAAAAGTAGAATATATGAGGAAGAATGTAAGAAAATGTAGGGTGTTTGGTCCGGGATTCGAACCCGGGACTTCCCGATTTCCGGTCGATTGCTCAGACTACTTGAGTTACACCAGGCTGCTTACTACACTTAACCACTTGACTGACGCATATATCTGTTGATATATGCGCCAATATCGATATCTCGATATTCAAGGGAATAAAAAAGGTATGACGAGTTGTTGGTCGTGTCACATTATAACCCGGAATAAGTGAAATATATGAGAAACAATCCGAAAAGAACATGAGATGTTTGGTCCGGGACTTTTCGATTACCGTTCGATTGCTCTGAACATTGAGCTGCGCAAGGCCACAAACTACATTTCCTACATCCGAATTGTCATTATATATTGAATATGCCACCAAGTTACGATATGTATATCTAAAGCTACGTCACGTTCGAAAGTTTGCTTTCATCGAAACAACGGCACCGAGATTAAAATATTCGACCTACCGACACTCTGCTTTGAAGACAAGCGCTTTATCAATTACGTTACAGTACCGAATCTATTGAATTTTATTCTAATTCTAATATACCAAATTTTTTAAATAAAAAACTTTCGCACCGGTAAAGTATTCACCGAACTCCTGTTCCATCTTAAGAGCGCGTTCGTACGTCTTCTTTGCTTGTTCCTCGGTCATCCGTTTGTTCATTTCCCTGTACAATATAAAACAATGATTAAGCAACAGTCGTACAATAGTATTTTTAATGAACAAAATATTCATATTATAGAAAGTGCTTTACTTACATAACGGATTCGACAGATTTTGGTTTGATGAAAATAGCGACAGGGTACAATTGCGCGACTTGTAACCTCTTGATTGCATTTCCGCTCACGTCAAGAATACAGTGCTTGCCCTGTTTGAATATAATAACGCATTGCAATATTAACAACTTTTTTTTACAGAGATTGTAATAACGAGTAAAAATATCGCGGACGTACCTTTTCGGCAACTTCCCGGACTGATGCGACGGAGGTTCCGTATAAGTTGTCATTGTACTGTCCGGCCTCGATGAAGAGGTGATTCTGGATATCTCTCTCCATCTGCTCCCGTGAAGCGACAAAATGATAGTCCCGACCATCAACTTCGTACTCCCTTTTACTTCTCGTCGTATCTATAAATATAGAATGAAGCTCATAAGTCGGCTATTTATTTGTAACAAATAACAAAGAGTAAGACATTGAATTCTTACGTGGTACACAGCTGCCAAATTTATCAGGAAATTCGGAGATGAGGTCATCGTTGATACGATCCTTGAGCGGGCCCAAGATGATAACCGGGCGAGTGTACTGAATGGTAAGTTGCTGCACGGCCTCGTACGAAAGTACATTTTCTTCGCTACCTGCGATCGCAAAAGACTCGTATTAGCGACGCTCGATTTTCTTACAAACGACAAGCGATTGAATAATAAATTTCTTTCGAGTTAGTACACAGCACTAAATAGAAAACTCTCCAGCCGAGAATTTTACTGAAGTTAAATCGATTATTCTGGCAAATCAATGAGAGAACAACTAACAATAACGTAAACATGAAAAATACGCAGCGAAACGTGGATAAAAAAAAACAAATAGGCTCGAGGCATGCACGTCGCGACTGTCAAATGCGCGAAGTGTCCCGAGAATTTCATCAAGTCGTAACGTAGAGGGTGAGAAACAAAACGAAGCACGACGTTTAGAGTAAAAACACAATTAAAGCTTTTAATATTTTTATCGTTATTAGTTGTTTTTTAAATTTTTTATTTGAAATACTTGTAACTCTCATTTTTTCACACGTTGACTTACTAAGTTCCTCATTATTCTCATCACCCTCCTTTTCCAGATAAACTAATGTCAGTTCCTCCATATAGGGTAGTTCAACGCGATACAAAATTTCTTTACTTCCTGTTGCGGAAGACAAATCTTGAATGAACGAAAGAAGTAAAGCTGTTATTAAGTCCTGATGAGCGATGACTGTGTGTAACCAGATCATGAATGACAAGGTCTTTCAACTTAACTAGATGAATTTCGATTAAGTAATTACACTGAACGTAATAGAAATCGGAATGTAGCAAGATTATTGCGTCGGTTATGATTTTCAGCTCGTTAAGTTTCTTTTTTAAGAGATCCGTGGCGACGGGTGGATTATTTATTACCTTCGGTATTGGTGTCGTCTTGGGTGTAGCACAGCATGAATGCTAAAACATATTAATTTTCCTTTTAGACATGTTTGCTTCGAAGCGAACTTCGAATAGGTATAATTAAGAGGCCTGTCGCGAAGCACGATACGTTCCTAATGATATCCAAGGCGAGTGTACAATTCTGACAGCATACACGTGATAACTCATCATTAGAACGACGAGCCATGAAACGATCTTGACATATCGTGTTTATCTTTGATTAGAAAAATTTCGAAAACATATTAAATTATGGCTAGAAATTGAAACACTCGCCTTACAGTAATCATATGATCGTTGGCATTTAAAAATGAATTTGCTTAACTAAACTACGTTGTATTAAATATTATAATATGAAGATTTTAATTGATAATTTCAGTAGTAGCGCAACATGATTGGCGGGGGAAAATTAAAAACCTGTTACCAAATTTCGAGATTATTCATCGTATTATTAATTAATTAATTACAATAATGGCATTAAGCACGGTAGTGATGGGATATATTGGGTTAATCGCAACAAACACCGATGTGCGCAATTCGATGTAGTGCGATGTGGTGGTCGTTGAAATGGATTAATTTGGAATGTCAATGGGGGCTTTACGGGAGATTATGGAACATCAACTTAGCGCGGCAAGCAAGTCGAGTGAGGGTTGATACGTTGATATTGTGCACAACAAGAGCATAATGGAATTATAGAGTATAAGCAAGCAGTCGGGTAACAGATAGTACGGGTCGAACATTTTACGTAAGATACTTACGCGTAGGATCGTTTTCATTCTCGGGTGTGGTGGGCGACCCTACACAAGCAGGCAAAACAAAACACATGTCACGTATCACATGGTATAAAAAACACAAAAGCTCATTCGGGTTTTCTGTGGACAACTTTTTCGGCCGTTATGACGATGACATATTTACTTTTATTATAATAAAAAAAGGAAACGATAGTAAACGTTCATTCAAACACAAAGAGGAAATAATTGACGAACGGGTTTACATTTTGTTGATAATCTTGCAGGTTCCATCGAATCGGTGCGAGCGGGATATGAATTTCTTGAACAACCAGTGATGCCAGATTACGATTTATACCGCGGTAATATAATTATAACGACGAATCAATTATTAAATACACAAAAAATGTTAATTAAACAAATTTTGAAATGACCAAGTAACAGAGATTAGTTCTGATTAGTCGGTAAATTTAGCATTACTGTGTTCAAAATTTCATTTAGCTTGGACTCATGTTTCTTCGTAGAATCTCTAATTGGTGGGTGGCTCGATATCTCGATTTTTACATCTTTACGGAATAGTGAGAATCGATAACGTTAAAACGATCAGACGTGTGTCACAGAGTACAGGTATCGTAATCGAGTGGCGGAAGAACATGTTGCGTACATGTAAAGACATGAATTTTACCGAGCGTGCAGGATTCGAACGTGCTTAGTACGTTGGTACACGGAACAGGCGAATACTCACGTTCTTGGTCCGAGCCATCCTCGGATTTGTCATCTTTGCTCTTCATAAACGGGAATTTCCTGCTAAATGAGAAGTTCTTCTTTTTTCTATCAAGCGTCGATTGCTGAAACGATGGAATTGTATGTTGATTTGATATTAAGTAAAATAATTATACGATAGAGGATTAAAAAATCGAATAAATTGGGTTATTCTTACCGATCCTACCTTGTCCAGTATAACTGGCATATGCCCTTGGAATTTTACGGAACGATCTCGAGCACGTTGCTTGCGTTCCCATCGTCTGCGCGATGGTATTATTCCTAATCCTTCCTCCTCGCCTTGAGGAGTAACTCTTCTCGCCTGCCACCATTCGTCGTCGCTCGCGTTCGTAACGTGAAGAATTTCGCCATAACGGAATGCTAGACCGCGGCTGGGCAGGCCATCGTCCTTGTTAGGGTCGTAGTCGAACAGCGCCCTGATACATTTGAATACACAAATTATTAGCGACAGTAAAAAACGATTGGTTGGAAACATATTTGCGGTTTGGGGGATGCCGGTTCAAGTACCAGAACAAACATTACCTAACATAGAGAGATTTCTTCTGTGAAGTCCTCATGAGGGTGCCTGTTGTCATATTCTGCTGGGTTATTTGTTGTTTAAGATCATGGATCTTGGCCTCGAACCTATTGTAATCCTCAGGTTTGTACTGGGCCACGATAGTCACTGTTTGGCCGGTACCCTAAAAAGCCCAAACGAATCAATATTGATTCAATTCCTTTGATTTACTGATTCTCAAATGATTCTATCAAACGATCTTATAAAATTACCTTGAGGGCGGCCGCAGCCTCCTCGTGGGTCGCGGTTCTGAGATTGATGCCATTCACGCTGAGTATCTGATCACCACGACGAAGTTCACCGCTGAGATCAGCCGGGCCACCAGCTAGAATGAAGGAAATAAAGATTCCCTCGCCATCCTCACCACCGACAATGTTGAAACCCAAACCGGAGGAACCCTTGTTCAGAATGACCGTGCGCACTTCTCTGTAACAAATAATATTTTTTGAAAAATTATTACTGTGATTTCACGAAGCAAAGCACCGGTGATACGCATAAAACGGCGTAAAGTGGTACACAGAGGAAACTGAGTGCTTATGTATTACATAAGAAATATATAACTAGAGGCTCTCGAGTACAGGACGCGCAACAGGTAGTATTCAACCTGCTTGACTTTGGAACCATTGGAGGTGTCCAAAATAGCATAAAAGTTTAATACTACAGTAACCCATTTCATTTTCAATTCTGCTGTCTTCATATACACGCACCGTCATGTCCTTTTGGCAGATACCGCGATTATACTCAGGCAAACATTAAATCATTCGCAATTAAATGGAGAGCAACTAGGTGGTTTGCGTGGTGAGTTACCACCGTAAAATTAGCATACTAATTAGGGTCTTGATTGAAATTCGAATGGACCGGTCTTGTATACACCGAGAGCGAGTAAGTAGGTCTGGCAAGTACTCTTGACTTAGTTCTGCATAATGCGAGGACCCCAGTGCAAGTGACGGGGGTGAAGGTGCGCTACAATGAGCGTCTTCCTCACGGCTTGCTATCCCTCACAGGGCTCACCCTATTTTCTGACCACTCGACAAAAGCACCACGAGCACGGTGCTCTAATAGCTAACGGCTGAGAGCTGCTCTAGCTGTCGCTCTGCCGTTAACAAAGACCGCAAATTAGTGGCTGGGTCGAACTATAGAGATGGAACTGTTATAGGTATAGGTTGTTGTCTGAGGAAGATTTAGCACAACGTGCTAGATGCATGCTTTGAGGTTTATTGTAACGTCATTGCGGCAGATACCCAGACGCGATGTATAGTGAGCGGTTGAGTCGTTAGCCACAGATCCGTGGTTGGCTTATGTAATGCGTTGGATCCAGAAACTTTTGGGTATATGCCAATAACTAGCGATTAGTCTATTGCCGAAGAGTCATAATTAGTGCACCGTAACCTTTACTGTAACGGGGCGGATCCTCAAAATATAAGGACAATTCGGATTAGGTGTCATAAGCGGCCTGGAGAAACTCAGTTGTCAGAGTTCAGTTGTCGATCGATAATCGGAAGCTTACGGGTTCGAATTCCAATCCAGAAGTCCGCCATTTTTTTCAAATTTTTCCTCATATGTTTCACTTTTTACAGGTTGCGAAGTTTTTGTAGATATCTCCCTACCACTATTTCGTATCACTCGTCCTGCCAGGGGGGAGGGGGGTCATACTTTGGACCTGGGGGTCTCAGGCATTGAGCAGACAAGGCAACGGGTGGATTCGCTATGATCTAGAGGGAGGCATCTTTCGAATTTACCGGGGAAGTCCCGACAAATATGTCCCTGTCGGCCGTAGTTTCAGCAGCGTCTGACAACTGCGGTTTCCGCATTGAGTCGGTGAAAAGGACCTACTAGGGAGGGCAGGGGGCATAGGAGGCAGGATGGGCCCTATACCGAGGGGATATACCGAGATATGTAATATAATATGGGAAGCGTGGAAATATGCCTAAAATAATATTATTACAATTATTCCGTATATTTGCGCGTGTACATAATACAATTGGACTTGATATGCAAATATTAAATCCAATGAAATTCCGTCAAAGCTCAATTCAATGACTTTGGTTTCAGAATTGTAAATCAGTTGAATGTTAAGGAAAATGGTTCAGTTTCGTTTTGTAGGAGTTCAATACTCTGAAAACAAACTTTTTCTCTCTCGGATTTACTTTTATATCACTACTGTTAAATCACTGAATCGAGAAGACTTGTTATAACGCATGTAGAACCGCTGTTGAGCTCATCAACGATTATTGCACACCTCAATCGGTTGGCTAATGGCGCCGTGTACAAAGGCCCTGGCAATCGTTGTTTAGCCTCATGAAATATTTATAACGATAGTTAAAAGATAGTTACGCTAGATGCGCGATTATGTACCACGGTTAATTGACTGCTCGTCGTCCGTGACGGTATTCATACAGCCACACGTTCTCGATTCATGAATCGCGGGACATTATGTACGACACGAGCGCGATAAATGCTCGATTGAAATATTCAGTAAGATGACTCATTCAGCGATTATTAAGGCATTTGTCAAATTCTTAAGCACGTAACACGAGAAAAATAATTTTTTATTATGCATTCTCTAACTTAAAGAAAAATTCCAATGTTATGAATTATTAGTTTTATTGGAATTGGCAAAACAGAAGGTTATCTTCGTAATCCGTGTATAAATAGTTGATATTTAATGAAGTTAAAAGACTAAAGATTTTTAAATATTTAAATTTCCTGTGGGTCGATGATCAACAGTTGTAAATAAATGTTATTACTTTATAATTTTTCAAGATTTCGGATGTACGTTAAATTGACATAACGAGTCGTTTTTTATTTTACACAAAATTTCTTACGTTTTATTTTTAATCAGCGATGTTTAAAAAAATTATTCATAAATATTTCCAACTGTGTACGAGGTCAACTATAGTTATATAACGACAGTAGTTCAGTAGGTTGAATATATATTCAACATGCTACTGATCTACAATTATCTATTCTACAGCGATAGAGTGTCCTATTTATGAATAGTAATTGGTATCAACTCGCTTTACGAGGTCTTTGTAATGAAATCGCACTTGCACCAACTAAAATCTGACGCCATACGCTCTGTGCTGAATTTTCACGCTATAATAGCATTTCGGTATTTCACATTAATAGCAAGCGGTTGTTAAGTGCAAAACGTGTTTACGTACATTGTACGTGGCTGCGCAGGGAGATATGCGTGGTTGTTCTGGTTATGGTGTGTCAGCGTGGAGGCAACAGCCGTCACACCACCTGCACGGATGTACCAGCTGTATGATCTACGTTCTGTCGATAAATATAATTTTTTTTTCCACGCGTATATCCACGATTTCCCGATTTTAACGTACGTTTGAGCTTGTAGACAACTTTATAAATAAACCATAGAGCATTCACTGGGCGTGGCACAAAATCGCGACACTGGTACGTCACGGTTTACAGAAAGTGCTGCTGTAACGTAGTATTATTCTCCGCGAATCACCCCATCGTTTCACTTCAGTTCTATGGAGCATCGGCCCCTCCACCGAGGTACATACAGTCATTCACGTCTGCAGAACTACGGACAGTCGATACATTCAAAGAGGGCGGTGCAACAAACGAACCGTCACGAGGTACTGCACGGCAGCGACATTGATAGCAACAGAGTGTGGAGGAAAGCGCGGAAACGCGCGTCTCCACACGGCCCACGTCCGAACACGACAATGCGCCGAAGGGTTTTCCTGTCCGTCTCGACGTCGGGGGCGTCACGATGGATTAAAGGCCACCAGTGGCCTCGTCGTCGCCATGCGCGCCTCGACTTGACTCGCTCTAGCTATCATCAGATCGATAGGAATATAAACTGACGCGCAGCACACGAGTGGTCCTAGTTCTCTTGGTCAACCTTAACCAATTTTATCTTCAATTTGGATCCCTTAAATGCCACAAATGGAAAAGTCCAAAGCCTACGAGGCCTAGGGACGCATATTCAGCAATTAAATCTTAAACTCATTGCGGGACAAGCTACCGCTAACATCAATCTCTTATTATTTATACTATAAATTTTATTTTTGTATCGTAGTATTTGGTTTGTATCGTAATATTTGGTTTGTATTTGTAGGCATTCCATGTTAACCTTTGATGTATTGTTTTCTGTAAAGTTTTTGTATTTAACGAGCAAAGAATTAGATCTCTTGCCAGAGCTTTAAAGAATTAATCGTGGGATAATTTTTCAAATTGGATATTACAAAAATGTTTACGTATTATAAAGGGTGGTTAAATTGTAAGGACCGATGTTGAATGTGAACCACACCTAAACGTCAAGTTTTTTTCTGCATTTCATTTGACATTTCTCAATTTCAGACTAACTCAATTTGAACCATGGAAAGATACACAATCGAGCAACGCGTTAAAGTTATTCAGGCTTATTATGAAAATGGGCGTTCAAATCAAAATGCATATTGTGCACTTCGTGATTTTTTCGGTCAATTTAATCGTCCAAATGTGCGTACAATCGGAAAAATCGTGCAAAAATTTGAGGAAACCGGGTCTGTAGGAGATATTAAAAGACCAGTGCATGCTCGTACAGCTCGTACTGCAGAAAATATTGCTGCTGTTCGCGATAGTGTGGCTGAAGAGCCGTCCACCTCAACTCGTCGTCGTGCCCAACAATTGCACCTCTCACGCTCGTCGTTGATGAACATTATGCATAAAGACTTGCATTTACACGCTTATAAGGTGCAATTGACTCAAGAACTAAAGCCTCTTGACCATTCCAAACGTCGTCAATGGTCAGAATGGTGGCAAGAAATGGCAACAGTGGATGATCAATTTTCGAAGAAAATCATCTTCAGTGATGAGGCACATTTTCACCTCAGTGGATTCGTCAATAAGCAGAATTGCCGCATTTGGGCGAATCATAATCCAAGAGTGATTGTCGAAAAACTAATGCACCCACAAAGAGTGACTGTTTGGTGCGGTTTATGGGCTGGCGGCATCATCGGGCCGTATTTTTTCCAAAATGAGGCCGGTCAGGCAGTTACTGTGAATGGTGTTCGCTATCGTGAGATGATAACGAACTTTTTATGGCCCGAATTGAAAGATATGGATGTGGGCGATATGTGGTTTCAACAGGACGGTGCCACTTGCCACACAGCTAACGAAACAATGGCTCTTTTGCGCGACAAATTCAATGGCCGTGTTATCTCACGTGGTGGCGATGTCAATTGGCCGCCAAGATCATGTGATTTGACACCGTTGGACTTCTTTCTTTGGGGTTATTTGAAAGAAAAGGTGTACGTCGATAAGCCAGCAACAATTCAAGAGCTAAAGGACGAGATAATTCGGCACATTAACGGCATAGAACCTCAATTATGCCTAAGCGTCATCGAAAATTTGGACCATCGGATGGAGGTGTGCCGCCGAGGTCGCGGCGGCCATTTGGCCGATATTTTGTTCCATACATAATTGAACCATACCATATTATCATAATAAAAAGAATTGACAATAATTTCCTAAATAATTTGTGTTTTATTCAAAATCAACATCGGCCCTTCAAATTTAACCACCCTTTATTATCACACGGGTTGAGATATTTGAACGAAACTAGTACTAAACTTTGATATTGGATAAAATCTATGCAAAATCCAGAGTATTCAATCTTTTGTTCGTTATGATATCCAGATACGAACATTCAGGCTGTAACATCATGTTACGTACAGTTCTAAGTACATATACACCGCCTGCAACAATTATATTCAACGAGCTGCCCATAAAGATTTAAATTCAAAGTGAGAAAAGGGACAGCAATTGGTTCTCGTAACTGCGTTGAAATTTTCTCGCTTAAAATTACGACTGTTATAATAATGTAGATTTCTCACCCCTTTTGCAGCGATAGTTCTCGCGGAATTGCTGTGGAAAAGCATATAACACTTTCTACTCTTCGGTAACCGTCGTGAAATTAGTTTCTGGGAGTATCGAGACGGCTCGGACGAAATACGGAGGGTATAGTACATAGTACAGTGGTGCAGTGTAATGCGTACGTTAATTTATGCAAAATGAACCGAGTAGAGGGATGGAGTTGGATGGTGGTCTACCTTGCAACGACGATAGTAGTGAGACTCCTCGAGAGACCGGTTGATATGCGAGCTTATGGCCTGCATAAAAATTGCCACTCTACGTGAGCGCGACTCGAGTGCACATAACTGCGCGCCGCGCTTACGAAACAAACTCGTTACTAGCTTCGTCCACAGAAGCTTCTCCCGAGGCTCCGGTAAATCTCAGGCTTTCATCGCTGCCCTGCTCTACTGCATTGCATACATTGGCATAACTAGTGAACTTGCTTTAAAACGTGCTTGGAATACAAAGGGTGTAATTCAACATGTGTATATCCATTTGTACCCATGTAAAGTTTATTACGGTGATTATAGTTATTTTTTTCAGATAGTCGTAAACAAATATTTGACCGAGGTATTCGCATGCAAAGTTAATATGTTTTGACTGATCGGAGTGGAACTTAGGAAGGATAACTAGGGGCAGCCGATGATAAACAATCGCTACGCGTGTCATTGTTACGTCAAGGAAGGACAACCGATAGCAATTGTAAAAGTGCTCAGTCTGAAGCACGTTGTGACTGCTCGATAACTTGAAACGTGTCGAATGATCACATCTGACATTAAAATTCTGTCAAATTTACTACGCACCATGAGCAGCAGGTTCTACTTTACGTGAAACTATGCAAGTCATTATCCACCGGTAAACAAAATAGGCACGGTTTAATATCCATGCCAGAGAAAGAGTGTCAAAATCATGCTCTGGGTTTAGCATGTTAATCCATATTCAATGCAACCGATAGAAAATATTATTGTATAAATATTATATGCAATGATATCGTGTGAAACATGTGAAACATTTGTAGTGAATTCGACAGAATAATGTACGTTGGTAATGTATTTTAATGGTAAGCTGTGATCATTCGTTTTATCTAAAGCTCAATAAAATTTACCTTCAGCCAATTAATCTCAATTCAAATTCATTTCAATTGTCTCTATCTAAATAGTTTTTCCTCAGTGTGTGCAAAAGGATTCACTGACGTCTAATTATATAAAGTAACGATGTCGAATATACAAACTGCAGTGAAAATGAAAGTTGAGTAAAAACTGCGGAGAAAGATGAATTACGTTCATGAGAACTTCTTCAATAATGCAACATGTAATCGGCGATGCTAAGCTAACATAGCTGTCTTTAGAAAGTATCTTGCTTTGAATACAATTTGAATAAATGAATCAGAATTCAAGCATTGGTTTACACACTAGCTTACTGGCTGTAACTGAAATGCATAAAAATATACGAAATATCGAAATCGCTGGTAGCGTATAGTTATTATCACGGATATATCCATATATTCGTTTAAGTAGAAGGCAGGTGTAGCTGTAACGTCATAAGTTAACCCTGGTAAATCCATTAGCAAAAGTATTCTTCGCGGATGCATAATTTTTTATTTATTTCGTTTAGCGATGTCTCAAGACAAGACAAAATTGAAACAAGAGTCTTATCCCAAAATTTCTTGTCTTGTCTCGAATTTTTCTAAATGTTCCATTATTTTTTCACATAATTTCGTAAAAAATGTTGTTACGTGTAATCTGATACTTAAACGTGATTTTCGTTATTTTATTAATAACTTATTAATTTGTTATTTGACTTTTTATAGGTCTCTGGAAATAGGGATCCCCGCTGCTTCTACAGACAAGCAACGAATGATTGGTTGGTCCATTTTGGGAACAAAAGTTGTCTTGGGATATAAATAGAGTACCAGCACGTGGGCAGCTGTTTATCTTGTTCCTTGACATTATGGCGTATAAAATAATAATAATCTAAGTGGAAATACGTATTCTTAGTGTGCGTTGACGGATCGAAAACCATTTTTTTCGAGATCCTGCTGTTACTAATGTTTTTTTTTGCGAAAGCTTCGCATCTGCAACTCAAATTGACCTCAAACAAGTTATTTATTTCGCTAATAATGTGAATATGTCGTGTAAATATTATTTTTTGCGAAAAATAATATAGAATTAAAAAATTTATTTTCGATGATTTAGATCGCTTATGCGTCAGAAACATTCATTGTGCATTGTGAGAAAATGACCTGCAAAGTTTCATCAGGATTAAAACACCCTAGTTGTTCTTTTATCTAAAATATTTATTAGGTATTACAAAATTTATTAACAGTTAATAAGTATTAGTGTTCTCATAATAAAAATTTTATACCGAAGGCCTTTTCGTCAAACGAACGATTTATTTGAGCAATTTGTTTATCGTAACTCATTTATACTTGAAACTCATAGTTGAAACGACATTCGATTTGTTAATAATTATGAAATATACATTTGACGTAACTGTTGTCTCGACGAAGCAAATAGATGTTTGTTAATAAATAACAAATCTTGACTTGGACTTGTACAAATTTGTTAATAGTTATCAAATCACCGTTCGAGAACCGAATGCTTGTCTGAACTACCATTCGGTCGATAGTCACTAATAGTTACCAAATCTACATTTGATATTAGCACCATTAATTATTATTATCTTTATTGTCATTCGTCGTCCTTCAACGGAAAAGTTCGGTACTGTGGATCGTCGGATTGGACAGTTGGCTAGTGTTGCATAAGAAGTGAGAAATTATCAGGATTATCGGGACAACCTTAACGATCACCTTGTTTCGCAAGGCTTGCATGTAGAGTCGAGATAATCCTTTGAACGTAAGTATAGAAAATATTAATTAATATAAGTGTTTGCAATAGCTCTGTTTAACCACTGTTCAAAGAAATCGATCTGGCGACAAATACAATTATATGTACAGTTCTCTTATGTATTATTCTCTTCAAATTATTACAATAGTGACTATTCATAATCATTTTTATTATTACCAATGTTATGTTAAGTCAACATGACGTTTATCAGATTCTAATAAAGTAACATTCCATTCAAATGTATAATAAATGGTACATTACTGTAATAAATGTATTGCTATATGTACCTGTTAATAGATAATAATTTGGACCAATTCTTAGGTTCAAATAAACGATTTGTTAATTCTAACAGAATATTTATTTTGCCATATCCAGCAATACCATTTGTTAACAGTTAACAAATCCTGGTGCCTTCAAATAAACTCTTATCTCAGTGTATTATTATTATTATTATTCGAGATACTTTGACTTAAAAAAAATGTAATTTTTTTCTAAAATAATGGATATAAAAATCTAAAACAATTCACAGGAAGTATCAAGTAGTACCACAGTGCTATCAGATCAATTATGGAAAAATATCTGACAGTGTTGTAAAAAATGACTCAGTGACAGAGAATGCATTTCTCATACATTGTTTTATCGACACAAGTTGTGTCTAGGAAGTGTATCAAATATTACACGTCCGCGCGTTGTTTTGAAAAAAAAATACCATTAGGAAACGTGGAAAAAGTATTTGCAACAAGTAACAGAGCATAAATGTGTTGAGGACTGTTGTTTTTGCAGATTATCCAGTTCCATAAAAACTCTTAACATTTTACCACTCTTGGTAATCGTCAAAACAAGCAAAGTGTGACGTGCTCTGGCAAGAACCTTCGAGTTAGATACTTTTCGCACTGAGAGCCATTGCAGCACGATAGGGCCCCACCAGTAGCTTCCCTAGATCGTAAAGACAGCCCACGACCGGTGAACGGTAAAGTTGTTACCGGTTGGGTCGTTATCCGTCCGTTGTTGGTGATGCTACTTCTCCTGCAAGCTTAGCAAGGAATTCGCCCTCTTGCCTATCCCATTTGGGGGTCGTTTAGTTTTCCCTTAACGCGGGCAAACGTTCTCTCGTAAAATGCTAATTCTATTACGTTCCCTTTGGTTCCTTGTCCATCGCATCACGATGTTACAGGGGCGCGATCGTTTCTGTACGCACCGGTGGAGGTTCATTCTCTGGCTGATGGCCAATTTTTAAACACGTATACATCGTTAAGGGCATGTGCACAGAATCTCTCGCTATGTACATCACTGAATATACATGGAGAATCGTGGGGTTGCTTATAGTAATGTTTGCATACTATAGATATCTGCATAATACCGTGATTTCTTTTATAAATTCGTACAATTTGAAAATTCACAAGTTATTCTCTGACCTCTGGTCAAGAAGTATCAATGATTTTCATTCAGCTGTCATGGTTAGTAATTTGTTGTTTAAATCATTTTTTAAGCTCAATATTTAAAAATGTCAAAATTTTATTATATTTTATAAAAATGTATTTATCTAATAAATACCATTAAATAAAACATGATATTGAGATAATATTGCAAGTTTTATAATTCAAATGTATGTTTATATGTCTTGTATGCTTTTGCAATTTATGACTTTTACGGTGAGGTAGAAAACCTTGAATTTATGGATAATGATTCAGTTGAAGAATGCGGTTACAGAATGGTGTTGGCAGTGATATCTCCGATAGATCGGGACGATGGAAGTCTGCATCGTCTGGTGATTCAGGAATACGAAACGCAACCACCTATAGTGTGCCTTATCAACCCCGTCTTGATGCTCGCTCGGGTTATTGGCATGGACAGCATTTATCCTCGCGAAATATGCTGATGGTGCAGCTGTGTCATCAGGGCTTCACGAGAGAGGGTTGATGACACTTCATTTCAAGCAGATACAGAAATAACGTTCTTTGTAACCTGCTTATGTAAGTTTTTATAGAAAAATGAGATAAGAAATATTTCGTTTGTAATATTTGTTATATGGAATGTTTGGATATTTCATATGCTCATGGATTATTTTTTAATGGTCGAACACTGCTCTGACGTATATTTGGTTAAGACTGACAAATAAAAAATGAAAGCAACTTTATATGCATTGAAATCATGATATTAAATAACGCACATAAATTACTTGGTCTTGAAGATGAATTATTTTGCATGTTTTATATAATTTGACTTACGGAATAGAATAAAAATATCTTAAGCCTTAATTCGCTGTCATACAAATATTTTTTAATACAAAGTTTTGTTAAAAAGATCAGAAAATTACAAATAGCTAGTTGTAGTGAATAATCCCAGGAAGGCAGAGAATGAGCAGTTACATGGCTCGAGTCACCGTGGCGGATTTATCGAAGCGTCAGAATAGCCGAAGCAGTAGATAGAGTTCACACTATTATCTTCTCTTCGTTAACCAAGTTTCTGGACGAACTACCGTTGCTCGTTGCTTCCTCTATCCGAAGCTACATTGAAATGCACTCGGTTGGAGGTTCGCTCAAGGGATATACGGAACAGATGGATGGACTGACACGTGGCGAGCAACGAGCCAGCCTGTCAACCAGAGTCGACGTGTGACGCACGTGACATCCGGTCAAACCCGAGCGTCACTCCGACGCCCGTTACAAGGGACCGATTCTCGCACCCTAGGGTTTCAACCTACAGACATACGCCTGTATGAAACTTCGACATTCTCAGGGGCGAATGTACGCCGCTGAAATTCGGGTGAATGCCACATGGTGTTAAGGAGATACACCTGAGTAAATTTTATTACAAAATATATTCTTTCAACTTACCACATTGATTGCGCTATTTTTACAACAAAATCAATCCACTTTATTGTATTGTCAATGTCAAGGAGCCTAATATTTCCATCTACCATATTTTGATATATTAAGGTACAAAGTCCATTTGTAGTTAACATTGCTTGAAGCCCCGAGAAACGCAATAGTACGAAATCTAAAAAATTTGCAACCCAATTTTGAAATGTATCCATTCAAATCGACCTGAGGAGACTGGCACCTATGTACCTATCTGTGCACTCGACATCAGTCGCTCGAGTGAGTGTCAAATGAAAATCTAGTGCTCGATCTTTTTCGTTTCATCTTCTTCAACTTCAATCCTTCCGATTCGCAAAACTTTTGAATCGTTTCTTCTATATATATCGAGCGGAAACGTAGCCCGAGATTCTCACCAAGAATCGAACTACTCGTGTTGGAAGATTACGTGGGTCTTACAGCAGTACATCGACTCGGCATACGAGAGTGGCAGCGTAAGATGGCTCGGTACACCTTTGCTCGTCGTGGATCAGTACCGAACCGAAATCCTGAGGGGCCGAGCCCGACGAGACCAAGTTTCGTGACTTTAATAGGATTAAGTACGGTGGCGCGAGGGTAAGGTTGAAGATCGTGTGCCAGCATGATCAGTTTGAGGAGGTTGGGAGCTACTACCAAGAGTGAATTCTCGCGTATTCGGCGAGGCGCGCTCTCAAAACTTCTGAATAAAATAGTCAAAGAGATCAGTGTTTGATGGGTGTTGCGGCCAAGCCTCGCGGTGTTTGCGAGTGACAAGCGAGTGCCCACGCATAAATTGTTGGCTATTCGATGCAAGGGAGATTTCGATCATGGCCTTACCGTTTAACAGGACGAACTCGCGCATATCCATCTACATCGTATACCAATGTATATTCAGTGTCAGATAATCTGTGCCAACATAGCTGTGCGTCTAGATCGACTGGCGAGGGGAAGGGAGAAAAATTATGAAGGGAGTGAAAATGATAAAAGGGCTTCAACGAAAATTATGGGAAGCTTAGAGAATGGTTCAATAGCTGACCAGCTTACTCCATATATGTAGAATTAAAAATATGTCTTAAAGACTTGCAAAATAATTACAATTAAATTGAAAAACAAATAAATAATAAGGAATCATTAAATAAAGTGACTACAGTTAATTCCAAGTAAGGTCACATTTGTACTTACATACAATATGTACATATCGACTTATAATTTGTACATAATGTATTTAATAGTTAATGATTTTTATAATAATCATTATGTCAATAAAAAGCCTTAAGTTCCATCGTGAGACAAAATTGGGTATTTATTTCGTAGATCTCTCGTTTTACTCGAGACTGAGACTTCGCTTATTTTTTCAGTTGAATGAATGTTCTGTTAGTTACATTCGTTGGTTTAGTAGTTTTGGTTCGTTGAATGTTGCTAATGCGTTTTACAGGGTATTCGTCGAAACAACGAGAGATTTGTGCACGTCCCAAGAGAATAAAGTGAGGTCAGAGCGGTAAAACAGATGGGCGAGAAGTGTCTGTATTGATGGTGGGTACGAGTTTCTGGCTTGGCATGTACCGGAGGACTACGCCCGTACCCTGATGGAAATCCGGGGCGTAACGCTGGCTGCGCTGATAGCCAACTTTGTCTACGACAGTCGATTGTATATGTATATGGTGTATCGTGTACCCATATACCACACGTATCCGCGACTCTCCTCGTCTAGTATTTCTGTGTTTTACAACGAGTGAAGTCAAGAAACACTTAAGGAGAGGCGAAACCTCTAACTCCAGCCATGAGCGCGAAAGAGATAGGCTAGCATGGCGCTCACCGCGGAGTAAAGAGAAGCAGCTTATCTGTGTAAGTATAGAGGTTTCGCCTCGCCTTAACACAGAGACGAGCTGGTGAAATGAGCCCGGAGTGACTTGGGTTTCCGGCTTTGTTGTCCGCGACCACCGAGACAACGAGAAAGAGTCTCAAGGCTGAACTTTAAGTTGGAATGTACGACTTCTTTACCAGATACCACTAACACGACATGCAGACAAAGAAGGACGGCATTTTGTGCACATGTGTTGTACACGTTTTTAAAAGGCCTATTGTGTTTGTAAGCACAGAAGTGAAAGGATTTCATGGAGACGTGTTATGTGTTATTTGTAATAAATCGCGCATCATCGATACGTTCACCCTCATTATAGAGGGTATCCCTGAGGGTCACTCGTATGTGTTAACACCTGATGTATCTAAGATCAAGGGGATCAACGGATGATTTTTCCTATGTCTGGAGGGAATAAAACGACCTGGAAAGCTTTGTATTGCTGACCTATCGTATCATCAACAGACACTTGATCATTCTAGTCGTTTCGTAGAGCTTCGTTCTTCGTAAGGGAAACTTTGCGATCGGTACATGATTTTGAAAACTTCTTACATACTAATGGAAGGTGATGGCTCCCGGATAGTCGATGAATGAACATGTTGCAAAATGGATATCCTGATAGAATTTTATTTAACTCTCAGAGTATTTATGACACCGTACAAATTAATTCAGCTTGACAGTTAACATTTTTTGAAATGCCTGCAAACCAAAACATTAATATTTTTTATCATCAAATGCGAAATTATTTTCAAAAAGTTCCAAAAAAAAAAGATCGTTATCAAATGACTCCGCGGAGTCTGCTTGGAAGTGCATTTATATCGGCGTTTCACTGCACTCCATTAATAGGGTCTCAAAATCCGGTTTGTCATTGGAGACACGTAGTGCATAGTGCCTGTGGCGTATCATCTGGGGGGGGGGGGGGGTTTGTCTCGAACTCGAATCTCTTCGATCGAAAAAGGACACACGTTGTGTCTCTCTGGAGTAGAAGTTCCGCGGCGAGTTCCGCTCAACGAAACCAGGTCAAGCATTCTTAGGTGAACAGCGATAAATCTTCGCTGGTGTTGCTCTATGTTGCCGCTGCCGATCGGGGTGGCAATGGCGTTGGCACCAGAGTTCCGATATACGATAGCTCTTCGTGAGAAATTTATACGAAAAGAAAAATTTATACGCGATTGAACAGGAGGTAAATAGTAGTTATATCGAGGCGGCCACGCTGCCATCGGGTTTACTACGTCGTCGGTCGACTCCACCTCGCGAAGACCTTACGTTCTATCGTGTAAAACACGCTCGACCTACCTTCTCACGAGCTTGTCCCTCAGGAGGCGACGACCCAGCGTTGCGAAACGACCACTGATTGGAAAGATCTGCTGCTGGTTACGCGTCATTTTCTCTACGAAAATTGTTTCGTTTATTCGTCGGAAATTAGTCCATTTCGTTCACGGCTGATATCAGCCTTCCGTTCTGTTTAAAATTTCACAGACATCAAAGTCAAATAATTCAGTCTATTGTTATGCAAGTGAGTTAAAATTGATTTATTATTTTCTTTAATTTAACCTTTTTTCCACTGGCGCTGCAAGAATTAATATCCTTGGCGAGTGCACTTCTTATTATTAGTAATAGTATAGCAACAATTTAGCTATTTACAGCTGTTATCCGTTGACCTGTATGTCGCTATAAATAATCGTGAAGTCGACAATGAATTCTTTATGTTCGATATTTTTTAAATACCGATCAACCAAATATTTTACGTAGCTGATACCCGTTATCGTCACTCATGTCTGATGTCCATCACTTTATAATTCGACAGTTAAAAATGTCGAGGATTCATTTGAGATCGAATCTCATAATTATTTTATTCTATTTTTTTTTCTTCGATACCAGTCAGCTTTCAAGAATGTTCAATCTTTTTTTGGAAGGTATCACTGTCTCCCCTTCACGTCCTTGTGGCCTGTCGCTTCCTCTTGACGATATATAATAGCTACCCCGGCGAACTCGTTTTTTTCATTTGCTCGGAACAGTTATTTTCAGATGGCTTCGAGAAGCATCGCAATATCCAGTGCGAGCATTCAGCAGCCGCAGTCTGTTTATGGGTTCAACACCTCCCTCCCCCCTCTCACCGGCATATACATCCGAAGAGTCAGTGCTGATGTGCAAATATTTCAGCAGCGTGCAGAGTATATCCGTTTTATCTACGAGTCCGAGTCACCAGCGAGCTGGAACGAGAGTTAAGTTTGCCGGAGTTATATATCGAGTGACACCAGACACTGGAGATGCGACGAGTGGTAAAAAGTCTTTGGAAAGAGTTGTGAAACTCCTACAATTTATCATTGTAACGCCATCACTTCCGCGATCCTGCAACACTTGTATTCCGATATCTTCGAAACTCGAATGAGACAATTTCTCGGATGGAAAAACGATTGAAGGGCGTTTTATCGCCGCACTCCACTGCGGCTATACGAACATCCAACGGGGGAATAAATTCGAATCCGCTCACGTAACAACAGCCCGTACGTTCCGTCAAAGCACAACGTATCGAATGAATTTTTGCCTGAGAGAGGTGGAGGTTGGAATTGAGCAATGTGTCGACGTGTTGATCCAATTTAGTACGTTCATATATGTCCCCGGAGAAAAAACCGTAGCCGCCGATTTCAACGAGAATTGTCCCAATCGACAAGCATCAGGATTGGCAGAAAGTTAGCTATAGGATGTGCACCGCACGCACACTCATTGTTGTATACATATCGGACGTTTCAACTAAAGTCATAAGTGTTAACTTCTGTATTATCGTGAACGTTTATAGCCAAACCAAGTTTTAGAAAAATCTGAAAATCGGTTAACAGTAATTTTTTTCGCCATTTAACACAATATACTAATTAAAGTAAAAACATTACAGGTCATCAATATTGCTAGGTCGAATTGACCTGAAATATCCCAATATGCAATTAGCAGTGTGATAACGAATGAAATTAGATCGAATCATCAAACATTTATCCTTTCACACGAGGTCCCGGGGGTCGCCACCGATGAACAAGCAAGTTACATCGGCGCAATGAACAAATATCGAATACACTGGTAATCCATACACGATTTTCCTTGGCAAATACATCAAATGTATGCCCAATTAAATGACTTTTGTTACGTGTGAATACGAATCCGATAAACCGTTGAAGAGAGCTATCGTTTACAAATACAAAATGGAAAGACCCGAACGAGGAAATCGACTGTACGGCACGTGAGTCGTTCGTGGAATGACAGATGCCGGTTTCTCAGGGACCCCTCGATCCACACTGCGGTCGCTTAAGTTGCTGCTGTACGTTGGGAAGGATGCTGTGAATGCCGAGGGAATATACTACAGCGGTCTCGCGCGCCTAAGTCTACTGCTACTACCAGCACCGTTCGCCGATTTCTTTGTACCTCCACCACCTCGCGGAGTCACTATCCTCCGCAGGCTGCGTCATCAGCGGGGTACCGCGCGCGCGAGCTGATCTCCACCCACGCACTTGGAGCTCGAAGCACGACTGCCTCCGCGACCCGGTAACGAGTAACAAGACAACGAGAGGGCAAATGCTCCATGGGATCTCTTGCCTGCTCGTACGGATCTTTCTTCTGCTCGTTTACTCTCCTTTCCTCTTCGTATTCGCTACTGCTTGCACTTTTTTCTCGCTTATTCTACTTCTTCTTCCGTTCAACGGCCATCATTGCGAGCCGCGCATAACGGACTGTTCAGTTTACTATATATGAAGTGGGACTTTAGAACAGCAAAATGATCACTGTTTATCTGCATATAGATACACGTTTTAAAACAACTCACTTGTTTTTTTACAATGTTGATAATATTCTTTATGAAATGTACTTGTGCAGGAAGCACGGATGTAAACCGTAAAAAAAAACGTCTTGTTGAGCGCGTTAAAACAATACACGGTACGCATAGTAAGTGTGTTGGACCAATTAGACGTGCTGAAATAATACGCTTGCACTGTACCTTTGCAGTATTAAATGTACAGCACGCTTCGTTGTAACTTGTTATTGAGATACACGATTATGACAACACGCGTAAAGTCTGTATGAATTGTTGTATGAATGCGAATAACCTCCAACATTACATTTTATCTGAAGGCAATTACTGTGTAAGCTACACACTTTGTGAAACGAAACACCAATAACCAACACATTTGTCTGTGCGTCCTTTTCATATAGAGCCGTGTTTGACGCTAGATGACTTATTTGTGGATGACGATGGTTCTGACGTTTCTCGTAAGCTACACGGTATCCAGTAAGTTACTTATATAAGAATTTAACACAGATTACAATGCATGTGAGTTTACAAGTAATATATCGTTCGCCTATTCAGGAAGCCGGAAGGTGTTCGCGACACCTGTGAAACTTTGCTTTCCATCACCGCCTTTAATAGATCAACCAGATTAAAATCGATAACAATAATTCCAAGTGGTTGGAAAGAAGACGATCATGTACGGTCAAGATCAACAATTTTTGTTGCATTCGACACATGGATTTGCAAGTGGCCTACAAGGATTAATAAATTAGAAAGAGTGTAAACAATGAACATATGAACATATATAAACACACGGTTATAGGTGTGTTGTGACACAAGTAAATCGTGTTTAAAAAAACACGATTATTGTTAGAGTGCATACGTCGGCAGATTAAATTTAATATACAAAGCATGTCGTAAATTTATAAATCGATGTATTGAAAATATTTTTAAAGATTTTTTTAATCTACAAATCATTTAATATTACTTAACACTTTCATCTGAAATTTAATTTATCGGTTTATCTATCGAAGCTTTCGATTTTTGAATGTTATTAATTATCCTAATATTTTTGAGAGACTAACTATTCTGCAAAGTCGTTTATTTAGAGATAAAATTAGTATTTGAAACAAGAAGAAAATTATTTAAATAATTTATTACAAATTCACGTCTTTCAACGTCGTTTTTCAATCTATAAATTGTCATAACTAAATAATAGAGAATGAAAAAAAAAAACCGTATCGATGGTATTTATATCGGTCAATTGCTATTACATGTGGTCAATGACTGACGCGTAGAACACGTTTGTAGATATAAGACTTGTTTTCTTTCTTTCTCTTCTACGTTCTTTGCCTCGCTTTTCGCAGCGCTCTGTCCGAGGCTCTGACGCGTGTCCGAATTGAGTTTTTCGCCGCGATTAGCTCAGCTCTGCTCGGGACTCAGCTGCTTTAACAATTATTCCGGGAACTCGAGGAAGTTAAATATAGGTATACCGAGCATGTGTAATGTATATAAATGAATTTTGCTGCGTGAAAGAAAGACACAGCGCAAGTATATATACGAAGGCAGCAAGTCGTTTGGGTTTTTTTTCACACCGCACGACAGTTGACCTAAAACTTCACAGTCGATAAAATTATTACTGAGAAATTGGGATTATGGCTCGGTGAACTCGTAGGAGAATCGCGTGGGAAAAGCCGAAGAAGAAAAAGATGTATTTCGTTAAATCAAGAATCACGAGACTAAGCATGAGAAACACGGAAATTCTACTAAACAAGAGACATGTTCAGCTAAAATATTTACGTTGTTTAAATAAATTATATAAATGAATGGAATTTATTATTTTTTATTAATTTTCCGAATATTAGCTATTGTTATCGTATCAAAAATCCTTGTATATATACGAACCATTATCTATAGATAATAGTTCGTCGTGTACAGTACAGTTTACAAATAGTGTAAGATTGTTGACGTAACTCGGCTTGTACGGCAATTGGATTCGACGGTGTACACGACAGCACGTGGGGATAACGATGCCTTAACGAGCACGAAAGAAAAGCATTATTAGCGGTCATTGTAACTATTCTTGTCGTTTGGACCATTGTCTCAATGTCGGTGAATGAATATAAAAGACGAGACACGAGTACAACGCCTACAAGGATCGTTTACATTGTTGGAAAATCACGAATAATTGTGATAGATCCAACCGCTTAATGCTCCTACACGCATCCTATCGTCGAACGCAGTCTCAACTCGTTTGGTCGTGTTAAAAAAGTGAAAGAACGTCAGAATGTGAAGGAAAAAGTGTAGGACGCATCGGCACGAACGGATGACAGCATACGTGGTCGATCATTCGGACCTGTGATTGTTTCAAGGCTATATTTAGTATCGGTTACTACTGCTACTACTACCGTGCGAATACTATGATGCGTGTACGAAGCCCCGTGGGTTTTACACTTTCGTTTCGGGACATTCGATCTAGCCACACGCACTGGGCAACTAGTATACGATAATGCATGGGCACTAAACGATAATGGAAGAACGCCGGGGCCGGGCTGTTTAATCGATAAAATGGTGGATGTACGTGAGTCATTAGCCCCACGGGACATGCTCCAAATTTTAGTTGACCTCGCACATTAACGCCTGCTAATAAATTATACGAATTAACATCACGTAACGGTCAAAGTGACGGTAAACAGATTAATAATAAAATATCTATAGGAATAATAATAACTGTTATTAATAACTCGTATAATTATTTTACGTTACCTTCTACATATCAGTTTAGATTAATTTTATTTCCGATTCTTCAGATTTTTTAAAATTGATACGATGAGAATAAATTCCCTCGTAGACAGAAACGTGAAAGTTATTCGGTAACGGTTTTTTTAATTGATTAAAAAATTGTTTTAATATCAAGTTGAATTATCGACGAATATATCGTCGTAAGTCTTGCTCCTAAGCGGGGGGATATTAATTGTACCCGGTTCCCATATCGAATGAACTACCAATGATGGTATAATGGTCAGCTTTGATTCTCGGTTATCAAAGTTTCACATGCGCGTAATATGTGTGTGTGTGTGTGTGTGTGTGTGTGTGTGTGTGCACGCGCGCGTTAAACCGGTCGTTGGTCCGCGGGACTTGTGAGAAGGATCAGAAGGTTTGCGAGGAATGCCAACGCGATTGCTCGCGACACGACGATATCGAATAGTAGTGGATTATAGTGGCGGCGGGCCTCGGTACGACCAAGTTGGCGGTCAGGAAGGAGAAAACGGAGAGGCGACGCGAACTTTCTATAGCTCCGAGGTAAATCGTAGGCGATCAAGCGCAGATTGCCGTTGAGAGAGGTAAACGACTAGAGGAACGCTTATGTTATTACACACAACTACGTACGTTAATCATTTAATTCTGTCGTTTATTTGATCAGAACAAAAAAATTCGTAATACATCATATTTTAAATACAGACGCTGTTACAAAATTAAATTAATACAAATGAAACAAAAAAAAAATTGTATGTAAGAAATAAAAATGTTATAGAAATGAAAAAAATTATTTGACAAAAGAGGATTTAAAAATACTTTTGGTCATTCATGAGATTCATAGGCTGAGTTCTCGGGCTAGCGATACTGTTGATCATAGCTGTCTTTCGACTCATTCGGAGCATAGGTCGCTCGGGGCTTTGTGGGTGGATGTATGAGAGTAAGAAAATTAACCGTTGCTGCGTACGTGCAACGAGAAAGTGTAACGAGCTCTCGGTACTGATGCCGGTATACAGTCCGATGCGGACTTACCGATTATCGCCTTGGATGATCTCGTGTATGTGTTGAGCCGAGAGTCCATACAACAACGGTTGTGGCGAGGTGTGAAACTGTTAGCCAGACTACACGGTGCATCAATAATTATATCCCAACGTTATGTATTTTCCGGATAGCACATGTATCAGAGAAAATGACTATTTTATATAGATAGATCAATTTAAATAATGCATAACATGCATGGAAAAATGATTACACTAATTCTTCGAAGGGTAATGGCAAAATGTACGGTTCACCAAAGACAATTTGCGTGAATTTAAACACGTTAATGTCAACCGTTTAACTAAAATCCAACTGACACACATTTTATCATTGTATAGAAAAAAAAAAGATGTGTGCATCGATGAAGGATAAATATACTCACTATTGCAAATAAAATCCACGCACTGTAATATTCACACATGAAGATTTCTCCCCCTTGAGGCATAAATGTAATGCAAAACGTCGTGGTTCACTCACGATTTTCCGATAATCGTGAGAGAGGCTCGAATGAGCTCGCAACACACCCGGTTCCCATTTATGTTACATCTCACGGCGAGTATTACTGCGTTCGGAAAACTGTTAGGAGGTTAAATTTTATTACAGACACATCATCCGTGTCTTTCTTCGCGAGAGACTCGACTGTGGGATAACGGCTCGTCTAGGGGAAAAAATGGTGAATCCCGTGTAGTGCTGGAGGCCGCGCGGTGGTGTTATACCTCGCGTAGCTCTTACCGGTGTGAGCCAACTGGTATGTACTAACGTACTTTGATGGAAAGGAAGGCACACGCACCACCCGTTCTGTGGTTGGGGTGCAACCCCTCTTCGCCAACGACCACCAGGGTTATTTGGTTGGCCATTGTACACAACGTCTGTACGACCCTTCCTGTTGCCTCTGAGTTCACGACTCTGTATATACTATATAGTATGCTATACCGAGAAGCCAGCCGGCTGTACTCTTCTATTTTTTGGCTACCGACATTTTTCATCTAAATTCGTAATACATCATGGGGTTCGTAGACTCGGTTTAAGCCGACAACTTTTTAGGTTAAGGCAAGCAAAATTGAAGAAATGTGTACCGTTGCGAGATCGCACACCAGAGATCATCTGGGATTTACGGATCTAAACTCACAGATATTTTTCTATATACCTAACATGAGCAACTTTCGTTGCTCGAAGCAAGTGTTTTATATTTATTTATGAAAAATTATTTACTTGTGATTTATTTGAATTTTTGCATTGAGAATCATTCAAGGGGCACCTGCTTAACGATATAAAAAAAAACTTTATTTGCCAATTAACGACGCCAACTACATACTTTAGGGCATAAGTATTTATGAATTATTCGTATTAAATAAATGATAGAATATACAGACAGGCAATGCCCATTTAAAAGTAACGATAATTGTCCAATTACTTTATAGATTATGTAAACTTATGTTTCGAATGGTGTTGGTTTATTTAAGAATGCAAAAGACCTTGAGAATACGAAAAATCGGAGAGAGAATCACCAGTAAAACACCGATCCAGGATTATCAATGTCAGTTTTTATCGATTCGTCGATTATCTGTGATGAAAACATTCGTCCCTCTTTGTCGAAACGCCCGCACGACCGTTATGAGTTGATGATGATCCACGTGGAGAGTCACGTCGAATGCGTACTTATATGTAACGTATCTCAGCTGCACTTCGGCACGCGGTGCACAACGTACCGACGAGATTGCGTTAACGGTGCCGCGTACTTAGCATCTGAATGCACCCATTGTTACGTACAGGCAGAAGGTAGTTACCACTATGGGATATAAGAATACACGGTCTTTTATACGCGGTGGAATCAAAGTACTACACGTAATTATGGGTAACCGTGCGACGTTCGGTACATCGTAACGATACGTTATCGGGTTACGGATCATTATATATGGGTACAGCAAGAGATCGCGTACGTTACGACTCTCTCATTCCCCCTCTTTGAACTACCTTGGTACGTACACCTTTCTAAGAAAAAACAAAAAATCGTTCCGTCTTCTGCCTTTCCTTATATGGAAAAATTTAAAGGCAAAATATATTTAAAAAATGCAAATATTAATGCCGGAAAGTTGTAAAATAAAAAAAATTAATATCTTTTGATTATATTCAAAACAATATACGACGGACAGTAGTACGATTAAAATATTAATATTTGTGGATTATATTCAGAACAATATATATTATTTATTCTAAAACAAGATTTATATTGAAAATTTATTTTAGAGAAAACAAATCACATTTTGTGCAGAGATAAAATCATCAAATTTCTTTTAAATTTTATCCTTACAGCATATAGTTACGTGTACTTTGGACAGGACACTCTCAGCGATATGACATCTGCGAGATACCGGTTTGGTACGTCCGCGATACGCTGAGCATTCCGATAAATGGGCAGCATGGATAGGCGAGACCAGCGCGCGAATACCTCGACTAAGGTGGAAGGTCGCAGTCAGTGACCAATGTACGAGTAATCGACAGTTGTATGATAATACTGTAGATTTTGCTACAGTCGAAGAACACACTGTCGATCATTGATACACTGGCCAATGTCTGGGACATCCACCTTAGTGTTTTTGGTATCAAAGTCTAGTGAACGTACATACAGTACAGTTTACATTCTATAGGCAGGCACCCTCTGCGAAAGGGGCCCAGCACCGCCAGTCGCGCATTTGCCTTGGCTAGATTATGCCGGCTGCACTCGCCAGATCGCCCCGGGAAGGACATGCCAGACATTGTGATCTGGACCCCCCCCCCCCCCCCCACTTCCATGCCACTCCATAACCGAATAGCAAAGCCGTACGACTGGTTTTCGAGTATCGTGGTGATGCCGCTTATGGCTTATACTCTATATGTATACCGCGACTATGTGTGGTATGTTCGCCGAGGAATCTACCCGGTTGCCACTCGTTGCTAACAATGGAACATTCGAATGTCATCGTCGATAATAATTCTATGTTAAAATATGAAAATCGATTGGTAGCGTAGGATTATAGATGCACTGCAGGAATGCCATGGTCGATAATAAAATAAGAGCGATTAGAGTGATACCTCAACTGTCTCGTGTTTTAGTCTATCCGCACAAAAATTCATGACAATTTTAGATTTGAAAAAAAAACCTGCGAACATCCCGAAATGATGATATGAAATTTTCTTCTCACAAGAAATAAATAAAAAACTTTAAAATGTTGTTGAGAAATAAAAATGAATTATGCAATGGAATAAATTATTATGTAATACGCATTTATCGCGAACTTTGGTAGAAAACACTGTAAATTTTCGAATATATTTAGTCTTTTGGGAGACACAGTATTCAGAAGTATAATTATTTAGTCATTGCATCAGGGCTTCTGTCTCCAACAGGACAGGCGTCGTTTTCAAACGTGATTAACTTCTTAAATGATTTTAAACGTATGTACATAATACTGTATATCTATATATAAAAACATTTCTACCCATTAATGTAATCTATACTCGGGAGCCTAGTCTTGCTGGTTGTTACGTACTCTCCATTAGCTCATAACCCGAATGTGACATTAGCGACGACAACGACGATGGGACGACGAAATACCAATTTACAATTCAAATGTCCATAGGTATTACCTTGAACTTTTCGAAATTAAGTTTAACGAACTCGCTCAGTTCTCGTCTAATGCTCCTCTCGTCGTGTTGTTTAGAGTTTGCACCATTCTACGGGTAATGAGCTTGAGTCGCTTGTCTGTATGCGATAGATAAGAAAACATATTGTGACTCTCTCGAAATTTTTATGTCGACAATGTTCCGTTTAATACAACGAAGAAAAATAAATTCCAAACAGAAAACAATACAACTTAATAAAAATAATAAAGCGCTCACTGTGAATACATTTATTGCATATTACGGAGTATATTAATACGAATTTTCTCTGAAAGTACAGTGATAACGTGGATCCAGTTTTTACAATGAAATCTCATTATTTCCAAACTGACGTTGTAAGCTACCCCACGTAAATGCGCTTCTGACGCTTCTAAATATCAACACTACGGCCTACAAGGATTTGCTCCATGAAGACTTGAATACCAGTATGCTTCAATTTCAATAGGCTAATAAATTTTTCAATGCAGCGTGATTAGACCATCCTTTTTCGCTGAAGCCTCGACAGAAGTATATTAGTTCGAGACTTGTCTCGCAATAAAGCCAAAAAAACAATGTCACATAGCATTGGCAATTACAATTACACTCTCGTGTTGTTTCACAATCATGATATCACAATACAATGGCACACATTGCATACAAAGGTACACCCGCACACATATGAATGAATATATTCAAACATTTACAAACATCTGCATAAGAAATTTTAATACATTTTTACTATGGGCAATTTGGATACGAATCGATAATTTATTAACGATAATAATATTGGATCGAATTAATAATTTATATATTAAATATGTTTTTAACGAAAAATGGTGTATTTATTTTGTATATGTATTTTTTATTAAAGTATATACGGCTTCCTCATAGAGAAAGCTTTATTTTCAAGAGAAGAATTGCACTCGAGATTCTCGTGTTAGGATACTCAAATGGTTAAAAACGTTGAGAAAGGTGGTTTAGGAAAAATGTGCTGGTCCATGTGTGTGTGTGCGCGTGCGTGTGTGTGTGCAGGGCTTCTAAATATATAAGTCAACATCTCAAGAGTCGTTATAGCAATTGAAATTTGACACAAAAAATGTATGCAGACATTTAGATTTTCTGTTGTTTTAAATTTGAAAATATTATATATGTTGATCACCGAGGATCGAACCAGGATTGTTCTGGTACTGAGTAAGTGCGCTAGCCACTGCGCTGAAGTTACCTATACATTCCTCTCATTCGAATTGTCTACTTATAAGCAAGGCACTTACACGATAATCCCTCTTTTATAAAAAAAATTAAATGCCTGTCGATTGAGAATCGTTTGACCAATCCAGTCAAGAATTAGTATATAAGTAAAAGTCAAGAAGCTCTTGACTAGTAATATATATATGCAATAAATATATATTAATTATAAATAGTGCTTAAACTTATCGATAACTCGGATAACCTGAATTAACCTGACTTGACGGATCCGATAGTTCAAATTCAGATATACGTTCGATGTACGACCATCCGGGTGCCCGGATTACCAATACACTCAAACTAATCGAATACTCGAACTATCCGGATAGTCGGACTATCCGGATTACTCGGACCCTCGAACTAGCCTAACTAACCGAATACTCGAACTACCCAGATTTCCGGTCTGTCTGGATTATCAGGATATTCGAACCAGTCGAGAACCCGAACTACCCGGATAATTTCGAATATGACGCAATTGATTCCAGAAGTACCTATGTATGTACATCGGGGATAGGCAAAGTGTGCGAATGTGTGTTCGAGGGCTCTCACCACCGCAGGAGCTGTTTGCGACGTTTTAACCGTTTGAGCAATTTAAGGAACTCAGCGCTCCGCAATACAATTCTCATTTGAACTCTCCGCACACAACCTCTTATATGCGTATACTCGGACGTACTTGCACATCCTCACAATTTTGTTGACACACCTTCGCATACACTTGTCTACGTTCGATTTACTTCTGGGGCTCAATTACGTGATATAAAAAATTATTCAGATTGTTCGGGTTCTAGAGTAGTTCGAATAATCGGATAATCCGGATCCAAGTGGAAGCCCTACGCTATAAACAATTTTATTATGACAATAGACTAGTAACGCACTTGTATAGGAAGTTGTTATGCATAAATTAGAATATTAAATTCAATATACAAGTGTATGATGTAAAATTAATGTATGGCCGTAATGTAAATGCGTACAAACAGTCGTCTTTCATATACAAATAATTTAATACTGCTATATAGTCGTACATTATTTATATGCGTTTTATGCATAAAAACTTACTATACAAGTATCTTCCAAATATTTTTAATATTGTAATTATAATTATTAATTGTTTTAAATGTCACCGTTTATTGTATATTCAGATAAATCCTTGGCGGCATTAGTTCTTTAATCTGGCTAGATTAATATTATCTGACTTTAAGCTGTTGTATATAGTATCATCTATGAATTTTGCACGTTTCCAATAATCTAAAAAATTAATAATTAATTTCTGAACCAATGCCACCAAGAATTTTCTCAATAACTATAACCATACCTATAATTCTATATATATATATATATATAACTATGGGTATATCACGTATGTTTTCCAAAAATGTAATTTCATGAAAAATTCAATATATATAATATATCTTCAGGTATACGCTTTCTACATACACGTTTTTTTTCATGGGTGGTGTTAAAATTGAATACCTAGCCTTCATTAGTACAATATGCGTGGAGCTTCTTCCTTTACTGACGACGTTCTAATGACGAGACCACTTATACTCGCGTCGTTTAAACCACACCCCCGTTATAACGAACGATTAATTGCTTCGTCGTATTCCCCACGAGATTTTTCTACCCATCAAGCGTCTCTGAATGACGCATTGGAGGTGGTACACCCGAACGAAAGAGGGAAGAAGAAGTGTCAGATAAGGGAGAAAAAGTACGAAAAGTAGGGATATTATTCATCGCACCTTGCCTTTACACTCATCCTTCACCCTTTTCCGGAATCCCAGGTCTTTGCGAAGTACTTAAAAGGTCTCAAGTGCCGATAATATTTAAGTAAGTTTACTAACACCGAGGATCATTAATGATCAATGTTCTACTTTTTTACGCCTATTTTATTTTTACTCTAGGGTGAATAAATCAGTTGGAAGAAACTCGAAGCATAATATTGATCCCACTAGTCGTAACAGTATAACAAGAGATGAAATAAAGATTATGTAATTATAAGTTTGTTCTGGAGAATGGGTTAACTTTAACACATTTTTATGATTGATCAGCAGTTAAAAAATCATGAGACAAGTACATTTATCTACATTACGAACATTGTGTTTACTTTGGGAAACTAAATTTCTTTGTTATTATATTTTTTATGTTTCTGGCACATAGTTTCGATCAGGGAAAAATGAAAATGCGAGAAAGGAAAAGGGAATGCTCGAGAAGTTCCGAGATGTGACCGTATGTTTAGGAAAGCCCAATGGTCACGCAGTAGTGCCCCGCGCTAATTACCACCGCAAAGGCCATCAAGCTTGCCCTTTACGTGCTATGTTTAATTTAAATTATTCCGCGCACACGCACAGCTTCGAACTCTCCCAACCATGGCCGCTCTGCCATGATGGTCGAATAGTTTGCCTCAGTTGTTTCAACACACTTGCGACATCGAGGTACATCGAGCGGAATAGATGCTGTTCGTTTGCAATAGTGATTGGCCATTTTTAAAGCTCCTTAATGACAGTCATTAAATTCTATAATAATTTTTTTTTACCGAAAATGTTTTATTGTAAACTTAAAACCACTGGATGTTCCATGGTACAATTTTGTAGAAAATTAACTCTTTACCTACAGAATATGAGGAAAATCTTATGACCTAGATATCAGGGAGGCTTTGGTCAAGAAAAAAAATTCTATTGTATATTTTTTATTCCCAAATAAACTTAGTTATTAATTTATACATATTTTGTTATTGTTAAGAATATAAGAAACAAAAACTTTAATTGTTTGTAATTGTTTATACAACTCACGGTTGTCGGAATATCTTTGGTTAAAGGAAAAATGACCAAACCTGCGTAGTTAAGCGAATAAAGCACCAGCGGCCTTAATACTCGGAAAAAATATTCAACTTGCATACTACGATATGTAGCTTTCACATCTGTATCGTCGAAACGCAATGATAAAGTACTCTAATGAAGAAAATATTTTTGTCGTTAATAAAAGTGCAGTTAAGTGCATAGATGGCCAATCACTGCATAGTTTATATATTCACAGTTTCTTCTATTTGCGCTTCGTCTCTCAGATCACTTTGTGCGTTCACAGCAGATTTGTGCAAACGTTTGCATGTTTGCTTAAGGGTCCGCAGTGCTCCTCGTTCACTAGCTCCGCCGCCAGCTGAAATTCACTGACTCTTTTTACATATCTTTACGACTGGAGAAGCCAATCGAGATTTTTGCGTGACCCGGAGAAATGCATAAAATGTTCTCTTTGAACGAATATAAATATCCAAATTTTGTAAAATATTTTTTAGCTTCCATTCAGTTATAAAATTGATTTTTATTGTTCAACATTAGATTTTCGTTCTGTGTCTTTCCTGTACCAGGAAAAAAGTTTCTCTCCCTCATTGTCATTCCATCTGGTACAATATTAAAGCCGAAATTGAACGTTGCACGGTCGTACTTTGCTCGGGGCGCGCGCGCGCGCGTTCACAGCTAAAGGAATTTAGTTATTAGTTCGTCGTGCTGTATATACTCGTACTCTCGCGAGAGGTCGATACACGTGTGCTTCATGCATATGCATGTATATCCGTTAAGACCGTTATATATGCATATGCTCAAGTAGCTCGTATTTCATGTATAGCATAATAATGTACAATATTCCATGAGAATGTAATATCCGCAATAGAACTCGTAACTTTCTCCAAGCGAGAAAAGGTGACGAGTTGAAGACTCACGAGTGAAAAGCGCAATGTCCCTATGCACGAGTGCTTTTCACATGCCAAGGTTATTATTACGTGCCGAGGCCTAGCAGCATTCACACTTGCGCAGTGTTGTCAGTACTGTGCGTGAATTTGCGCACTCATGCGTATTACACGCTATGCGCATAAGTCCGCTACGACGCGTTTAAACAAAAGTAATAACTTGTATATGTTTCTCTTGTATTCCAACACCTCGGTGGTTGCACATTTTTTCGGCCAAATAAGCACGAATAAAAATAAACTGTTTTCGTTGCATTGTTTTTATTTTACTTTGTTTTAATATTTACGTGACATCCCTTTAATGGTATAAAAATTATATAACGTGATATTTCATAATATTTAGTCATTGCATTGTAAACAGCTGAAGTATTCTCTGCAAATAAGTATTTGATGTGATTGACTACTAAAAAAATTAGAAAATAAGGAATTCTGTTATTCTAGTCGTTTTTGTCCTTTTTTGGTGAACATTTTTTTATTTTTATATTTAACCCTTTGATTGTCGACATATCGATATTGAAAAATCATTAAAATTATTATTCTGGTAGAAAAATAATAAATTCTTCGAAAAAAAATATATTATCAACGTTTTTCACTAACTGGATAATATACTACAATTATTCTTTCAGAATTATTATTACGATTATTTTTTGTCAACAAATTTGTATTTTTAATAATCTTCTGTCAGAATAGTAGCTAAAGGGGTTTTGCATCGTGTGGCATTTTAAAAAAGTGCTATCTGTACGAGTTCTCGAGAAATTACAAAGTTTAATTGACATGTACTTGTTATTTGGATGCAATTGTTACATAAAATGACAAATGCAAAGAAAAATGAAAAAGAGTCGTAGATATTAGCTTTCGGATGATGGATATCCCGATTAATATAGCTTGGAGGGGGTCTGGGTACAAATATTCCATGGTACAATTCAAAGCTACACTACTACCTACCGCAAATTCTACGACTCTACATCAATATAAACCCACACGATGAAGCAACAGCGGTGCCTTCGAGTCGCTGATGGACTTGTACAGCGGTATTTCGCCTCCCCCCCTCACTTCCGTCCGCCTTTAACTTCTGATTAGTTACGTGACCCACGCAAAGTCAGGGCGTGTTACACGGTATATTAGGCTCGAGACCCTCTCGACTGAAATCGCTGACTTGCGCTGGTTGCCTTCGTCGCCGTATCTTATTTCTGTATTAATATAGAAGTCTCGGCGATTATTGTTACGAGTGCACGGGTCGTTGAAGAAAATAATATCCGGACTCGTCAAATTCTAGAGATAAGACAATACCATGAAATTTAAGTGATATTAGACACCAGCGTTTATGAAAAAGATTCTTAAACCTAATTATTAATATATAATTGTTTTTGTTTTAAAATGAATTTAATTAAAATTAATAGTAGCAGGAGTAGCCTGATGACTCACGGAGGAAACTATTTAAATTTATTAATATATCTACATAATCTTGTTTTCCGTATAGCTTTCCTCTAGATCAGGGGTCTCCAAACTACGGCCCGAGGGCCACATTCGGCCCGCGGACAGATTTTGGACTATTTCACTTTTTACCACCGGCAACAATGATAATATGGTTTTGGCCCTCGGAACTTACTGGAGTAATCAGTATGGCCCTAAGGCTGGAAAGTTTGGAGACCCCTGCTCTAGATCACTGTAGCCCGATGTCTAGAGTTGGAATTTTTCTTTTAACGTACAGTTGAATGAATTTGAGGTCTGAAAGGGATTTTAAGTTAAATTTCCTAAATATGTATAGCGAGGAAAGGATATTCGGATTCTAAACTCAAGGAATTACGTTTCAGTAAGAAAAGAATCATGTCAACCCGGTAACGTTCAATCAAAGACGAAGGAAGGAAGCAAGAGGATACTAAACGAGAGCGAAAGCGAGACATTTTCCATAAACGCAATGCCCACCCACGCTTTCGACGTACATTACACGATGAGACTGCGACCTACGACTTTCTATAGCAGTTAAGTTGGGATTCTCGGGGAACCATGAGTCTTCAGCTAGACGAGCGGAGTGAAGAAGAAGAAACAAGTGAAGGAAATAAGTCGGGATTGTGCGTTGGGCGTTGCTCGGTGACTCTAGTATGTAAATGTAACTATTACTGTAGTTTAACGTAGGAGAAGAATGCAATAGCAAAAGTGCAGAATAAGTCGGTCCGGGTAACGATGAAGATGATGAGGAAAAAAAACGAGTGAACAGTGCTCGTGCGTTTCTGGGACGGTTTAATTAAGGTATTATGTTCTTGCCGGAGAGTGGCCTAGTCACTAAATTAGGTCAACAAAATGACTAAAAGAAGATCCCCGAAGTTTCACATTGTACGTAAAGTAAGTAGAGATTATAATTTACAATACTACTAAAATCAATACAATATACCACTTATTAATTTCCATAAAAAATGCAAAAAGTTTGCATTAAAATCCCTGAAGCTTAACGTTGTAAATGAAGAAGGTAGAGATCACAATTTACGGCACTTGAAAAGCAAATACAATATAAAGGGTGGTTAAATTTTAAGGGCCGATGTTGATTTTGTATAAAACACAAATTATTTAGGAAATTATTGTCAATTCTTTTTATTATGATAATATGGTATGGTTCAATTATGTATGGAACAAAATATCGGCCAAATGGCCGCCGCGACCTCGGCGGCACACTTCCATCCGATGGTCCAAATTTTCGATGACGCTTAGGCATAATTGAGGTTCTATGCCGTTAATGTGCCGAATTATCTCATCCTTTAGCTCTTGAATTGTTGCTGGCTTATCGACGTACACCTTTTCTTTCAAATAACCCCAAAGAAAGAAGTCCAACGGTGTCAAATCACATGATCTTGGCGGCCAATTGACATCGCCACCACGTGAGATAACACGGCCATTGAATTTGTCGCGCAGAAGAGCCATTGTTTCGTTAGCTGTGTGGCAAGTGGCACCGTCCTGTTGAAACCACATATCGCCTACATCCATATCTTCCGATTCGGGCCATGAAAAGTTCGTTATCATCTCACGATAGCGAACACCATTCACAGTAACTGCCTGACCGGCCTCATTTTGGAAAAAATACGGCCCGATGATGCCGCCAGCCCATAAACCGCACCAAACAGTCACTCTTTGTGGGTGCATTGGTTTTTCGACAATCACTCTTGGATTATGATTCGCCCAAATGCGGCAATTCTGCTTATTGACGAATCCACTGAGGTGAAAATGTGCCTCATCACTGAAGATGATTTTCTTCGAAAATTGATCATCCACTGTTGCCATTTCTTGCCACCTTTCTGACCATTGACGACGTTTGGAATGGTCAAGAGGCTTTAGTTCTTGAGTCAATTGCACCTTATAAGCGTGTAAATGCAAGTCTTTATGCATAATGTTCATCAACGACGAGCGTGAGAGGTGCAATTGTTGGGCACGACGACGAGTTGAGGTGGACGGATCTTCAACCACACTATCGCGAAGAGCAGCAATATTTTCTGCAGTACGAGCTGTACGAGCATGCACTGGTGTTTTAATATCTCCTACAGACCCGGTTTGCTCAAATTTTTGCACGATTTTTCCGATTGTACGCACATTTGGACGATTAAATTGACCGAAAAAATCACGAAGTGCACGATATGCATTTTGATTTGAACGCCCATTTTCATAATAAGCTTGAATAACTTTAACGCGTTGCTCGATTGTGTATCTTTCCATGGTTCAAATTGAGTTAGTCTGAAATTGAGAAATGTCAAATGAAATGCAGAAAAAAACTTGACGTTTAGGTGTGGTTCACATTCAACATCGGCCCTTAAAATTTAACCACCCTTTACAACTCATTCATGTTCAAGAAAAATATAATAGATTTATATAAAGAATCTGAAGCTTAACGTTTCAAATGAAGAAAGTAGAGATTAGAATTTACAGCACTTCAAAAAACAATACAATATACAACTTATTAATGTCCATGGTAAATGTAAAAGATTTCTAACAAGAATCTATGTAGTCAGATTCTATATCGAGAATAATGACAGATCTGGCATTAGAAGACTTCGATTTCACTATCTCAAAAGGTACTGATTCCACGGATGTTCCCATACGTCATTTGGTTGTTCTCTAATTGGTTAGAGAAGTGAGTCTATTCGACGAAACAAAGTGAACAATTTGTTTCATGGTACAGGGCTACAGGATTCTGTGTGATATCGATTTCCTTTGTGACTCGATATGTACGAACTAGCACGCACGAGGGACTTGAAAGGGGAAAAAAAAAGAAATTATTTGAAGCATGTACCGCTTCGCGGAACGGGTAGTTCAGAGACGACTCTAGAATTTTTGTCTGTCGGATTGGCTGTTTGACAATTTCAACCGTTTCTGTGCACTCAATGAATGCTCGTCCACCTGTCGCTCGAAGTCACCTCTGTACTGCGCAATTTCGCATTTCGATCGAGTCAAGTGTTGTTATCAGGCTTATAGCATCGTGAGTGAGAAGTGATTGAATGTGATTTCATTCTCTACCTGTAAGTAAATTATAGTACTATAACCACGTACATGAATAACAATACACTAGATGACTTTGAATATATTTAATTTTTACAATAGGAACTTTAGTTATTTTATGTAACGAGAATGTATTATAAACATTTTATCTGTCATTTATTTCGACAACCCTTCGTTTGATGGTATAATGAAACAAAATCTTTAATGTAAAATAGTTTTATTCTATACTTAAAAAAAGATTCACGCATATTTATATTGAAACGAAGTTTTAATGAGTTGAAGTGTCAAATAAATTTTTGTTTATGCCAATAATCAGAAATACAATTATTAGAAAAATTAACCGAAGATTTAGTATTGTGAGAACTAACATTATTTTGTTTTAATAGAGTTATTGATGAGACCTTGCAAATCCGCGGAAGCCAGCTTCGCTGCTGTACTGCGAGATCCATACAACATGCAAAACTTGAAAGCTGTGTAGGCGTTGAAATTTCAAGGTGTGAACGTGTCTAGCGGCTCGCTGGATCGTCCATCAAATTGATAGGAAACGCCGTTGTGAGAGCTGAGTCGGCAAAGGGAATGATAAGCCCCAGGCAGGGCTCCTCGTCATCTCTGTATTTATGCTTCGCCTTGTATCAGAGGAAACGCTTAAGCGAGTTGGTTACTGATCGAAGGGTAAACGGGAAAACACGAATCCCTTCGAGCTCTCCATGATCAGGTGTTACCGCTCTTCCTTCGAACGTTTATCGCGTTGCTATTTTTTCTCTAACTCAAGTTGATGTATCGCAAGGTTCTTTACTCTTTTTCATTTTTTTTCGTGCGTCATGGGTGTGCATTATATTATTAATAGAAAGAAGCGGCGAGGTGGAATGCTGTTTTCTGTGGTTCATTTCTCACGAGGAGATGGAGATGAATATACACAATTGTAACTGTTAATATTTTGTGAACCGTTAACAACACACAGATATTAAATAGTAGCTTATATGTTGATATTCGATAGAAGACCAATGTTCTTTGAGCCATCGTAAGAATTGCTAAACCCGTAACTACATTAACCAACAGGATCCTCATAAAGTCGACTATCACGAGTAAAGATACCATTTGATACCACTGCTTTTACTATTTCGTGGGCGTTGCTCCGGTCAATGAATATTGATGCCTATCCTCCAAGGTGAAACGTTATCCACAGAGTACTCGTAAAGTTATAATACCGAACGCATAAGGATTTGAGTGGTACGTATAGCATCTAACGCTTTCTCGTCGTCGTTGTCGCTACAGTTCGCGAAAGTTCACCGATTCATAGAGATGCGTAGGGGTCGATGAAGACTCTATAGGGGTGATAGCAGCAGCAGATGAGCCAACGACTGAATTTCAAGTTTCACGTTCACGTTCGGTCGAGATACCGTAAGTCACACGCTGCTTTGCTACAGTATCTGCTGATATAATACAGATATAGCAAGAATATTATAGATCGGACGAGGTAAACCTTGGTTCACTGGATAATCCCACGAGGGGATAACGTAACGTAGTACATAGTTTTCAGAGTGCATAGTACGGACAACTGCGAGGTCTCGGATCTCCTGGCCCCATTGTTACGTTGATCGCTCGACCGGGAAGTATAGTGTTCTCTGTATTCTGCGGAAGTATATCGAAGGAGCAAGCTAGTTTCTCGGAGTCATTGTGTACGACGAAGAAGTTTCTTTTGCTTGTACTTATCGTAAACTTAAATGCCATGAATAAATTTGACAGGAAAATTTTTAATACGATCTATAAATTTTAATTATCAATAGACCTAAATAAATAATCAGTAGACACGATTAGGAGTTCAATGTCGTATTATTTTACCTTTTATTCTTGACAAAAATATTAAATTTTGAAAACACTGAAGGTTCATTTGTCGAAAGATGTGAAGAGGAAATAATTCGAACTTCACTATGTAGATGAAAAAAAAAAATAAAGTAAGCTGACTCAACTATAATAATGGATAGAAGATCTTTCCAAATAGTTTAATGAAATAATTGTTTAGCTTAGTTTATCAAATTACTTTAGCTTGTCAAAAAATATATTGAAAAATTGCTAATATAACATGAACCGCATTTTAATCGTAGACTTATAACCCTCGAAATGTATTGAATTCCTAGTTGAAATGTTAAGTAAAATTGTGTTAAGTTTCATGAAATTTGGCCCAACTCATTTACTTCTAATGTGGCATGGGTATGCTCTAGTAAATACATGATAAGCGCGCCAAACTCAATCCTCATAATTACATACCCACTAATGAGCGCACCTCTCGCAACTAATTACAAGGAGGAAGTCGGAATGTCGTTAGATACCTCGTTGGATAACCACGACTGAAGACATTTGATGATATTACACAGTTTAACTTTAACTATATATCACTATGTATCGGTGGAATCGAATTATGGCAGGGAGATGAGCGCATTCACGAAGTTTTGGACGTGTGCCTCGAACTAATAATCTGCTAGCTTTCATAAAACAGTAATAGCGAAACCTTTACTATAGTGTACTAACCCCATGGAAGGAATATCAATGATAGTGCGTGATATTGAACTTTTGTATATGTATATTAGGGTGATTAATTTCTGATTTTTTTGTTCCCACCACGCAAAAATATACATTTGCACTTCAAGAAACTTCTCGTGAAATTAGAGCAAGAGAAAAAAATGTTAAGAGGTTGGGCATTCGTTATTCATATCTAAAAATGCGGAATCTCTTGGATAATTCCATATCGCGAGGTGTTTTTTTTAGGTGAAAATTTGTTTTTACATGAGGTAAAAGCTGAATTTTTTCGAATATATTATCTGAAAAAAATTGTATTCAAATTATATATTTAATTAATAAAAATGTAATATTAAAGAATCTAAAAAATATGTGAATTTGAAAGAATTAAGCTGCCACCCCCTGTAAAATCGAGTTGAGACTTTAAAAACACCTCCCGACATGGTATTGCTCCATGTATACTATGCTATACCATGTATACTAGGTAAATGTATACTATTGTATGATGGGGAGCGATAGAACAAAAATAAAGATCTAAAATGAACCACCCTAATGTACATACATGTTTCATATACGTTTGGTATTTTTTTTTGCACGCCACATATATCTGAACTATATTTCTCAAACTTGTTGTGTATACATATGTACAGAATATATTTCAGATACGAAATTTTTATTTTAAATATTTTTTATTTACCAACTAACTGATTTTTTCCAAGGGAATATAATTTGAAAATTTAACAACAACAAAAATACGATAAAATGAAAACAAATACGAATTCTCCTGTTTGCATAATTAATTCGTATTTTGAAAGTCTTTAATTGATTCTACCTTTGTACATCATTTGTATGCTTACCACACGGGACTGGTAAATTTAGTAGACAATTCGTCGAAACTTACCTAAAACAGACAAAAGAAACAAACATTCATTCATTGATCTTGCTCGCATAAAAGAATGTATATGTCAAAATATATGTGAATATATATTTCGCATATAAACATGGTTTTTAAAGCGTCAATGATAGAGTTAGAGGTTTAATTATAGATTGCGAGAGCGCGTAGCACCCGAGCCTTACGGAACCCTAAGATATACCGGGTGGTCGATTTAAGTGAAAACATCGAAATAACTTAAAAAATAAGCATCGTACGAAAAAATGTCCCAGATGAAAAGTTAATATTCTTGAGGAGGCAATTCACTCGTGTTAAAGTTAGACTTAACCCGGGTTGTTCAGGTACTGAGTAAGAGCGTTAATCACTGCGCGAATGTCACATATATATTCCTCTCAATCCTTACAATATCAAAAAGTCAAATATATTTCATACATGTAAATACAATATATTGACTCTATGTAGATTTATTATATTTAAAAATTGGCAAAATATATCTAAATTGTATATTTGTATAACATATATGCATAATGAATTTCTCACATATATTTATAGCATATATTTACATTTTTTCATGTAGGTAAGAACGTAGATTTATATAGCAGTACACGAGGTATGTCTAATTTGTTAACGATATATTTTCTCGATAAAGGTTATCACGATAAAAAGGTACTGAGAATATATCTATTAACGGTCACAGAAAGATAAAATAAAAATTAAAAAGAAAATTAAGTAGACGAGAAGAGATGTCTCTGGAAAGTCTGTCGCGCGGTAAGTACTACAGGATATTATTTTCATCGGGTTATTGCTGCTCCAGAGGTCCACTAATTACGAATTGCCTTGATGGGACGAAGAAAAATACGCTCCTAGCTCCTAACGAGTACACTGCCGGTTGCGGTACATAACGGCGTCTGGCAATCCAGTTATGAAAAGTATGGCGTTTATCGTGATTCTATACTCTTATAAAGCTCGAATATGTTTTTGCGACTCGAGTTGTTAGCCATCGAAAGAAAATCCTAGACGTTCATGTTGTTTTATACGTCATTCAGGATTCATTGGGAGAAACGGATTTTTCCGCTACGTTAAAACTTTGTGCTTGAAGAGATTTTATCGATTAATCGGTATATCGCAGCTCATTCTTGTCGTATTCGCGAACTGATTGGCCAGTCAGATAAGAGGACCGTTACTAAGTACATTGCATTTACGTAAGTATCGAGGTTTAAAAATCAAGTAAAATGTCTATCCGGAAAGGATGTTGACTCAAATATAAATAAATAAATAAATAATAATAAAATTAATTATTGCGATGATCATTCCATCGATATTACAATACTGGATGATGGGGTTCATCGCGGTGGTATCTCAGATGTACGTATGCGTGAAAAGTGTTCCTATAACATTGTTATTGTCCAATGTTATTTCCAAATTACTTTGAAGTTTTCATGTTGGATAATGCATATGACATTGTAATTTTTTTCAAGTTTTTCTGCGAAGTGTATCTCTGCAAATTCCTACTTTCTTGGTCTCTTTGTTTATATAAAACTGTGGTTTATAGTACGACAAAGTAATTCAAAATTCTTGAGTGAAGAATCAATGTGACGCTAGATATACATCACGTACGAAAATTTATATATGAATAATATATGTGATATATAGAAGATTTCAGTGCATAAAATATATGTTACATATATATTACATATAAAAATTATATATTTTTCTCATAAACAGGATTTTTTTTTCGTGACCTTGAGAAGGTCAATTTAAGGTCAAATGCTAAATAACTGCCTAGTAGCAAAACCGCATTCGTCAAGCATGCGCAGCAATTCGCAGGCTGACTTTGAAAAACACCGTACGCGAATTTCAAAGGCGTTTAACTTTGTGCCTTGAAGCAAATGGAGGCAACTTCGAACATCTGCTTCGTGGTTAAAGGTATAATCGTAACGATTAAATTGACCTTCTCAAGGTCACGAAAAAAAACTTCAAAATATAATTTTAGATGTAAAATTTTCCGCTTTTTTCGAATCCGGTATCAAAAATAGGGGTTCCCATTAAAAAAAACCACTCTGATCTTCGAATAACCTTGACAAGTAGTCTCAAGGTCAAAGCTAGTTACACAGATAGGTGACCCCCATTATCTTGAACAACTTTTGTCTGAACCATTTTTCCGTATCTGTCTTAGGTACAAAGAAATTTGGGTGCATAGATTAATATGGCCCATCCTGTATTGTAGTAAAATATAACTGAAATATACAGGGTGTTCGAAATGTCTGGAAACGGTCGAATAACTCGAGAAATATACATTGGATCGAAAAGCATAAAAATTCGTGTTCTATATTTTAAAATAAGCTATCCAGTGATACCAAAATTGATCCCCCTCCTGCCCCACCCCCACCCCCTTGGTGTGGGGTGAGGTGTTACTTTAAATACACGTATTTTGTAACGTAGAATCCAAATCTGCAATAAAAAATGGGGGTTCCAATTCAAGATTTCAAAGTAACCCGTCACCCAGTTTCACTTTCAAACACCCAAGTTTACAGACTTTTCGGATACCCTGTATAACATATACTGTATATGTAAAAATCGTATATATTTTACATATATTTCAAAGATATAAATTTCCTTGCAGGATGCGTCACGGTTTGTCGGCAATTTTTATCGTACAAAATATATGCGATAAATGCATTTTAGTTTTTGGTGAAAATGATGACAGACTTGTAGTTTATGGATCCCTTTCGATCATACAAACTCTTAACAGAACGTTAACGTAAAAAAATATTATTTGAGTCTTCTTCGATTATTATTATTTAATTATATTATTTTTGACTAATTACTTTGTAATTAAACACAGACATTTAGTTATATTAAATGTAATTTAGTAATAATAATAACATATTCACATATCGAAATACAGATTGGTCAATTATAAATAGATCTTGTACACTTTTCATGAATGCATGTCATCTACGACAAACGTACAAATATTGTTTGTATATTTCGCTTGCTAAAATTAGGTGCGTTGCGTGTATCCATGTATCGTCCATTCGATATGTTGTTAATTTGCAGTGATCGAATATAGTTTACTTATCGGACAATTCAGACTCCGCAGATATTAAACGACCTCGTGGTCGTAGCGATAAACCATCGTCGCGATAATACAGAAATAGTTAATAATAATAATTTAGAATATAAGGCCGAATTACTTTAAATCAAAATATAATTGTAATCCGATACATTTCAATGTTTTTTTTTACATTAATAGAAAATATTAGCGAAAAGCGCAGTGATGCCATTGAAACGTTGTTGCCAAAATAATACCGTTTTTGTTAATTTAACACCAGAGGCGGTTTTTATAATTAAAATTTATCGCTGGAAAACGTGAGGTAACGAAAATTAAATTAGACTTTTTAAATTGAACTGACACTGGAAAATATATAGCGCAGAAAGAATGCATTGATTGTAATCATATATGTCGAAGTTTTACGATATATTGGATCTTTCGTCGATTTCGATATATCCAGTATCGGAGTACATCGCGGTTACCTCGGTGACGATACAGCATATTTCCTATTAATCGGAGGGTTTCGCTTCCGTTTCAACGACCGGACCGAGGCGTATAACGAGAGAGCGAACATTTAAGGGCAGAGGCAAACCGTGTATATTCGAGTCTGGGATTAATCGAAGCGAAGAAATAATAACGATGGCAAATAGAGACATCCGCGCCTGTGCTATATAATTGGGAATATGCGACTCCCCTCTCGGTTTTACGCTTGTTGGCCGAGGAAGATCATTGCTGCTCCTATAGTGATACCGAGTGCATTGATATGCATACTCTCCGTTATCAATCCAATACCAGCATAATTAATAGTGGTCTCGATTTGTAGCAGCTCTGTACTCAATATCGAATTCCATCAAGTGTCTCTACAACCGAATCGTCACTGAATATAAACATAAGTACCGTATCGCTAGCAGAACTTCAATTAGGGTGGGGTTCTGATAATTTGTCTGAATTTGTGTATCATTCTTTTATCCGTTTAGACTATTTGAATCGTCATCGGGGATGTAACAGCTAAGTAGTCCTGATCACATCCTGATCAGATTCGTAAGAGGCTCGAAAACGATCCTGATAGGGCACTGAGTAGGTCCTTATCAGAGTGTATAGTTACGTAACTCACCGACATAGTAAACGATTGCATTTTTATGTTTAACTGGATACAATCCAGTACGACATAATTAAATACATAGTATATAGCAATTAATCTCTGAGAAAAACATTTATACATTATTTGGCGACGTCTGTATTCGATCCTAGGACCTTGTAGACCGTAGATCTGCTATTCTTGACTTGGGAAAATAGTTTTAAATTCGTACTTAGAGTGTAAACGGTTATATAGAGGAGTCATGGCTGAATGCATTTTTGTGATTCCGTCTTATGTATGCGTTTATGTTATTGACGTTATATTAATCAAACTGATAAACAATGTTTTGACAAATATTCAGTTGATTCGTCTGTAAGATATCGACTCTTCGAAAAATGTTATGCGCACTATGTATATATAAAGTATATGCTGTGTATAGTGTAGCTTTACGAATCCAACATTGCTCAATAGTTAGTTAAGGGATAATGAAGAATTATCGCTTACTAATAATCGATTAGCAAGCTGTTAACAATTAATTTTTTAATTACAAGTTTACCCTCTAAGACCCCAACTGATTAAACTTCTGGTCGGTCATTAAGGTAGCCGAATTTGATAAACCGCATCGATATAAGATCAGGTCCAGTGCCGGCAACCATACGGCGGTTCTGATCAGGTTCGATAAGCCTAATCAGTCAAGACTTAATAAAGTCAGAACCAGCCCAGACCCCCTTTAAACCTGACGAATCTGATCAGGCAAGACATAACGATGCCACATTCAATCTAGATTCGCGTCGTGAAACTGGCGACATCCGTCTCCAATTCGATTGAACCTGATCAGGTATATCTTATTGATATCTGAACTGGTCTTATTTTAATATTAGGCAGGTCGAATTAATTTATGATCCGGACTACCGCGAAATTCTATTTCATATTAATATTCTAGCACGGGCTTACAATTGGCTGTATATGTACCTTAGCGAGAGGAGTATAGAGACTTTTGAAACACGAATATACAACATTTCTATATAAACTTTTCAGAGTTTGTCTGCTTGGTTCATTTCAATTCATCAAAAGCATAACGTTACAACGTAACTAAAATTAAACTTCAGGGGGAACCATATATTTCGTTCGTTCCGGCTGCCTCATCCTCTTCCACATGCCGGGACTTTTGATTCTGCTGAACCACGTACTTACAAGGGTTCTCAGTTAGTATTTGCATGACTGGCGAAATCAAGTCAGAGAGGCTCCTGGTGCACCGGGGATTTCTATTCACTATATTCTCTCTCATCGCTTGTTTGCTTTCGTTCACGCGAGGGCCCTGGGGGCTTCCGCGCACATCTCAACAACGAGCGCACTTTTAACATTGCGGAAGAGACGAGGCTATCGTCAATGTATCCCTCCCTTCAAACTCTAGACAGGAAGATGCGTCGTGACAGACCTTTGAAAATTTATCCTCTGGGAAACTGAGTTCATCGAACTATATTTACATTTTCATCGACGAAAAGGTCTGGCATGCAATATTAAAAATGTCAAGTACAGTGTCCGATAGCACCAGCACTGGAAATTGCTAATTATCAAACTGATTTTTCAAACTATATACGAGTATTGTGGTTCGATCACATTCATTGTTCAATTTCTATTTCTATTTATTTTCCCAGTTGTATTATCATATTCTTTCGTTCTCTTTTAACTAATTAAATTCTTTGCTCTGCAATATAATATGATGTTCTCTACACATGATAATCATAGAAAAATGTTGAAAATAAGACGTGACACGAATATTTCAAATGTAGTAAATTCACGAGCTGATTTACGATGTCATAGCACTTTAAATTGAATAGGATATAAATACGAAATACCCATAATGCAAATAGAAAGCATTATGCTATATTGCATTTAAAGAGACTATCCAACAAGCTAGGGCAATGTGTAAAGTTTGGCGCGTGGCAGAGGGAAACGGAGACAGTCTTCCTCTCGACACAGGAAACTGTATTGTAGCAACGACACCATCTCAAATCGCTTCCTACCCTCTTTAGAAAACACCCTTCAAATAACTATAACGCGAGGTGACATCTGTTGCTATACATGGATTATTCCAGATCAAGTCGAGCATGATCAATTTTTGTTTCTTTTTTATTATCATGTTGTAAGGGATCACAGAAGAAGTTGTTAAACCGCAATTTGCGATTTCTTCGGAAAACAGGTTAGACGCGTGATAAAATATTTTAGTAGCAATTAGAAAGTGACGCACCGGACAAAGGAGATTACATAGAATATCAATTCTTATAAGTTTGAATGGTAAAAAATTGTAATACCAATCGTGTCAATCGATTACCGAAGACATCTCTAGTCTAAGACATTAAAAGGAATCGCGCCATCACTCACAACCGTAAGATGATCGTGATATGAGGCAGACTCTTCTTCCAAAATCATGGGTTATACTTGATTTTCCATATAAAAATACGGAAAATATATGGCGGCTTTCTAAAAATAAACCACGTTTTACTAAAGTCAAGGTAGAAATGCTGCTTACGATTATGACTGTTGCTCTAACCGATATTAAAAATGATTAAATAAAGTCGAGGACGGACAGTCTTTTCGATGCGGATACGTTTCGGTCCGAACCCGATTCTCAGATCCAATTCATCTATTGTAATGAAGAGTTATGACACAAGGTGCATATTGTTCTAAGTACAATTGCTTTCTTCCTCTAAAGAGTAATTACGAAAGAGATTAGGCGGAGAATTTTCAAACCGTTATGAGACGAAGAAGAATCCGTTTGATGTCCGTTCTTTCCTCGTCTCGTAATAGATTTAAATTCTCCAGGTAAAAATGAAAAATATTTAATTTGTACCGGTACACAGTACACAAAGTCAGAAATTAATTGGTCGTTACCCAGTTATTGCTTACTTTATTTTTATACTCATTAAAGTTGCCAGCAATAGATTGTTTCATAATTTCATAACGAAACCAATTATGTACATAGTAAAAGCAAATGTGGATTAAGTGTTTTTAATTAACTAGAGTAAGACGGTATAATGTCTCATTGGGACATTTTAAAATGCACATACAGGACTGTAGGTTGCACTTCGTGCTCCGAGTCCATCTTTCGAATGTTATTGTTTCTGTGTTTCTGTGTTTTATAAATTATACATGAAATTTTTACAATTTAAAGTTCTATTGATTAATATTTATTAATATGATGAAAATGGATATAATTAAAAAAAATAAAATGTATGGATGGAACGACGGGATTAATTACTAAGAAATAGGAACGACCTGGAAACTAATAAACAAAATAACCAATAGCAGCCTTCGCTGATAGTTGTACTGCACAGGTACGATATTTCAATATCGCGTACGCTAATTAATAACTAACAAATGTTATGATTAGCCTTTCAATCATAAGCCCATCTTCCTGCTTCGATTGATACCTCGTAGAGCACAACCAGTTGAGATTTACAAGTTTTATCAAACAGAATGTGACGATGCATTTTATCTGTCTACTTTCCGACGAATTCCAGCCTATAAGCTGTCCCTCGGTTAGTAACAAAAGCTATTATATAATACACATTTTTTTGCTACAATTAAACTTTCTGCACAACTGTAGAGTTGTAAGCCACAGTTCACCGTTCATCTTTTATATTCGAAAGAATAATCATGATGGAATAATTCGCGATGGGAAAATTCTGCTATCTCTTTCGCATGCATAGCGATCTGAGAGAAAAATAATAAATTCTAGATGATAGTTTGTTTTTATTATTTCAATACTTTTCTTAAGATCGAGTTTCACTATAATTGATATAATTTAATTATTATTTCTTATATATTTATAGTATTGATAATCAATCACGAGTTAACATTTTTTTCATATTCATTCCTTTTTTTCTCGCATGGAGGCGCTATTTATATTATTCAGGAAATTTCAACAAAAAGACAGTGAAATCGTGAAATATAATATTTTATTTTGTGAATATTATGTTGTGAAATAGTGTTTGTTTGTTTCATTGTAAGGGAATCGTTCAACGGAACATACGGCTTGTAAGTGAGTATTAGTTTATTATTAATTAAAATATATTTGTATTTTTGTCATGATATTTAAATCTTATTTTTGTAAAATACCATTCTAAAAATTGTCTGCCTAGGGACTTACTTTAGGAATAGTTTCGTTACATTGAAATGAAGAAAATGTGATTATAAAATAATTTCCATCGCGCATTTACAAGAAATTGCAATCACAAAAAAATGCCTTATTTTGATCAATTTGTAAATTTCTTACTATTAGAAATGATTTAGACTGTGCCAGATTTTTCAATTTCATCACGCAAGCTAACAGCGTAAAGGACCATTGAATCCGTTATGGTGCTACTGAGTTTTGACTCCGTACGGACACAAAAGTGATAATCATTAGCTAAAAATGATTGTTCTTCGAGGAATTCCAAATTAGGCCTAGGCCAAATTGACCATAAGAATATACTAAGTTAAAGGAACCCTATCAAGGAGAACCATATCGGTTCAATAGTTCTAAAGTGCTCGCAGAGAATTTGGAAATAACGGTGGGTCTACGCATCATGGAATGCATAGATTAATTTTACATATTTGTGTAAAAAAAAAAGTATTAAAAATGAAAATATGACTTCTGCTATGTACCTTTAAGTTAACGCAAAATGTGATAATAAATTCTACGTCTGTTGCTGTAGGGTGGACTAAATAAAAATAAATGCAACTATTTTTATTAATGATAAAAAAAGAAGTTTTTAATGTTACTCGACTAATGTGATCCCCTACGTACAGTACACTCCCTTTAACTAAACGCAGTTGGGACCGAATTTCCGTGCTACTCGAGTGTCCTACTAGAGAGAGTCCCCCACCGCCGCTGTTTGAGGCGCGGGAAATGGTTAAGTTAGACAGAGTCTGCCAGGGTATAAGAGTGAACGCGCGTCTTGTAAATAGAAGCGAATGGGAGTAACAACCACCCCGTTTGCGCTTTTCTTACAGAGATAATCGAGGGGAAATGTCCTATTAGAGAGCATTCAGTTAGGGGGAGTGTATTGTAATTAAAATATCGAGGCAAGAATTACAACTTTGACTAGAGTTGTAGTCCATTGTGAATTTACGTGCAACAGCAGCGTGGCAACGTCGCAAGCTTCGTGACCGAACCGCCGGTTATTGTGCGTACATAATCTCAAAAAGTTAATTAGAAAAATAATGTGATCGCTGAATCCAAGCGAAGAAAATTAATTAAAGAAATTAAAGTAGAAAGTTAGCAAATATCACACCAACATCATATATTTATGGTGGTGGAGGATTTATAGTGCAAGCAGTGCAATACACCAATTTCATCTCGACGCATTGAAAGTGAAATAATTTAAGATTTGGCAAGCATCTTCAATGTGCAGTTTTGAAATTGCAACATGATAAGAAGAGATACTTTTAATCAGGTAAAAGATATCGGCGATATCGTACACAGTTAACGGATGAGGGTATACGTCATAATCGTTAGTAGGAGCGGAATACCGAGGTTATGGCTTTGCTACGGTACGATACGTTAACGTTATATTAAACCAATTTTCGATGACTGAAATTGGTTCCAACAAAGGAAAATTTAACGCAACTTTGTATTAACTTATCGTATCGCAGCGGAGCCGTCAACGCAGGGTACCGCCCCTGACACTTGCAACGTTGCCAAGCTGCTGCTCGAGTACGTCAATCACTCCTGTCTTGTCGAAATAGCTCATCGAAAGTTGCGGTGTACGTTACGGTTAATGAATTCAGGCTTTCATCAGTATCTTTCGATGTATTTATCGCATCGATTCGTCAGTGTTTCATTCGTTGATCTAGTTTTAAAGCAATACAATTTAGAGTAGAGTAAGCGCTCTAGCCTCGTTCGTGACTTTGGAGCTTGTAATCCGACGTCTAAAATTGCCAAAGTTTACGAGAATATGTCTGCGGAACCAAGCGGTTAATATATCTTAACCTTTGCAGGCGTGCTGCAGAAACCTTCAAATTTTTATTACATTGTATTTATATCGGCCTATCTAGTTTTGATTGAATTGCAAGAAACATGACAAAAGTAGATTAAAGTAATATGAATTCTTCTTAGAACATCGATATAATAAATAATAAGATATTTAATTGAATCGCGACAGCAAGTCAGCATATTTCCTTCAACGTCGAGAAGAGATGAGACAGCCGCTTTCTCCGTTACAGAATATAATATTTAACAACGGCTCAAGCAGATGTTGTTTTTGAAACGTTTGAGTGACACGTAGGCAAACGAACTTTATTAAATTTTGTCTCTTGAATACCTAACATATTTTTAAAACACAAATAAAAAAATATTTTCGGTTGCGAAGGAACGAATTCCAACGCCAATGTCTTAGGTATTTATGTTCAAGTTGCGTCTCTTCGATAGATTCGGTAGATAGTTTTGTAGTTATTTAAGAAAAAGATCCTGTAAAGGGCGTTCCAATTTGTCGGTTCGTTTAAACCTCCGGTGGTATTGGTGTCATATATGACACCAACCCCTCCCCAACAACTTTTTACGATACAATTTTTCATTGAATAAGAATTAATAAAGATCTATTTTAAATAGAATATCTTCGTGAACATATTAAACTGTGCAATGGTTAAAAATAAATTTAATTTTGTGAGATATTTATATTTATTATTTGATTAAATAGAAAATCATCATTTTTCGAATATCACAGGAGGGTTAAGAAATATCCCACTATCCCGTCTTCCCATCTCATCTATCATGGTTTTACCTTATCAATGTATATATTTCGAACATGGGTTCGTGGCCGAGTCGCTAAGACGTAGTATGTTCTACATATTATAGGTACGTTCGGATTACATAGTATAAAGCGAATACCTAGACTCGTGAGTGCACGACTGGTAAACGTTAGAAGCAGGTTTCCACCTGGTATACTCGGCGCAAGTAACCATCGTCTTATGCCTTTTCGCCCTCCGAAGTCACCTCTCCATTGAAAACGGTTAATTTTACTACCCCAGTGTCCGACGTACCGGATGGTACTATATATAGCAGGAGCGAAGCAGAAGTTCCTAAGGGTGATTCGAATGGCTGAGTTTACCAAAGGGTGAGACGTTGGCTGGGTGCGAGCAAACCGATCTCGAAATTCTGAAGCGCTTCTCCTAAACGGCTTGTACCAAACCACGTACACACATTGTGGAAAACACATTCCGGGAGTTTCTTGTCTATTTGCATTGAATTTAGGGGCGCTGACGCTCCCTTTACCTGGTCGCCCTATACCCGTACTATAATCAGTTCGATTTCTCTCATTATTGCATTTCCTGGTAGATGAAATGTTAAACCCCTCGAGTGCTGTCTCGTGCGAATTTGCACCACCCGCTTTACACTTTCTTGTGTATCCCTACGAAATCGACTGGCCGGATTTAACCTCAAAAAAATAGTTAGAACCTTCCTCTGTCAATGGTCTCGGATTGGGGTTCAACAATATATTCTACTTTATACAGTGAGGACGTTAAGCTGCGAAGTCGTTGATTTTGATTGACATTCGCACCAATGCATGCCCGTAAAATTAAGAGCTAACGACACTCGTACCTCAGGAAGAGTGCGTAAAGGTTATGTATGAATCATGGGAGTGAAGAAGAAATTGACGACGTTAGCACTAACTAGGACGATGATTTCGATACGAAAATGAGAACCGCTAGGAAGAAAAGGAATGTAACGGAATGTGCTATGAAAACCAGAAGTCATCCCCCAAAAATCGTCATAAAAGGAAAAACCGTAACGCGTATGGCTTGGTCCTTAGGGCAGTTCGAATCTCGAGGTCGAAAATCCGACACACGTCACCAAATGCGTTTGCCTGTTTCACGGCGATTCACGGGATATTGATACACCACTGGTTGCATGGATATTATTCAACGTGGCAATGATCGATAAGATAGTAAAATGCACTAACGAAGAGATAGAGCGTTTCCTTGCAAACATTGACACCCCGCGAAATTACCATTATTTGACAAATACATAGGAAATGAATGCGTATATCGTCTTGCTTATTATGTCTTAAGTTTTTAAACATAATCCTCTCAACCGTGTTGTTGACTTATAATCTCAAGAATTTGGATCATCGAATATATGTTACGATTAAATCACTGCACAGATTCATGTTTGTAACAAAAGATTTGTGTTTTGATGATAAAAATACTAGGCACGGACGCCGACAAGTTGATAGATTATCTTCTATCAGAAAACTTTGGAATTTATTGATTGCTAACTACGCATACACCTAGATTTCATTAGTTAATGCAACGATTTACGATAAAAAACATCCTTTACGGTAAAGGATGTTCTTGCTTGAAAAAGTCGGCGAGACATCATATACGAACGCAGAGATACCAATTGGAACAGAATCCCAAAAGTTTTGAAAAGTCCAAGAAAACATCTGCGGGGGGGCGATAAATGTACCACAGGTACCTTTAAGTACACGACGGACTTACGATGCCTCACTCTCGTTACACAAAATCCATGTTATATCCTCTGTCATGATTAAGAACATAACCAATTCACCTCAAAGACCTTTCAACATTCCCTGTAAAGTTGAAACGATGAAAAAGATAATCACGATGCGATAAAGTGTGGACGAAAAATTAAATTCATAATTTCAAATTTGAACCATTTATATCATGACTTGACAAATTCAGCGAAGTCAAATGTCCAGTTCAAAATCATTTTTAGGGTGCATGCAACTAGAGATGCGAAAATTTTCCATTTTCTCAATGGCACCAATTTAATACGTGATGTTACGAAATATATTTATCATTTTCAAAATCATTTCCAAGTCAATGAGCTTCCAAGTGCAGAGAAGGGCTAATCCAATGCTTTATATAACTATTATATATTGGTGAAATCCTGCGTAACATACGCCGGACAAGCCGTGCATTTACTTCGTAATTGATTAAGAAAACATTGTCGTTTTCATTTAGTGTACATATCTGCTCACTTGTTTTCTTTATTTATACATAATAAATTTCACTGTAAATACAATTGACACTATTAATTTTTAAAATATCTTTTTAGAACACTTTGTGAACAAACGCTCGAAATTACAAGGTTCAATAATAAAGTTTTAAAAGCTTAACGGTCATTGCGTGTTTACTATTATCTTTCATGGAGCTGGCCATAGGTTTAGGTTTAGGATAGATTTCCGACACACCAGGGGTTCTATACGATAAACTCCCCCTGAAAACATTACGTAAGTCTCGTAAAGATATTTTTGTAGAGTCCTCGTAGTGATTTTTCGAGAAATTGTAGAGCATAAAACTGAAGCGAACCTTGGGAAGTGACTGAACCTTTGTGCATCCATAAAGCATGTACAGGCACACATCGGAATACTAAGCAATACATACGTGTAATACATACGTGTATATGTACGCTGTAACAACAGGCGAACGTAAGGTTTAACGACGGACGAACACAACGGATCTCGTAAATAGCCCAAGGCTGCTGTTGGTAAGGTTCTATGGGGGTTAGAACGCGGGTATTTAGATGCCAAGAGAACGAGATCGAGGGTGGATGACGCAGAGATTCGAGGCTCACCAAGCTGCTGTAGGGTTTGCGAGTGCAAAACCGATCTCTCTATCACGAACTTGGTCGCGGGCAAGCCGCCTCGTCGTTACGTGAGTATCGACCGTAAAACGGAACGCCGATCCTCGTTAATACCAAATACGTTGGGTCGTTAGCTTCGATGGTACCCGCGCGCATGTACACAACTAGTACTCGTATCTGCAAGCGTAAGCGTGAGTATTTGAGACTCCACTCGCAACATTGGGATATCATGAGATCGTTGTCCGTTACACGATATTGTGTGGCGATCCGGTATGCGAATGGATAACTGGATGGGTTCAGAGACGTGAAAGCGAAAAGCACCACTGTTAAAAGTGGTTCTTTTCGTGGCACTGTAAAACTGTGATTCGATTGGATTGACCTCAGCCAAAGATATTTAACATACTGTAGATATCAAAGAGGCATAAGCATTATTTTTAATGTACGAGAAGATAGAAATTAGGAATTGATACAATACGATGTAACTTCATCTCTTAAAACTTAAAAATTACCAAAAAGCGGTATTCACTGTAGCTAAGAGTATCTCTAATTTTGTAGTATACGTCTACACTTTATTCTAAGTTGTAAACCATTGAGAATTTTCTACGAAATACATAGCCTACCGATCAGTTATTTACGAGTAGAACTTGTGTTTAGGTGTTTGTGTGATTCTCTATACATCCAAACTTTGGGGAAAGGGAAAAATGGATACATGTCGTATTCACCACTGTCGAACAGCCAGAGACCACGATTGATTAAGCCACAGAAAAAACGATATCCGCACGTAGCAGCCTCATGGAAAATACATATAGTGCGATGGTTTACATTATACTCTACGTACAATCGGTGTTTATACTACTATTTTTTAGTAGATGGCGAGCGGTGAGAGAATTATTGACCTGTGCAGTTGGGAAATTTGTCAAAGAGCGATTTATTCGCTCGGATTTGTTATACTCAGTTAGGCGGGAAGAGGAGGAGAAGGAGGGGGGTTAAACCAAGTGCGCAGAGGTAGTGCGAGAGAAAAGCAATGAAGTATAGAGTGGGGGATTAAATTGCTGCGGGAATTTTGTCCTCTCGTCCAAGTTTCAGTTGTGTAAATTCGCCAATCGACCGCGTTCATCTTTTTAGTATGGTCATTGGAGGTTCAGGGATAAAAATGGACTGGAACAGCGACTTGTGTCCCGGGTATACACCTCATTCGTTCTTCTTCCAGGACTTCTTTTGATTCGAACTCGGTCGCAACGCAGAGAATTCCAATACATTTCCCCGCTTCGATTTTTTCAGCGGCAATATATTCCATCGCGATATTGAATAAACGGTCTCTATGTTAGCTTATACGAATATAAGGTTTGTGGAGCTTGACGCGATATTGATAGGCAAAACGCGATTTTTATAGCTTGAAAAGTTACGGCAATATGTTAAAAGTTTCCCATTCCACCATTGATTTTCGATTCAACCTTTTCATGTGAAGCTTTAGCAATCGTTTTATAATGAGCAACGCCATAAATAGACGAATTTAGTTTAGTTATATAGATCAAAAGTCATTGATTTGTTTACATTTTCTCATTTAACGTTTAACAAAATACGTCCATACGTCTTTTTTAAAATCTACTCGCTTGGAAACTATTGTGGTTAATTCAATCGATTCTCCTTTGAACTATTGAATTAAAAAATTATACGAATTGAATTTATTTATTTAATCTATTGATAAATTAAATAAATAAATAATTTAAAAACTGTAAAACAATTAAACAGTTCTTTGGAAAAGATATTTTATACTAGAGGAGCTTGTTTCCTGATATTCTAACATTCGTTTACTTGGAATAGCATTAATGTATACAAACTGAGTATGTAACGAGGTAAAAATTGACGAAAGCCATGTGCTTCGCTTCGCACAATCCGCTTGGTGCGCTACCATGTTGAATTTTCTTTTTCTACATCCGTCTCGCTCTATCTTTTCCTTTCAGCTCGTTCGGCCATCGCTCTCCGTAGCTTTACTACGTTGTGTCTTGGCTATAACAAAATCGGCGGGACCACCAGCTGAGGGTTGCTCGAAATAAAGTGCATAAATCTGGCCGCGGTTTACTCCGTGCTATTATATACACCGTGCGTTATAGCTCGCTCGATACTCTCAGAGGTGGTGGATTTTCCTCGTCGGTCGCGAGACTACCTCGACTTTTCCTCTCGCCGCACCGATACCCGGCAAGGAATTCGTGAGCAGCTGTGCGCGGTGGGCTCTACTTTTATTCCCTTCTCGTGCGCCTGGCGTCGAAGTTCCGTGGCTCGAGCATAAACCGCTATAAACTATGGGTGTGTTGATACCCGGATTTTTATTGTATGATTCTCATTTTTTTTATCATATATGATACTACCCTAACCGGAAAGCAGGTGATTTTCTTTTCGCAAGCCTTTCATTGCTGCAATGTGATAACGTACAAAAACACTATACAATTTTTTAAGTTTTTCCGGTGTTATTATCGTCTTGACATTTTGCTACGTGGGCCTCGAACTTTGCATTAAGTTCACGAAAGTTCCTTGACATTTTCCTAACAATATATATATGTATATATATTCATGTATAGCCATAAGTCAATGGCCCCTCGGATCGATATATTGATTCTACTTTAGTCTTTGCAATGTACGTAATAATGGAGTAGACGATTAGTCCGTGCATACTGCAACAGTCCGTACTGTCTTCATATTCGTATGAATGCCTCTAACTCCAATTCCTCTAACAGCCTCTACGAGTATGGATGCTAAGTACGAGCTTCAGACTTGATCGAAACTATCTCATACTCCCAGCAAATCTGACGCAAGCGGAAGTTAACGTACACATTTTGCCTCCAGGTGTACACACGTACATACATGTAACCCTGCATGTTTTTATACGCGCGAAACAATACCCACCCACTTCCGACGACTGCTTTCATTCTACTCGTTCGAAATACACACACGTATTTTGCACTGCGGTATCGTATAATTTTTTTTCGGTTTTTCTTTTGCACTTTTTTATATTCGGTAGAGTAACTGGTGGACACCCCTCGACGTTATTATATGCACAAAACTGCACCACGTTTTTCTTCCAGTGATACACGACATCCGTACTTTTTATTCACCTCATGCTACGAAAAGCCGATTTCACGTGTATTTATTGCAAGAGATTCGACCCCTAGCATCAGAGATAGGAAAAATATACTATTGTAATTTTAAAAATTCCGATTTTAGTGTAAGGTTAATGAGAAATGTAAAGTTGAGTTCAATAACTATTGTCTATCGTCCCTGAGCTATCTTTGACGATAAATCAGCCTGAACACGGTGTCCTTGAACCCTCGCATTAACTTATTTGAGTAATTAGGTGATGTTCCCTGAAAGGTGTGTGAGGATTTTCAGCGAAGTTTAATCAAAGCACTTCATTTTCGTACGGTGCACTCATACACATATACAGCGTCAATTTACATACATTATCTTCCTTCCGCGGCATCGATGAGCTCAAAGTACTTACAGCGATAGAATATTTAAAATAAATTCATATCTCGCTAATTCTGGAAATTAATTATGCTCATTGGAATCTCTGAAATGAGTTAGCTCTTTCTCCAATATAAGTTGGAAGCAAGTTAAGTTACCGGAAGCATTTAGGTCGGAAATTACATTATATTAAAAAATGGCTTATTATCAATATAAAAATGTAAATATCAAAATTCGATTGATTAGATTTAGAATAAAAATTCGCTTACTCTAGAAGTAAATTGTGTCCACCTGGATTTCTGGAATAAGTTAGCTCATAGTTGAGAATAAATTGAGTCCAGCGGAGCGAGTGAAGAATGAACTTCCTTACAACGAGGATCAAACTGTGAACCAGCTTGAGAACATCATCCTAGAGATCCCGGTCGACTTAATTAACTTTGAGAATAGGCGAGTTATATATTTATTTTTGTGATTGAATCGCAACAGGTCCAAAGGATTGGTAAACCAATGAACGTCTTTGTCGATCGTCCAATCGAATCAAATTCCATGCGGCATTCGTACAAACTGGAAAGCTGATCGAATAAAATGCTTCTCATTTTACGCTGGGGGACGTGCAAAGGCTGGGATTTCATCCATCACCCAATTGACTCGACTCAACTTTCTCTCAACTTGATTCTCACTTGCTCTGAACTCCTTCTTAAAGATGCGCTAACTCTTTTTAGAGATTCCGATGAATTGGATTAATTTTTACGAAACCGGTAAACTTAGGAATATCTTTGTTAATTGACCATTTGTCAAACCATTTTACTTGAGATGAAGCATTCGTACAAACTGGTGCGCTGACTGAACAAAGTGCTTCGGGTTACACGCTGGTGGACGTGCAAAGGCTGGAGTTTCATCCTTCACTCGTTCTGCTCTACTCAACTTGTTCTCAAGTTTTCTTTAACCTATCCTCAACTTCTTTTTAACTATGAGGTAACTCATTCTGGGGATTCCGATGGACTTAACTTGTAGAGCCAGCAAGTAATGGCCAAAGGTCCAAGTAACCGGTGCACTGTTAAAAATCCAGGATGTTAAAGACGATTGGTGTGTACTTTTGACCAGTGTTGATCCATTTAGTATTAATTTTTACATTTTTCACAGTGTTTAACTCACACAAGCGATTGTGTTACAATCATTAAGGCCCACCTTAAAGTTTACAATATATTTATGTTTGGAATGAGTAAATGAAAATCAATAAATTATCAACGATCAATACAGAATTATGCCACAAATATAATCCAAATATGTCATTGAATTTTATTCACCTATTTTCAAGTAACACGCGTTGAAAGTTTTCACGTTATATTGCAAATCGACACCACCTAATGAACACCGGCCGTTGATACCAGTCGTCAGTGTAGATTAATATGAACACCACGCGAGGGTTAATTTAACACCGTATTTTTAACAATGTGAACTGATGAATGTCTTTATTGCTCAATCGAATCAGTTTCCTTGAGTTAAGCATTTATGAAAACTAGCAATATGCTGACACATGTAAATACTTTTCATTTTAAATTAAAGAGCTTACAAAGTCTGGACTTTCATCATCCAATCATTCTACTCAACCAAAACTTGCTCTCGACTTATATTCAAGTATGAGCTAACTTCTACATTCTAATTTTTTCTATTCTACAAATCCTGCTGTACGTAATTAATTTCTAGGTTTTACGAGTTATTTATTTTGATGATTGAACTACGAAATATTTGAGGAATCAGTCAACTAAGGTCTTTGCCGATAATCGAATCGAATCAGTTTCCTTGAGATGAATCATTCTGAAAAGCTGGAGCACTAGCCAAACTGTGCTAGATTTTACGCTGGCGATCTTGGAAAAGCTAAGTAATTCCCTGTCACCCGTCAGTTATTTTACATCAGCTCATCTTAAAGTCAATTTGCTCAAACATGTTCTTGACTATGATTTAAATTCAGAAAATCATCTGAATAATCCCGGTGGACTTGAAAAACTCCTAAAGTGTTTAGTTGATAATTAGTTTTATTTATGGAATCTTCGTAGGTAAAAATAACGAGCACGGTGGCAATTCCTTCCAAATTCATCTTGTGACAATCATCCATTTGCTACATCTTATAATCTGGCCGTAATACAGAAATTAATGCATATCGATTCGCGCTGCGGTAGAACTGTTGGCGATCCGCACTGACAAAAGAGTTCATTCACTGTAACTACATATATTTTTTGTAATACATGTACAAAAAGTACCTCTTTCCGTACTTGTGAAATGTGGTGAAAGTGGTGCTTAATAAGGCGTGCGGAAAAAAAACTGCACATGCGTAAATCATACCAGTTACTTTTTCACACACTTTTTTAACACTCTTGTTACTTTTTCGCACGCTTTCATCGCACTGCAGGCATGAAAAGGGGGACTTTTTATGCATTTGTTACATAAAGTAGTATGTTACACCCGTACGAAAAAGCGAAAACTCGACGAAGATCGTGAAGTAGGCCCACTCGCCTATAGCTCGTGCGGCCAACTTCTCAACCGTCGTCGAAAGTCCGCCTTTTCGCACTTGTATCACAAAGTACTATAGTTGTCCCCTTATTTAAAATATTTGTCAAGTGTCACAACATTTTTTAACAGTTAGTAAATATTATTGATCTCATAATAAAATCTTATACCGAAGGCATTTTTGTCAAACGAACGATTTATTTGAGCAATTTGTTTCTCGTAACTAATTCGATGTTTCTTATCAATAAAGAACAATTTTTGCGACAATGTAATTAAATACAGGTAAAACGATTTGTTGATAATTATGAAATATATATTTGACACAACTGTTGTTTCGGAGAAGCAAATAGATATTTATTAATAATTAACAAATTTTTAATTGAAGTTAATACAGATTTGTTAATAGTTATCAAATCACAGTTCGAGGACCGAATGCTTGTCTCAACTACCGATTGGGCGTTATTGAACAGATTTGTTAAAAATTACCAAATGTATATTTGAGATAAGTATAGTCCATTTGGCATGACTATTATGTTTATTGCCAATTGCCCTATGTTTGTAGCTTTGTAACGCGAGGGAGTGGACGGTAGGCTAGTGTTGCATAAAAAGTGGGAATTCATCAGGATTATCGATGGATAACCTAACGTTCTGCTCGTGTCGTGGGGCCTGCATTTAGAGTCAAGGCAGCCCTTTCAACGGAAGTATGGAAAATATTAATTAATATAAGTGTTCGCAACCTCTGTTTAACGAAATCGATCTGACGGCACATACAATTATATGTACAGTTTCCTCAATCTATGAATTATTCTTTACATATTATTACAATAGTGACTATTAATATTCGTTTCGTTATGACTACGAATGCTATGTCGAACCAATATGATGTTCATGAGACCCTAATAAAGAAAATTTGTTAATAAATAAATAAATAAATAATTATTTGTGTCAATTCAGAGGTTCAAATAAACGATTTGGTCACTCCGCAAAATACGTTACATCCAACTTAACCATTTGTCAACAGTGCAACAAATCCCGGTGCCTACAAGTAAACTCTTTTCTTAGTGTGTTGCTCAGAATCGTGTAACCTCGAGATGACACTTCTGACCCACCGTTCAACCTAATATGCCTATGATAATTACATGGATTCGATAAGGGTAAAGGAAGGGTATCGCGCATTGGGACTGAATACAAATTTGATCCTATCAGACATCCAAAAGAGAAGAAACAAGATTTTCAGAGTCTACGAATACGAAAAGATCCTAAATCACATTGCGTATAACCTCGAACGAAAGCGTTTGGATTTCAGTAGGTTTTGTAGGCTCAACAGAAGTTCGGTACGTCATGAAGAAGGTGATAAGATTCGGGTCTATACAGGACACAGTAGGTTGTATGACGTTCTGCGGATAGGACGAGTACGTCGTAAAAGGGTCACGAAGAGTCACGGAGGTGTTACAGAGGATCGAAAGTAACGGTTCACTCCTGGAGTAAGATCTCCGTAGGTTAATCGTAAGGCGAAATCGGCATCAGTATTTGCATACACAAAGGATTTGTGGTTTACGGGAGAAAAATGTATGGAGGGTTAAAATTTTGACTCGAGACCCGCTGTAGCTACTTCAACCTGATCGATGCCGCGGAGGTAGGCGAATATCGACCGACGCCGTGCATGCACATTAATGTACCATGCAGAAGTGAAGTGCTCCGATTGGTCAACTTCAATTGCTTTGCATTCGGAAACTATTACGAATTGATTGCTCAAGTAACGCACATACGTTCGTGGGACCATCAGCTACTTACTAAAATGAGTTGGTACGGAGATTCTGGGTCATCCTCTATTATAATTAGTTTGTTGTCTTGTCATACACTAATTTATAGTTTTCAAAGTTACGTCTAGGTTAGTAAATATGTGCAATACATTACGGTTAGCGGGTAAGACAACGAGTGTGAACCATATGCTGTTAAAATATGTCTATTCAATATACACTTTCTCACCGTTCCAATTTCAGTTGATAGAAATATTGATTGACTCGGCAACCGTAGTTACTATTCCATACAGTTCTTGTATTTCCAACATGTACTATAACGATATATCGAAAGTAACACTGTATCCGAAGATTCACTGAATAATAAAAACTCAACACACTTTATACGATCCGTCATAAAATTGTTTTACACTTGAGCGTACCGTCGTCACACTTCATAACTGAGTAATGGTATTCTGAATACTACGTCATCGTAGTAGACTCATAATTCAAGAAACGATATATGCAAAAATGCATTTCGACGGCGCTCTTTATCATGCCACGAGGGATTGTGTTATCACAGCGTTTTGACTCAAAAATAAAGTATCGAGTGAGAGAACTGGCGCCAGCTAATACCTGACAGACCGCAGTCAGCACGTATACTAGATACGTGTACGATTCAAGAAAAGTGTATGCGAAGAGAAACGATAGAGGAGTACCCTTCCACCAGTGGCTGACTCTATACTTCTGAGTCACGAGTGACAAGGCGTGCGAGTGAGCGAGCGTGCCTTTGCACGCGTCATGTGATTACGAATGCGGCGTCTCGACGACTCGACTTGTGCGGAATACCGGAGGAGGTCCTTCTACGTTAGGTAGCAAGTATTATGTATTGCCAGCTGTCTGTCGATGCTGATGAACTCGTCGACTATCAGCAGTCTTAGCTTCCCTCACCTTTCTAAGGACGAGCTATAAACCAATAACCTTCAAATGCATTCTTCGTATTCCAAAAGATGACTGTAATTCTGGAATGCGTAGATAAGTAATATTGTTGCATGGAATTGTTTTTTGACGTGAAATAAGTAAAATAGAAAGAACGTTTCTCATTTTCATCTACCGGAATATCGAATCTCGATATTACTGGAAAAATGACAAGCAAACATTTTTGCTAGTCTTTATATTATTATTTGCTTTACTATTTTTTTTTATTACACTGAGAATCATTTATATAGCAAAATTCAGAGTAGATTAGTCATTCCTGCCATACAAGTGGTTACTCGTGTTATTATTTATTATTGTATTCAACAATTATACATCAATTATACATTTTTCTCAGCGTATCGCTTTACAAGAATTTTATAATAAATATTCACTTTGCAATACGTATTTCGTCCGTATTTCGTGCGGAAGGCGCACACTGTTGGTTTCCTGTCAATTTATCAATTTACAGCCTAACCCGCAATCTTCTCTCAAATGCTGTACCTGCTCCAACATTCTGTCTTGTCGTCGCCGGTTGAAGCATTGTCCACTTTTACGAGTCAATTTACTTGAAAATTTTATCGACTGTAGAGAAGCTACGAGCTGTTGAACGGAAATGTAGCACCCAGAAGACTTCGAGTCGCATCGCCGCGGTACGAAACTTAAATGGCCCGTGGCAGGCAGTACATTCCTTCGCGTTGCTCCGATCGTGTCGCGTGGTCACGTCTTTGACGAGGTATAGCTATAGGTAGCAGAGCTGTACTACGTACAGTATTATTCAACAATGGTGAAGCACCTTAGACCGACACTTACTAAAACTTGACGTGGCTCTACGAATTTACGCGTGTACAGTAATTATCTCGGTGTATAGCTGTACGTTGTAGTAATGGGTGTAACGACACTATCAAGTAAATACTGAATAAAGCTACTGTAGACATTTGCTTCCAATTTCATGGACACATATTGTATTCAACGATGACTAGTCGACTCGTTGAGTCAGCGAGACCAGCGAAGTGAATGAGTCGGTTGACGAAGTAGTTTATATGCACCGTACGTTACGATGCGATTGGAATTTGGGACTCATGACCCATGCCTACACTTATTTCCTGCCGATACTGATCCATTCATGAAGGTAACATTTGATTATATTACCGCAATGCAGGGACTTTCATATAGATTCGTGGAATTGATTGACTTGGTTAACAGGAAGTGTTTTTATAATGGAGCCACCGATATTATTGATGAAGTCTTCAACATCCTGAACAAAGCGACTTATGCTGCAAAACTGTCGTTTGGTTTGAAGTGAAGTTCTGTACCGAAAAGACTGATCTCCGTCAGTTCAGCTTATTTTAGTATTATTTAAAAGCACTCTCCGTGAACTGCTTAAAAGATTTTTGCATCGACCCCTTTAGGAGGTTCATTATTTTCATTTTATTTATATTGCTTTGAAGTGATAAGTCGATGAAGAAAAGTTTATATACAAAACAAAATTTTTTTTACCTGAACTTTGTAATGCAAAAGGTCTCACAATTTTATTTCTAATGCATAGGCTATAATAGGCAATATATATAGGCAGAAAAAGATGAAAATTATTTTGTTTTACTCAATCGAACACCTTTTATTTTATTCTAAATTTGATATAATTGTTAGGCGTAAAGCAACGTTCTCGGCTTTTATCCGGCACATCAACCGTGATAAAGAAACTCAGATTATAGTTTTTGTTACCGACTGAGTAATTCCACATCACCTTAACGAAATTGCACGACAACTATGGAAAAACTATGGTCGATATAACATTTAACACGTTTCCTCAGTCTCTAGTGTTTAACCTCAAATTATATCCTATAGTTGCGATGAAACTTCTAAAGAGTAATGAAAGGTATTGAAAATGAAGTTATCCCCTTTGAATAACTGGAGAAATACGTGGAAAATATGAGAACTAGGAAATAACTGAAAAATCTTGTCCAAGCCGAGTGCGTGGCTGCTCGTTACTTTCCGAATTCACTTTCAGCTCGAGTTTCGCGTAACGTAAAAATGTCCGCGCACGTTTCGGCCATGAAGCGTTACGATCCTCATCCCATAAACTGCGCACGAGGTCGAGAGCTTTACCATTTTATTTTATTCTATGTATGTATGTATTATTTTCTCGAAAACCAAAAAGTCGTAAAGCCCAAATGGCTGTAGAACTAGGCGGGTGCTTCGCGAACCATTCTTGCCAGGTATCTCGTCCTTATAAGTTTGTCCACCGCACGTAACAGTGGCTCAATATAAACTTAACTTTCTGGGAAGAAAAGCTGCGAGAATATAAGACTGCGTGTGTATGTTTGTGTGCTAAAAATTTTTACGTGCAGCTTGTAGCGCTTTCTCGTACACTTAAAGCCACTTACTGACCTATTACGTGTCTTAACTAATATCAGCTCAACACTCTCGTTATATAAGAATTTGTTTAAACGTCCAACACTTTATTTCTTTGGTAAACGGAAAGTTGACTGAATCTCTTAATAATTACGAGTATCGCGAGCATCGATAAATTGTTACAACGAAACAACGACTTTTTGTTTTTTATCAGAAAAGGATATCAAACGTGGCACAGAAAATGAATTATATCAGCCAAAACTTCTGCCTAGGCTGCCACATCATTTTGTTAATTCAATTATAATATTTTTTCAATTTACAAATATATTTGTATTATACGAATAAAAAAGTATTTCGATCTTGAAGTTGTTTTCTTGAAAAATTACATGTCTGAGTCTGTTAATAAGATACCCTTATACTATATAGTACATGTAGTAAGCCGATGTGAAACGGTTAAAAATAAATTAGAGGAGACTTCATAGGGCGATGGACCTTTGGGAACGTCTCAGGACTACAGCAAAAATTAAAAAGACAAGACACGGTATATTGGCACACGAAGGATTCACCCTCGGGAGTGTCGTGAGTCGAGTCTCGTTCCTTACTGCCCCTTCCTGCTCCACTCGTTTATCCTCGTCTAGCTGGACTCGAGGACACCGACAAGTTTAATTGAGTCTGGGGAATCCGTTCTGCACATTTTTTTTGTATATCCAACACCGTGACGCGTCGAATTTCCGCGAAAGTTTTACGACCGCACGGTATAAGTATGGTAGACTGAAAAGCGTTAGACAAGTGTGTAGGAGCTTTTGCTTCTTCGCTTTGTCGACTTCCGCACATTTTTTCCAGACATCGGGAGTAGCAGTGGCGAGGGGATTAAGACGTCGAGAGCGATTTAAAGCGCTGAGGGAGTAATAAGTCGAGAATTCAACTCTCGATATAGAAATCTCTCACAAGTAAAGTTGAATAAAACGGTGAAAGATAAATTCAGAATTTAATTTGTATCATTAAAATCTCTCACAAGTAGATCGTCTTAAATAAAAAAAAAAGTAAAACTAGTTATTTGACAAGTCACTATTGGAGAATTACAATGAGTTTTTAACTTCCAAATTCTTTTCGGTTGCCCAAAATGACACCATATGTTCCGTCTGGTCTCAATAAGGTTACCAATTTGTTATATATAATTGACCCGACAATTTTCCATGTAATTATTTTACAACGTTCTACCTACATTGATCTACTTTTACCTTCATTTCTTCTCTCCTTAGGACAAGATATATGTTACAACGCTAATACCGTTACAAGAGGTAGAGAGCTTTAGAAGTTCTTTAGTCCTGATAAAAGTATCTTACCACCCCTTTAGAAATGGCACACGAACATCTCCTGAACGGGATGCAAGCGGATGAACAGCGAAAGGGCAAAAAGTTGTTTCGCGTTAGTTGCTCGATCAAGGGAGCTGTACCAGCACTAGTTATAACAGTGACTTCATAGTATAGAACTATCGGCGTGCTTGTCTAGTACACCTAGCTTCGACGGAGTTGAGAACAGGAGTAAAACCACGTTTCTCGACAAAGTCGACGTTGCTTTTACGGGTCGATGGAGCGACGCTCGCCTTGTCTCTAGGTCCTGAAGCTTCAACAAAGACAGCGAAGAAGAGGACAACGAAAACTCAAAAGTAACACGCGCAAGAATGTACCAAACTCCGAGGCATCGCATTGGCGATGACAAGCGCGAGTATCTTCGCTTTCTTAAGATCCTAAGCGCAAAAGTTTTGCCAATCGGCTTACCGATAATTGAATGGGTATTTTATGAGCTTGCGCAGGTACATACTTTGTACAGAACGTAACCAGCGTCGAAAGTTTTCACGAACAGAGTAGAAACGAAAAGTGTGCAAACCGCCCAACGTACCGGCGGTTATGTTATACAAGAGGAACGCGTTTAATCGATTAGAAGAATTCGAACTCACACAAATCTGTCCTAACGGAATTACCGTTGTCTGTGCTTTTCTTTTTTTCATTCTTATTCCTTAACTTTCACACTTGAAGGACTGGAAATGTCACGCTGCGACGATGTACTTCTACTCCGATCTTACGATCTACTCGTCCCTCGTTACGTTCTATGCATAATTTCATAGCATTTAATGAAGTGCCACGGGTTTCCCATGGACGAGATTCACTCGAGATAACCGCTCTAAGAAAATAAGAAGAATGACTATGTGAGGAATAACTTGCAGATGAACGGACAATTTTCGAGATGTTAATTTGGAGCGTAAATCGGCGCAGGATTTTCAATATCTAGTCTGCAAATTGAGCTTTCCACAATCTGAGTAGTAATCGAAACTTTGTTAAAAAGAGATCATTGATTATTAGTTAAACGCCACGGATTTCCCATCAAATACCATTCCATTTCATTAATTTGCTTTTTATCATAATGTGAATGTACTTGCTAGTTTTCTATGATCAAGTAAACCAAATGAGAATCACAATTGAGTCAGAGTGAACATTAGATGCAAATAGAAGCCAAGCTTAAAGTTCTTGCCTCTTATCGGCGTGTATCCGTCAGCGTGTACCCATCAGTAGGCATTGACGTAACTACAACGCAGGAAGGCCGAGTCCTTCAAAAATACAATACGCTTATCGTCTTGTTATCGAATATCCAATATAATGAAGTTACCGTTACATTCACAGCTTCCGTCCTCGTTATATTGTTATTGCGAATGCACACTTGTGTACACAGTAATGACAGCTGATGCACATCTTGTCATTCTACTACGTATTTAATTCCTAGGTTATGGTTTCACGAAATCGGATATCTTAAGATACAAAGTATTGATCGAAAGAATTCGTGAAAAGGGAGAAAAATTTTACGAAAATTGTAGTTTTTGACTCTTACACGATTGTTACGGATTATTAGAAATGCTACGAAAGATTAACCTGTACTAAATGATCTTTTTTAAAACTCTAGTCGATTCACCAAAAGTTCGGTTAGAACAAAAAAAAATCGCGTGAATACTAATTGACCATGTTCTACGAGTTAAATAAATAATGAATAAAAGGGATTATGCAATTACTCATCAACGAATCGATGACGTCATTAGAACAGTTTATTCGATTGGAAGTCGATGGTCTATTTACGCTATTGATAAAGTACAAATAGAAGCATTCGGTAAACACAGTGATTGTATAGAAATCGTGAAGCTTTGGAATTCAATATAACTCTAGAAGTTTTAAAAGTACTGTAATAGATTAAGTGCCCTCACACTGGCTCGATATTTGCAAAGAGCACGGACTGGGTTCTAGTTTCGACATTGAGTTAACCAGGGAGCGAGAAGATAGCGCTGAAATAGCCGTTCGTCGTCGAGTCGTTAGTTAAACCGTTAACCGAGTTAACCGAGAAACGGGAAGTAGATCGGACAATTTGTATCCGGACGACAGAACCGGTAAGTCTTTCGCTGCTCGTACTGCGCCAAACTGTTTCTGGGTGTTTTGTCCTTCGATTATATGTGCACCCTAGCGGCGAGACTGGAAGCTGACTCGACTGTCTTGCGACCTCGCGCGTGAGGTCTCGGGTGAGTCTCTCGTTCTTTTCTGCTCTGCCATTCTCTCGGAACGAACTGTAACTCTCGACTGATCGTCGTCGTAGTCTCCGAGAGTTACCTCCGAAAATCACTGACACGCGATTTCCTAGACTCCTGCGAGGGGCTTAAAACCATCGCGCGATACCTTGGCTATAAATTCACTACGACTGCTCTCTAATCTTTTTGCTACCATTCCCAGTTGGAATTTAAAACTTCGTTGACACTGTAATTCGTATCCTTTGGTAAACCTTTACAGGAGAGCATTCCTATCAACTTTGAAATGAAACTAATTTCTATTCCCAATCCGACAACATTGGAGGTGGAAAACCGTCTTCTCATGATCATTACGAACTGAGACTATCGCTCAATGAGCAAAAACCATGCCGTTCTCTCGTTACTCGCAATGATAACAAATCGTATAGTTTTATACTCCATCTAAGATATTTTAAAACGTTATAGATATCAGGAATTCACAGAATTACAGACGTATTTACTCTTCAATTTCTTTTGTACATAATGGAATGCGCTAAATTTCTGGCAGTTTTTCATAAGTATTCACAATTTATTTTATCTATTTATATATTCAGTATTGATGCATGTTTAGCATCAATTTTACTTTAATTACACGACTTCCTCGTAAGGAAAGCTTTGTTTTCCTGAAAAAATTATTTTCTTCATATTTATGGCAGTACATGGACAACATAGTTTAAAATGTCACGAAAGGTGGTTTAGAAAAAATACGCGAACGACGTAATCGCAACAAGTAACTTTCTCAAAACATTTTAATTGGTGTGAAAAGTTGCTGCCGTGAAATGACTGGTGTAAAGTTACGAACGATATAGGCAGAAATTTTGGAATTTCGTAGAATAATTGTTATCTACGTTGCCCGCTAAAGGTTTAGAACGTCACGTTACAAAATGCGAGACAGTGTAAAGCTGCAAAACGTGCTCACGAGATGGTGTTGTACGAAATGGGATTTAGCAAGATCTCTAGATATCTAGGGATCTTAGGCTTTAGCAAAGGGCTGTCTCTCAACTTGGCCATATTATTGTCGCCGCAGGTCCCCTGCCAAACGGCTAACATAATAGTTTGACAGGTAGGCTTTACTTCTTGGTACTTTTTATAACAAAATTATCGAAGGTGTGGTGTATAAATTCTTAGGTCACAGATGGATAAGATGTTTTAAAATACAGCCACGAACTATTATTATAAAATGCTATGCTAGCGACAGAGACTATAAGTATGTGTTTATAATTACAATGTAACGCGACGCCGTATCTATTCTACGTAATGTTTCGAGTTTAGTAATCAGTAAAACTAATGACGTTATCGGCTCGCTACACAGGGCAAAATTCGGTGTATTTATATAGCACGAGAACAAAAGATACAGACTTAAGTTCGTCTATCTCTCTGTTGTTCTTGTTCGATAAATACATCACGTGTAGACCCGTGTCGTGATACAAAAACGTCACAATAATCAGTATATTCCTCATCGAAAACCGCTTAACATTTACTCTGTGATAATAATTTTTTTAAGCAAGTAAATCTTTGTAAATTGTTCCCTTGTTATTTTACACCATTCACAAGGAGAAAACAAAAACCGATCAACATCCTTCCTCAGGGAGATTGCTTTAGTGAATGGCATAATATAAGAAAGAAGCCATTAGGAAAGTTCTACTTTGCAGGCTTCTTTTTCATCAGCAGGTAAATCAACATTCGAAGCGGATCGTATTCACAATCACATCAAAACCAGTCAAATTTGAGGTTATAACACCAGTATCTACATGATATGCAGGCCAAAGTTAAAGTGATGTTGAATTATTTATGGAATTAAATACCGAACTTGGCAGAACATCTTTCAATTATTTTCCGTTGAAAATAATATTAAATGTAAAAAATGTAACTTAAAATAAAGGGTCCCCCAGCAGCTAGAAAAATAACACTTGAGGTAAACCCGTCGCTGCAGACTAGTCATACCACTTCGATAATACTTATACTTTTCCTCTTTTCGACACTCGTAGAAATAATAATTTTCAATAAATGAATTAATCCATGTGTAAATGTAGACAAAATTGTTATTTCAATCATTCACGTAGTATTCCTCGGTTGCTATTTGGCAACATCGGTTCTAACTCTATCTTTTTTTACTCGACCGCGTGGGTTTAACCTCTTCGATATCAATGTGTCAAAACTGTGAAAACAATGTCGACTTCTGAAAAGACAAAGCATTAAAATATATAAATATATTGGAATGGGTGAAGTGATGTTAAGACTACAGCCAACTGAAGCGGCGTTGCCACGTTACTTCATCGTAGCGACATGACGCAAAGGAGTAGTAAACCCGATGCCGGAAGCTCAAATTAAACTCAAAATAACGTAAAAGTTAGGCCGATAATCGTATTTTTCCGGGACCATTGAATTGCTACAAGTTGAAAGTATATAAATCTGATTTTTCTTAAATATCTTATGGATTTCTACTAATTTATACACGTTTGTAGCGACCGGAAATTGGGTTTTCCTATGTTACCTCGAGATTTCGGCATGAAAAATACCTACTTTTAATAATTTTTTTCTCTTTAATTAAGTCGATAACCGACCCTGAATGTTCGTAGGGAGAATAAATGATATATTAAGCACATTGTACTATTTTTTAATGCAAATCTTATGGATTGAGCCACCACAACAGGATTACCTTAACCCTTTAAAAGTCACAAGAATATCCTCACTCCTCAACTCTGCCATAACAACGCGTTACTCTACACTGCAGAAATATATTGTATATGTATTAGGGAGTGGCAAAATAACTTGGAAACTAATGACCGTAGTGACAAGTGTGTAAGCAGGTCATAATGATTAACAGGAAGACATAATGGAGGGTAAGGGTGATTGAAAGCCAAAACAGAGCGAACGAAGATGTATTTGTAGATTTGGCATGTAACCCAGGTTCAGGAAGGGTACGAGGCCCACGAAGGGTATAGTGGAGCCGAAGAACCCTAACCTTGGCCTAGAGTATACAGTGTAAAACGGAGGACCTCATACTTTCCTACGAGCTTTATCATATTATAGATGAAACTTATTTGAAGCATGCAAAGGGTATTCAGAGGTTTCAAATGTCGACTCGAGCCTTTATTGATAATTACTTAATCCAACGTTAGCTCAAAGTACTACGGTCATTCTAGTAGGCAAAATACTCTGTGAATAAATAAATAGTCTCATAAAAATTGACACTGAAATAAAAGTACACACTAAAACAAACAACTGACTTTTTACTTGTATCGTTAAAATAGAGTTGGAATTAATAAATTGAAATAGAAGTTTCGGGCTTATTGAACGCTCCGTTTATTTTCTGTACGATATTTTGTTAAACGGTAGATCCTCTCTATACATCTGCTCGCGTTATTTCTCTCTGCCTACATCTCGAGGTCTCAACTGTTCAAATAATCATCGCCAAACTACCTGAAATTTCGGTCTTATCTGTCTGCCAACACCGGGAACCTGTAATAATCGATGAATGTCGGTTATATATACCATATTCACTGTACATACATATACTTACGACGATAGAGAGCGGGTTACGTAAGCGGATTGTTCTGACCGAGCGCGCGTACTCACGTGACGCCCCTGCGCCTCTGACCCTGGCCTGCATCCGAAAGCTACGATATGGTATATATGCGCGGTTCGTGGGTTAACTGCTGCGACCGTGCCAAGAATTTCCTTCTCGCCACGGTGCACTCGCGTATCCATATATGCGTATCATATATACAATATACACGTAGAAGGCATTTGAAGATAGATATCCATGTAGCTGGTGCCACAGGTCGAAAAGTGAGTATAAACATAGTACTCGTGTGCATAATACTATCAACATACGGAGATGAAAGCGAGTGTAGATACTCGTATGGACTCGTATGTATGTAAGGTATTACGTATACCTGATCTCCATATGAGCCTCTTTCCCGCCACGACAAAACACACTTGTGTGATACGCAACCACCCGCATGTGACATTACAGATAGATAAAGGAACAGCTGCACCTGAAGACCATGAGTCGCACGTGCCTCGACAGCTCGAATTAAATACAAAATAATAATAAATACGAAACAAATACAAAAGCATCCGGGAGGTAATTTTTAATTTTTTATTTATTATTTATATTCCGTTCGCTCCTAGACGACACGTATAACGCGAGTCTCAGAAATATCAAAAGAAACCATTTTTCTATCATTTTCATTGGCTGTTCTTTTTGCGCCATGCGATATATGCTCATATATCGTAGATATGTTCGATCGATATGATACGTATGTATATCGATCCTCACGATCATTCAACTAAAAGCAATATACTTAACTTGAAAAATGTGAAGGGGTTCCTTATAATAAAGATGTAGATAAGTCACTACAGTAAATTTGAATAGAGCACTATGGGATCCTATGCGAATTTCTTTACTGGATTCGCATCAGGTTGTACATAATATCTTATGCAGAATCTCAACTGTGTGGAGTCATAGATAGAACATTATTTAACTTGGAATAGTTAAGAATTACGTTCATTTGTGAAACGAGTTCGTTTGACACTTTGATGGAAGCCAAGATACATTTTTTAACAATAGCAAACGTTTAAAAAATCAATTTAATAGACAGCGTTATTAATGGGTGCAAAACCATTGGGGAGTAAATATAACGGTAATTCTAAAACATTAGCAGTTCTAAATACTGTAAGACCTGCTTCATATTTTAGCGTTTGTCCCACTCCCTTGGTTTCGCGTGAATACGATTGGGAAGTTCATTCCAGACCGTTTGTCCAGGCGAATGACCTGGACCATTCGTCCCCGCGAACTCGAGCCATGAGCGAATTTACTTGCAGCCGCGTTCATGATATACGAATGCTGGTGTGCTTTCCCATTACGTAGAAGGAACGACGAGGTTCGTGAATTTACGAATGCCCTAATGGCGGCAGTTGCTCCAAGCCTGCCCGACCTTATTGCATATAGAGAAACAGGCCACCACGGTCCACGTCCGGACTTCTCTATACGTGCGATATTCAACGACTTCGGGAATTAGAAATCCATAATTCGTCCATGATAGACTGCCGGTTTCGGATAATGGGCGTATCGTTATCGATGCCGGCACCGAGCTCGTAATGGCTTGCAGATATTTCTGGAGGCTCAAATGCGGTCGCGCCATATTTTCGTAGCTATAAATTTTTTATTTTTCTCTTAGAATTTAAACTTTTGACAGCGTATCATAAAAATGATTACAACATGAATATACATCGGTAATTGTAAATATGATTCATTGAACAATAGATATTTCAACGGGAATTAGCTATCAGAAATGCAGACCAACATATCAAGAGAAAAATTGCAGCATGGCAAAAAAAAAATTGTTTTCTTCTCGTAATTACTTCCCAGCGATTAGGTAGCTCGGGCAGGCAAAATATATTTCTGTGGAAGAAATAATTAAAGCATCATCTATTTTCAAGGGCCAACTTGTGAACTTTCATCTTTTGCTCAATACGAAATTCTCAATCCGTCGTAATATTTAATACAGAGTTGCGAGTCACGGTGCAGTTTATTCAACCAAGGTCGAAAGTGCCATTATAGTTTATTTTCTTCCTGCAAGGACTGCGCTACATTTCCGTTTCCTCGTTTCAAGTCCGTTTGCCCAAGTTTAGTTCAGTTGGCTGATTCCTCCCCCACCCTTACCTTCCAGACTCCAGAGCCTCACTTATTCTTGACTTCTACGACGAAAGTTTTCGCCACCGAGTACATATAAAATATGAACCTCCCTCGGGATTATTTCTTTCCCTTTATTTTACCTCGTTTGCTGCTCCTGGAGCTACGGAAATTCTTAGTGATAGGGTGCACTGTGTACTTAGGAAGGAATGATCCTTGGGGTTCGAAGAGGCTGGCTCTGGGCTCACTTCTGGCAACAGTGTACACCACGTGCCCACGACGAGAGTTATTGCGGTACTCAGTCGCGACGGCAAATGTGCGCGGGGGGAAGGAAAAAAACTTTTATTTCTCCCTCTTTTAAATTAGCTTCCCGCACCCATTATGCCGTCCTCGTAATTTACTCTGCTATCATATACCTCTGTTACACCCTAGACATAGCTCGTTGTTTACCTATCTATCGCGCCCCTTCTAACTTTCTTTAATCATCTATTTACGAATGAATTAGGAGGATAACTATTAAACCACAAATAGAAACATTACGTGATTGATATAATGATATTTACAATATACCAGCCCCGGTGGTCTAGTGGTTTGAGTGCTAGTCCAATACGATCGGTGACCGGAAAGCTCGGTTGCATTCGATTTCCGCTGAGTGTAAAATCTTTTTCGCAGAACCACGCCTCAGTATACCATGTATATTGTCGTAAATCGTACCACGTTGTTTATTGTATACATTGCAGCTGAGGAAATCGGCCTAAAGTCAGATACACACTCTCGCGTAGGTTTTCGATGGTTTCCCTGCGTTCTAGACGAATGCGAGTATTTCTATCTTTTCGTCACCACACCAATTCCGCTAACTGACATTTACACGACATGAATGTCATTTATATATCTTCGTAATTGTTTGAATAATTTAAGAAATTAAAAAATAATAATTTTTAAACATTATACTTTAAGATTCGACGAGCCTTATTATAGTTCGAGATCTTAACATCGTTTGTGAGGTTAGCAATTGTGGCTTTAATGTTTACATAAAATAACAGGAGAATGAATATATTTTTTTAACTGACGACAGATTTCTGGTCTGATGCTTCAAAATACATGAACAATACCGGGTGTGCGGAATGAGGCACATTCCCCAGCCAACATGTCGATACTGACCGACGGGTACCAATAGCAGAAGCAAAGTGTTGGTCGTTCGTTGGATCGACCAGCAGGTATATATAGGAATACTATAGGGTTAGGCAACGTATTCAATCCAGCGATACCCTATGCACGAATGGTCTGCTATCCGATAAGCCCTTAATCCATCGGCAATTAGCTCGGGCGGTGTCTACCACAATTCCGCTGATCTCTCCTCATCGGATTGCCATGAGTTCAGCAAGCGTATAGAATCCAGTGCAACGTACGTCGCATTCACGGTGAGTTTCGTACGCATAGCCTTCTCACGCACGATCCGACCTCCACCCACGCAAACGGCCTGACCCGTGACTGTATAATTAACCAGTCTTCCGAACGAACGAAGGATGGATGAGGGATGCGAGAGTTCGATACAAAATCTGCAGACTACCGTTAATCTAGCAGAGCAAAGTCCCCAAAATGAGTTACCAAAATTTGATGCTATTTAGGTGCTAATTTTAGTGCCATACTCAATATTTTAGTGTTTCCTCAGTTCAACTAATAATTTATTGCGTAGAACGGAGCATAAATGAATGTACTTTTAAAATTCAGGAGATTTATTTACAATATTTTGGAAAAACTAAAAAAATTACTTAACGTGGACGTACATACATTTTATGATGCCTTGCAGGGATCATAAAAGGGTGTGCTAAAGAAAGCACCCAAATATTGTGTATAACACTGAATTAGCACCTAAATATCACCTAACTTTGGTAGATAGCTAACACGTTTTGGGGAGTTTGCTTTATTAAGTTATCGGAGATATTCTGCAGTCCGGACTATGGTATGCATCGAATCGCTTGGCTGCTCGATTGGATTTACCCGACGAACAATTCCCGGCGATCCATTGAATCTTGAGCCACATCGTTACCTCAGCATGATCTGCCGATTCTAAGGGTTCAAAATTTCACGAGCACATGATTCCATCGCTCAACTAGCTCATTCAATCTCTGTACTTGGATTAAAGAGTTTCCTGTAGTACGCTTAAATGATGTGATGCACATTCTGTCGTTCCCTCTTGCTTCACCCAGATCGCCAGTAGTGCAATCTCGTTTACATTCATGGCGGCTCAATCGATGTATCGCATAACTTTAAGTTTACTATTATTCATTAGATCCGTTTGATTGAATAACTAAAACCTAATGTTTCGACAAAATAGTCTGAAGTAGTATATATTCGGTGAAGAATGTCGTTACGGTTAAGATGATGAGCTACACATCGTTCGCCTCTCTCAGATTGCCATACGTGTGAAAGAGATAACAACATTTTTCCATTGCAAATTTCTCCGCCATGATTGATTTTTTCGATAGAAAACGAGAATGGTGAACTGTAGAATTATGAGACGCAGTTCACCATTCTCTTCTTTTATCCGAATAATCATGGCGGCGCAGAAATTTGTTCTGTATTTTCTATCGAGTAGTACATCGTCTTAATACTATAACTGATAAATATAGTCATTTACAGACAACTTTTCCTTTTAGAATAGTCTTTTGTCTAATTGATTACTTCTATGCTTCATCTAAACATGAAAGTGTATAGAATATAGAAGACTTACCGTGATACGTCTTCTTGGGAAACGGCACGTGGCGTAACAGCGCCGTGTAAGGTAAGGGACGATGCGTGACGTGATTCTTGCGAGTACGCTAACGTGCTGTTCTCCAACGCTGAAACCGAACCATTTTGTTTGCCTGTTTAATTTAGAGAAACAGAAAAAAGACAGAAATAGGTGAGTTAGCGATCACTAGGGTGAACTCATGAAATAATTCAGTAGTATACCGTAAAAAATCTGAAGTAGTACCATTGTTTGTATAATAAAGAGTTGGATATAATATTTATTGCGTGGTTAAATGTACAACTACATAGTTGTACGTCCAATACATGGCAGAAGATTCTAGAAAAGGGTTTGTTCGATCTAAATTTCTTTTTTTTTTATATGTAGTGTAAAGTATTTTAGATTTATATTTTGTCCAATATTTAATTAAGGAGGGGATTCTTTCTGGTCGCGAAGTTCGAGGAAAGGTCGATTGGTGCGTGGGTCGACGAGCAACGTGCGAGGGAGAGATCACGTCCGTTTCTTCGCGAGATTAGGAGCGTGCATCGTTGTATATATCCCGAGCTGTTATATTTTTTAGAATCTTTTTATAACAATGTAGGAAAAGTATTTAGATCTACTTAACAGATTTTTTCGAATATGTAAAGATCTATTTGGATCCATTATCATCGAGTTCGTAACATTATGCTTCCTCGTGGAGAAATCTGTTTTCGTAAAATAATGTTTTCTCGAGATTTTGATGTCAGAGTACTTAAAAAAACCGAAAGAAAAAATGACCATGCGTGTGTGCGTGCGTGCGTGCGTGTGTGTGTGTGTGTGTGTATGACTGAAATTTTTGATATAATAGCTAACGGGTGTCTAATTTTATGGTTGTTTGAATTTTTCGGAAAAAAAAATGAGGTACCATCTCTAGCTTTTGTAAATTTTTATCTATCGAGTTAAAACTTTCTACAATAATAGGCCAAGGAATAAGATATTTGGTATCAAGTTCAGATTTATTGAGATATTAAGTTCAGATTTTATAGAATCATACATTTTTTTTATTTTACGGTAAAAATATATTTTTGCTTTAACTTTTGTAAATGTTTATCTATCAATCTGAAACTTAGCATTCAAATTGGGTAGAATACTTGGTCTTGAATTTGGTGAGAATCGATTCAGTGATTTAAACTTGATGAAATTTGCAATTTTACATAATTTTTTATTTTATTGAAAATTTTAATACCACTTTCTCCATGAGGAAGCCAGAAATGAGATAACCATTCCTTACGTGTAGAATAAAACCTGTGGGTCCGCGAATATCATGTAAAAATTTGAAATTTTTAAGTATAACCCTTGAGATTTTTTTACGGCATTTAGATATAGGATAATTGTTTCTACGTCACCCGTGTGTAAAAGAACAACTTCAATAATTCATTACTGGATACCATGTAGACGATCGACTCGAAATTTTGCACAGAATAGTGTAATCCATCCCCCATATCTTCCAGAAATTTGAACTAATTCTGAAAATTTTGACGTGTGTAGCAATCTTTCTTAACTTTTCGCTAATATGTGGAATTTGGAAAAAAATGTAGAACCGTTGTGAATGCCAAGATAGACAAACTAAATCTTAACTCTTCTCCTAATTTTAGAGATTTTAATGAATTTACGCCACCTTGTATCACAAAGATCACCAAGAATACCAAGTGCAACGAAGCGTTGCAGAGCCTTTTCAACTCTCAAATTCTATTATTGCACCAGTGCGCGGTCACGTACATTCGGCCTCAGTGAGGTCAGACAGCGATGACATTTGTTGAAAGACCGAGCAGCACGCGGCGTAATAAAAACGTTTTATTCTGTCAAGTTCGAAGCTCGTTCGCAGCCCAACCGAACGCTTTTAGTGTCTATTCTGTATTAAAACGCGCAGGGCAGCCAGGGTAAGAAAGGGGGTTGTGCGGACCTAGACTGCGGCTTTAAGCGAGGTTTGACGTTAATATGATGATAGCGGGATGAAAAAGGAAATTAAATGAGTATGCGAGTGCAGTTCAGGAGAGATTTAAGTATGCTACGAAAATTTTCCAAAATATAACTTTTTCAAACTCAAGAGGATTTGAAATATGTTGTCGTTCGCACCATCCCCATTATAGGCATACTCGTTATTTCAACACATTTAATAGGTCCACATTTTTAAATAAAGCGCTCTTTCCCGTAAATTAAAATGTTTTCTCGATATCGTCCGTTCATTTATTCGTGAAAACTCGCTGAATTTTCCTGGCTCCATTCCGTTGGTGCCGAGTAACCGGAAGGATGTTCGGCTTGCACCAAACCAGGCGGTTCTTTGCAAATGCAAACAAAGGATATACCGACCCCATCATCGTGATGGAATGACGCGTCTCGTGTCGCGTGAAACTTTTATCGAGCGGAATGCGAACGCAGCAGGTAGCGCCTGTGCGGACGTTTGCGTGGAATGAAAAATTTGCCTAGACGTCGTGAACGAAAAAGTGGGTTGGTAATGGCTTTCGAGGATATGCAGAGGGTGAAACGTGCTCGTTTTATACTGCCAGCATGCAGGTATATGGGGAACAACTCGGGCTTTTCATATCCTTACGTGGTTGCGGAGAGAGAGAGTGGTCAGACGCTGGCGGCGGTGGTGGAAGTATGCCTTCCGGTTTGGCTACTAGCAGCACCACACGATCCTGGGTTGCTTTCAGTGTCGCTACCGCCTCTTCGTGTGTCACGTTCTCCAAGTTTTTGTCACCCTGTTGAAAATAACAAGAATGTGTAAATAAAAACATTATAAATCCATTTAAAATTGCGTTTTTGTTATTATTATAATAAAGAATCAATTAAAAATTGCGTTATTGTAATGATTATAGTATGATTACTATAAAGTGTGAAACGATTATAATCGCAAGAACGACTGCCTCCGCGCTGAAAAAGCTAGCTAGGAAGAGGGAGACCTTATTTTCATATAGTTTTGGTTGGAATTTCACTCTGTATTAATTTTAAGGACATTCGCGCAGCTTTTATTACCGCAATAACGGTACAATTTTTACCAACAGTGTTTTATGGTGATCTACCGTAATCCATTATGGAATTCTCGATATACTCTTGCAGTGACGGCTACTTTTTTTATCTATACGACAGGTATATTCGGCGGAAGTTAATTTGGCCAATGTGTAAAGTTGCACGCAGCGTGAATAGCTGTTGGATTGTGCTGGCCTCTCTGATAATTGATTTTTCACGTTCAATTTCCCCCGCCCATCGATCCGAGCGGTCATCTCTTCCGTTCGCGCGTGCCAGAATCGTGCTGATGTGGCACAAGAAGAAAAAAGAGGAGAAAATACTGAAGAATGAAAGAGAGTGAGAAGCGTCATGCTGTGCACCATCAATTATAAAAAGCTTTTTGTGTTTTCTGGTTTGATTTTCCATTGTGTCGTGAAAGACGAATCGCTTCGATGCTGCCCATAGTGAAAATATTTCTCTGAAAATCTCGAAAAATAGTGTTGCGTATCTCGGAAATTATCGTAAAAATTTCAAAAAAAATTTTGAACATTTCTCTGCGGTTCTCGATGTTTTCACACAGAAAAAATCAACGTTATCTCTAAATCAAAACAATCCTGGCTGTTTCGAAAATATTGTATCTTCTCAACCGATTACTCTCAAAATGTATGAAAATCTCCGATTTTCCGTACTCGTTTTATTTCCATATTTGTACACGATTTTCTGGAAATTATGTTTTATCCCAGACTGTCTCAAATAAGTTTTCGAAAGTTTCAAGAAAAGTTTGAGTTTTATCTGAAATTCTTGAAGTCCGGTATATAAGGACATACAGTGGTCCTTCTTTGTAGATGCGAAATGGGCAGAGAGCGAACATGCCACCTAGCGGTGTAGTAAGTCAGCGAGGGCCATGTATCAGGCGCAACAGATCGCGGGCGTTTGATATTTCGCAAGTGTATTTCTTGGATATTTACCTGCAGTGCGAAATACATTAGAGTTTGGAAATGGGACTAATTGAAGGTAATTAAAACAGTAGTTTAGCATGTGTTGTTGTTTTACTGTTTAGAAATAAATCGTATTTTTTCAGGAAAAGTCTCCTCTTGGTAAGAGTAAGAGAATGAGTTCATATCAAAGAATAACTCGCTGTTTCTCTGATATTCTATATATATGCATACATTTGTCGGAAAAATGAGAGTTTTTCGACATAAAATCATTAGGTCTCTGGCGAAGTCTACTACGAGTGTGATAACGAGAAGATAAAAGATGAAATCGTATGTTTTCTGGAATTATCTCAATCTACGTTATCCGGAAAATTCAGAGCTTTTCCAAAGGAAAAGCACAGATTCTCTGGAAAAGTGTATAATACTATACACTAAATAAGTTTAAAAGTCACTAAGTAAATAAAAGCGAAATCCCGAATTTTCTCTGCAATTCTCTTAACGTCGAGTAATTGAGACGATCAGAATTTTTTTTAGAAAGACAGCTGGATAGTTTCTAAATAACTCTATTGTGACTATGAGTACGACAATGAGCAGATATTAGCGAGTATCTCACATGATAAATCATGTTTTCTCTGAAATAGTTTACTAGTAATGTGAATTAGGGTATGCGAAAAACATGAATGTGATTCTGAAGATCTTTGAACCTACATTATTCGAATAAATCAGAGTTTTCTGCGGCTGATATGGTAGACACTGAAAAAATAACATGATATTATCTGAAAAATGATTATTTAGAATTTTGCAGGATACAAAAAAATTTCCTGATAAATTGTGTGCTGGAGGTTATGCGGAGAATATGGCAGATATATTCAGCAAATAGAAAAGAAACTTAGAAAAATATCTCGGAAAATCTTAGAAACAGTCCTAATTTTTCAGACCAATCTTCAGATATATTTTAAGTAAAATGTTCACCAAGGGTCTTTAACTTTTCCAATTAAATACTCCAGGAACTCGAAAGAGACTTCACTCTCTGATTTATTTCTATGCGAAATTCGTGGGACTATACTTCTGCACAATATCCTGATATTCTGTGCACCGAGACGACTAGTCAACGAAGAGAAATCTACTTTTTCTCTCTTAATAACGAGAATAGAATCATTTATTCGAGTCTTAAGCGCAATTCTATGGATGGGTGTCGCCTTTGCTTCACCCAGAATCGATAACTATTTTCTTATATTTTCGCAGCGTACTGTCGCGGAGTTTCATTCAGGAGTCCGAGTAGCGGAAGATCGTTTGCAATAGACGAGAATGAAAAGCGTTTTTGTGTGCCGCTACTGTGATTATCATGAGCGGGTATCGTTAACTGAGCACGATTGCAAATAAGAAAAAGTTTTATCTCTGTCGTTTCGAGCGCTGCATACGGATGCCCTCGCATTCTACACTACGATTGTATGTTACTTTGGTTAATACGCCGTCTGGTTTTTGATGCGACTCGATTTTATTTTGTAGTCGCATTTAATATTCTTTATTTGTATTCATTTGAGTCTGCAGCATTGAATTCATAGTGTTTCGCAGAGCGCTAGCATGAACGGTCAAACATAACTGTAAAACTAGTGCTGCAAACGAGGAAAAAAATCGCTAGATTAGGAGAAGAAATGGCAGGGTAGTCCGACGTGCAGCGTCCTGCCTTAAGCTGGATATCTCAACGACTGCTGGTCCTGCTCGACGGAACGATCGTCCGGGTTTTGCTATCAACGTTGACCGGGATTGCCACGGTAAATGGTCAACGTGACCATTTTTAGCAGTTCTCGAAGGCTTGCCAACAGCTTCTCTACGTCCCACCCTTCGTTCATTGTCCATCTCTTGGTTCTCTAGCGTCGAGCAAACCCGGCCCTGTTTCATCTTGAGCAAATGCGGGATAAAAGTCTCCGGTCTCTCTGCCAGGACTTTGGTATATACCGTCATAACACTTCCGCAGAATTTTCAACTGAATGTTTACTTTCTTTATTCATTTCTATTTTCATAAAATTGTTTCTTATATAGTTTAACAAATTTTGAAAGTACTTTACAGCCTTGCCTATATAACGCAAACAACCACCAACATATCCTCACACCGTACGTCTTTTAGCGAGAGGCATAGAGAATGGGCTATCAATTTCCCCAGAAGAGTGCGAACTCTTTGCCGTCCTAATCTATTTCTCCCTTCCGCACTTAACCGTCCATCTGTTGAGGGTGGATGACGCTTTTCCAAGCGTACAACGCTACGTATATACGGATAACATAGGCCTGTAGATCAAGTCCGTAACCGGACGAGTTCTGCTCTCCCCTTCACCTTTCGTCCGTGAAAAATGATCGCAGCTTCATTCTTCTTCGAGCGCGAAAGCTTTCACACGTCCGAATAAGAGAAAAAGCCGTAAGAAAAAAAAAACAAAAGAAAGAAATGATCGTAACCTTTTCCCGACAGCTTTTCATTTTCGTGGTAGACCAGACCACACGATTCAGCAGGGCCGAACGTCGAATGGTCGAACTCCATTATATAGCTCCTATAGAGATATTTGTCGTCATAATATTGAGTCGCGAAAGCGATAGTTCCCTGTCACCAGAACGCAGTGCTACGGCACTGAGTGATCTCCACATTTGCAGAAAATCCTTATTCTTCGTACCGTGCAATGAGAAGAGAAAAGATAAAAACGAAATCTTTCGCTCCATGGTAATGTCAGAGACGAAGAGGTGCGAGGAAAAATGCATTTGTACTTCGGCCTCTGGACGAGTTCACGTCGTCAGAAGATATTGATATAACGAGAGTGTTGAAACTCGCGTCAAAGTAGAACTTTTTTGCACTCAAGATATATCAGCTCTGTCGTGTACAGTAGGTACCATCTCTAAAAGGAAAAAAATGTAAACCCTTTACGAGGTCGTTTATAATTTTGCGCACAAAACTAGCAGATGGAGTCGTTCAGACGTGTAGCTATAATTCGCGCGTCGTCAACTCCTCTCTTCAGCCAATACAATGCGAGACAGTAGGGTGTCTCTGTTGGTAACTTCTGTTTCACACTTTTTACATTTTTCTCTAACCATGGAGCCCGTCCGTAAAATCTAAAAGAATTCTCGTTATCTCAATTGCAAATAAGCAAAGGATATGCATTTTTTCAATTTTTTTTTGGAGTACCCTTATGGTCAGGGAAAAATGAAAAAGAGCTGGCAGCAGAAGCACTCGAATATACTCTCTTTCTTTTCTGGTATAACGCTGAGCAATGCAACGATATTACTTATACTTCGCTGAACACGTTCGTGCTAAGAATAAGTCAAGTGAAAATGCGTCACCAACACATCGTCCAAGAACGAATGTATAGTCGTGCCCTGCACAATTTATACATCTAAACATGACTAAACAAATCTATTCCTTGAAGTGCGCATCAAAACACACTCGGTCTTTATCTGATTTTCCTAATTGGATTCGCTTTTGAAGTAATATTGGAAGGTATATTATAATATTGGAAGGGTATGGAGTTGTACTACTGTAATGAGAAACCAGGTAGAGACGCACAGTACAGTGTTCTATGCCACAGCCATATATTATTCTCACCAGGGCGTTCCTCACAGCGACCAATTTGTCGCCGACGATGAGACGACCGTCAACCTGGGCTGCCCCGCCCTCCATGATCTTCGTGACATATATCCCATTGTCGCCAGGTATGTGCTGATTTCCAATTCCACCAGCGATACTGAAACCCAGACCCTTGTTGCCCTTTATCAGTTCGATTTCTATCAGTTGTGTGTGGCGTCGTCTTCGTACATACTGAAATAACATTAAAGGATTATCTTCATGATTTATGTATTTGATACAAAAACAATAAATATTTAACTTGACGGATTTGATTTCTTTTGTTTCGTCACACTTGGAATCGTAATATGCGACTATGAGTCTGTTCTCGTATTTCAGTTACCTCCTAATACTCGCCCTTCAAGCAGGGTGCAGGCACAGATAACAAGTGAGTACTCGTAATTATGGCAATTGGTTAAAATGTAGGATCGGTTAAGATGTGAGGACATAAACGGTGAAGATATAGACTGTCCCTGATCACAAGAATATTGATTATACCTCTTCTTCTAAGATTGGGAAAGAACGATTGATCTTCGTCGACCTCCAACTCATAAGGAGATGTTCACAGTTCGTTTATAATGATTTTCGTCTGAGTCTACCACTTGAATGAAACGAACTATCGAATATTCAAAATCTTCGAAGTACTGCAAAGTTATGATATCCTTGAATGTCTTCATGGCGGGGGCGAAGAATTCTTTTACTCTCTTACCGTGGACGGAATCTTCCACCGCGTTCAATTCCCCCCAACGACCTGATCCACGTAATTGGGCGTTCGTGATAGCCCATCTAGAATATCCTATTATCTTTTCTCTATTTGTGAAGAGACCACCGAGACTCGTGAATCGAGAGAATTATAACTGATATTTGTTTTCCGACAAAAGGAGAACTCTTTTGCCGAGATTCTCGTTTCGAAATTGCGGGTTGTTCGCGAATTCTCGGCGACTCTATAGATCGAATTGTTATCGGCTTACGAAACTGCTGATCGAAAACATTATATATAAATTGTCGGACAAGGTGACGCGATCTCAAGATCGGGGACATAAAGAGCCAACTAACCAATGTCAGCACATCTTAGAAAAATTCATCCACAAACGAGAAAATAAAAATGTACTCTCCAATTTATCGAGACTAGAAAATAGGCACGTCATCGAACGTTTCTTTCAGAACTAGCGAGGAACGAGCGAAATATTCACCACACAGAATATACCTACGCTGTGAATAACAACGTTACGGATATCGTCTAACATCATCTCGGGAGAAATTAATGACTAGAAATGGAGAAAATCGAAGCATATTTGACTGAATATAGCCACAGACTGAGATTCTGTGACAATAATTGAACGGCTAGATGTTTCACTTTCTAAAAGAAAGGATTCTGCCCAACCCGTATAATTGAAAATTAACAAATTGGTAATCAAAAGAGACTCTTTTTTCATGCGAGCTAACACTGTCCACTATTTTCCACAACACTACCTTACATGGATTGGAATGGGTCTCCATTTATTTTTGAAAAAGCTTGTCAGGTCCCTCAGTTGAACAAAATTTCCTATTGCACCGTCACTGTAATGGGATGTACCATCCCATGAGACTGGATGTTCATTCCCATAAGTCTTCGTTACAAAATTATATATTAAAGTAACTCTTATAAAATGGAGGGAATTCGTCTTTCTAACAAAAAGAAGGCAATAAATGATCATACAAGGGTAATAAAAAACAGAATATATTATGGGTAGGGAGGTAATATTAGGATAAAGGGATCGGATGTATCATTAATTGAAAAAATACATATGTTGATGATACGTACGAGCTTGACGGTATTTCCGGCTCTCTTGAGGGCATCGACGGCGCTCGCGTGTGGTACGTCGACGACCGTCACGTCATTGACCTGCAGTATCGTGTCGTTGACCCGCAAACGACCGTCCGCCGATGCGGCTCCACCAGGTATAAGTTTCGTGATATAGATCGCAGTATCATTGCCGAAGTGTGGATTGTCGGTACCACCGGCGATGCTAAAGCCGAGGCCGGCACCGCCTCTCTCGAGAATGATCTCCTCGTATTCCCAGTCATCATCGCCGTTTGCCTGAAACACAAGGATACAAATTCGTCAATATCATTGCATTCAAAATAATATGACATCAACGCCATCGTGAAGACCAGTAAATTTTTATTTTTCGTCCAGTTAATTAATCAGCGTTGTTTGAAAAAACTTCTTTCGCTCTTAAGAAGAAAGAAAAATTCTTGTTAATACTCATCAATATTTAAATATTTGATGTAAATGTTACTAATCGCTTAGAATTTACCCCACAGATGTAAAGAGATACAATATCTGAAGAAAGACCGATCTAAAGATAATTGTATTTTTGCTTCCTCATAGAAAAAACTTTGTTTTTGTGAAAAAAATTGTTCTCGAGATTTTTATGTAAGAGTACTTACAATGTTCCGAAATATCGAAAAATCATAATTAGAAAAAATGTCAGTGCGTGCGCGCGTCTACGTGTGTCTTTGATTATGATAAGCGTGCAGCATTTAAATGGCTATATCTCGAGAACGGGATACTGGACCTTTCCGAAACGAAACTTTCGAGAACAGTTTGAGCTGCAGTGTTCCCGTTTCGCGCAGATGTTAATCTAACTTCTTTATTTACAGCAAATTTTATAAAAAATGCAACTAACGTCGGCGGTAGTTGCGACAAGCATCTGGATAGCACCGGCGATCCACGAGTTGGTTCCCATTACCAATCGCTTTCCTTCTATAACCAACCGGTTGGTACGTGCTACGAGTAAAAGCTTTCACAAGGCAACAACAAGGCAAACGTCGCCATTGTTTGAAGTGACAGATGGTTATGTATGGACGAAGGCTTGCAAAAAATAAAAGTGAAATGCATTGAATATATGGTAAATATACAGTGAAATATTGTGAATAGATGACCTTCGTCTATCGAAACATCGAGCGAAGTACGTGTCGTTCCTCGCCACTGTAAATAGGCATATTCGTGTTAATCTGGTTTTGTTTTTGTATTGCGTCAAACAGATGGATTGTACCAATCGTACCGGTAAGCTGAAGTTGTATTTTACCAACGACATTGCAGTTTCTCGAACCAACTGAGTAGCTGGTGCTATGCTCACTATCCCGGTTGATTGTTGGAACGAATGTGTCAGCTTGCCCAACTACTACTTTCTTTGCATGTATCAAAAGTGGTGTGACCACCCCGCCTTCCAAAAGTCATTAGATTAAAGATCAAATAGATACGATCGGTTGCTATACGAACATTCAAGAGTTAAGCAAGCAGTGAATTTGCCCACCCAGAGAGAGAGTGAGAGAGTTAAAGAGTTCCAAATGTTGGTTGAAAACCGAAATACGAGGGGCTACCAATTGTCTCGCCGTATACACATGAGAGTAAAGATACATGTTGATTCGACATGCTTGACCGGGTCATGTTTGACCCCGAGTCTATTTAGTAATTCGGGAAAGGGGCATCAGAGCCGTACAATCCGGATCAGCCGGCTTTGATTCCACTGGGGACTGCACTGACCCGCGTTGTCGTTCTAGTGCTTAGAAGTGGTTGGACAGGGTATTCGGGCCGCAAGGCTGCCCCTATAGTTAGGTGATTTCTGAACAGTGGTGAGTAGTAGAGCAGCTACTGTTGCGCTGCGAATTCTCTCTGTAGTCGAGGGAACGCGATTTGCGAAATTGCTACGAAAGTTTAATTTGGACCGGTGGCTAACGCGCTTCAGTAATGATATTTTGAGATACGTTTACATATAAGGCGTTTCACATTAAGTGGGCCATTTTCCGATAGTGTTAAAAATATCTCATTAAATTTTAGAAAAAATTAATTTCCGATTCTTTACTGTGATGTTTCATATTTAATTCCACCTGATGCATGGCACAAATAAATCTAGCATGATTCATTGACATTCTGAACAGCGAAAACTACTTGGTTTATACAACTACAACATTTATGAATACTTTTTGTGGTTTATACGAAAATTGGGACGGATTCGTGTATTCGTACTGTTAATAAAAATTCATAACTTTCTCCGTGTACATACTATGGTAACTAGCAAAAATCTCAAGGGATACTTAATGCAGTCTCGTAAATGTATCTATTCCCGATGGGGGGACCCGTAGGTAGAGAGGTAACCCAACTTGCGTTGCGAATTTATTAATCTCCTATTCCTCGCTCAGCCCTTGCGTCTATATTATATTAAACGGCACACCCTGCCGTTATGATGACGAAAAGTTAAAGCCTCGTGAATGTGTAATTAAATTCAGACGCTTTTGAACGTAGGTGCTACGTCCTCCGTTATGTACGTGCGACCCTTCTGATTAATAGTCAGTTGCGGAAAGAGGGTCGACGATGTAACCCAGCAGCGTAACCTCAGACAACGACATACATACCCCAATATAGTACATGCAAGACTCTTCGCATTTTAGTGTAACGATGTCGTACCCATCTATTGCTGAATTCGCGGTGGTGAACTTGACAATCTCAGGGTCGGGACGCAGACCGTTACGACGCTTCGTATCAAACGCCTTGTTCCTTGCAGTGGCAGTCTAGAGATAACTGATGCGTGCCACAGCGTTTATTAAAACAAGGGTTTATTATGAGAAGATCGATATTCTCCTGGCAAGACCCTTAATTATTTCTGTAGTGTTTGTATCCCACGTACCAAGTTAAAAGACTCTTCATCAGGTAAGCGGCATAGTCATTGCCGTTTTAACTGTGAAATATATTAGAAAGGAGGGTAAACGGCAGAGCAACAATAATTAGTATTGCCGGCGATTATAATAGAATATGTTTCATGATATAAAACTGTTATCATTTGATTTTCTTTTTCAATTTTTTTCTTCCTCATGAAAAAATCTTTCGCCATTTAAACTTTTTTTTTCTCGAAAATGAACTAATATTCAACACTGATAGAAACTTGGTGAAGATCGGTAAAAGGATTCGAATTTTATAACAATTTTAATTTTGGAATTTGTGACCAGTTCTATTTTCGAAAACATTAACAAAACGAGCTTAAATATTATAAACGTACGTAAATACGTTCAGGAATATTTAGTATCAAATATGATTGAAATCGACAGTCGGAGGTGGAAGTTTATAGGAAATTGAATTGTTATATTCACGATAGCCGAGACTTGTAAAAATTAATTGCGGGTAAGTAAAGACGTGAGCAATTGATTGACAATTGGTTACACTAAAATAAAAATTAATTCGGTGGAAGCGAAGTCTGTGTTTTGCGATGATACGAATGATTAAAAAAAAGTGAATGCTTACAGGATGTATTTTACAAACTTTAATATTATCAATAGGCCTAGAGTGACTAACGCTTGAAATTAAATCATGTCATTACATTAACAATGATAGATTAGCAAAGAAAACATAAATGCGCATTAACTATAAGCATTAACTGGTTATCAATTTTAATGCTGGACATCTTATTCTGTTTTTTGTAATACATACAATCTATAAATAAATCTTATAGATATTTTCTACCGTTAATCAAATAAGAATAATAACCTGTTGTTAACCCAAACAGAAATTTTATTTATAAAATCCGTATATAATTCAGAAATGATGAACAATATCAATCATCTTAGCGGTTAATTCAAAGAATATTTTTTTTAACCAAAAGAATGGATCAAATGGTATTTTAAAAAATTGGATAATTAATTGAAATAAATAGATGGAAAAAATGTACCTCTTTGAAAATTGTCATTAATCCGTAGTTATTTTTGTTAATCTTCTGCCATAACGGTTTCAATATCTTATGTACACACGCTACAATATAAATAACACCTCACACCGTTGAAGTAAATAAACAATAATTAAAATATTCGTAAAAATATATAAGTTCATATGTTAACGAAACGGATTATGAAAGGCCATAGACCGTAAATAATAAAATTATGGTACCAGGCAGTATACAGGATAATGAATTGTAAAAATAACATTAGATCACATATAAGATTTTAGAACATTTAACATTTTTTTATATCATACTTCAGTCCATACAATATTTTAAAAAAAGATGCAAAGTAGAGTGTTGCAAACTGCTTCCTCATTATTTATCATCTTTAACAAAGCTTCTTTTACAAAGAAACCAAAATTGACAGACGTACTTCCTTATAAAAGTAGCTTTTTAAACGTTGATAAGTAATGAGGGAGCTATGTACAAAGTTCTGATTTGCATCCTTGTTTATAATAACTAATAAAAACATTTTTGTCTCTGATGATGGTAATTTATGTTGCGTCGGTAACGAAATTCTACGGTTATTTATATGACAAGTGCTTATTTATATGTTGACTCATGCAGGCACCAGCAACCTTAGTGTTGTACACATAGTTCTGACGCATTGTAGCCTGGAAGCACAACGGTTTACGAAATATCTCTGTGCAGTATGCTCGCTATGTGCAACTAATGTCGACCACGTGCAACTAATGTACATGCATGTGTAGAGTGTATCATCAGAATATAGCTGGATCCCTTTGCGAATTCCTCAAGTTCCGGAAATATCATAGTCGTGGGCGTGGCTTGACAACACGCACGAACTACATTACTATATATGCGCGGATATTGAAGGTCCGAGACCTATCTGAACCCCATCGCAGAGCTATTCTGGGACACGTGATCTATTACCAATAAATTCCGGTTTAATATAATGCAGAGTTGGCTATTTATTTGAAAAACGATATTTTATTTTGTGAAATCGATTGAAAAACATTCCATTGTCAATGAATTATTGATCCAAATTATGATTCATTAATGTAGTTAAGCGTAACTGTAATTACTATTTAATCATCAAATTTAATAATAAATTGTGCATTAATCATTGTATTCGAATAATCATTGGCTCTTCGAAATACGTTGTAAATCGTAGTGTGCTAAAAATCCTCTCACAGATTAAAATGCTCTTGGGCAACGTGCAGTTTGCAATTTTTTAGATGAAGCTTGATACCAACCGTTCACCTTAAAACTTTCAACACATTTTCTTCAAACTCAAATTTTTCTAAGGATGTCAGAAGAACAGGGCTCACTGCGTGAATGAGGCACAGAGTGAACACCACAGATTCAACATTTGTCAAAAAATCTGGGTCCGAGAAAAATGTTTTTTAAATGTTTTGCTCTGCCTCTCTCGCACTTGTGGGTCTCCAGACCATTGGTCACGTGATTTGAGACTTCGTTTATAGAGGGTGACTACTGTCATTGCGATAGACAAGTGCGCGGAGAGGTCAGAGGCGCGTGGGTCGCTGCTCGGGCAGCGGCCGAGAAGGGTTCGTGTCGCGATATCCCAAGCGTACTTTCTAGTGTACAATCAGAGTTGTGTTATTACAATTTCGTGATAACTATGTAGACAAAGCATTTCGGTCTTCGTACAAGATCTTCCCAAAGATACAAAGAGTTATTTGGATTCATTATCATTAAATTCTTAACATTTTGCTTCCACATAAAGGAAGCTTTGTTCTCATGAAAAGATTTTTCGAGATGTTCATGTCTGGATACTGAAAATGGTATGAAACGTCGAGAAAAGTGGTTTACAAACATGTCCGTATGAATGTGAGCGCGCGCGCGCGTGTGTGTGTGCAGGGCTCCAGTATCAGAATGCAATATGGCATACAAAGGAAGTAATAACCTCACTTTAACTGTAATTTTCCACGAAATGTATGCAGACATTCAACTTTACGACGTTTTCATTTTTTTTTCTTCAAAAAAGCACGTAGTTGCTATAGTTTGCGTAATATTTCGGCTATTGTGCCAAATAGTTAGTCATAAGCGCAAGCACGTTCTAAATTGTTGGGTATTGGCTTTGGCCGAATTCGCGAAAGAGGTCCGGATTGTATGGGACTTTAATTTTTCGAAAAATTAATGTTATTGTAATAATTTTCCTAAAACTTGAGTTGGCCAACCAGAACTTTTTACATAAACGAAATGATAATCAGCAGAAGTGGTTTGTACATAGTTTCGTAAAAATGTGTGAATCAATCGGTTTTATAAATGTTAAAAATCGATGTCCGTTGTACAAATTAGCAACTTGAAAAATGGTCGTTCATGGACATTTTTTTAACGTTACTTTCGCTGAACCATTAAAATTAAAAAAATAAGGATACAAAGTAGAACTTCATTATTTTTCACCTTTTACAAATCTTCCTCCATGCGGAAGCCAACATTCATCAACATACTTATAAAATCTGGATAATAATGAGGAAGCAATGTGCAGGGCAATGTTCTTTGCATCTTTATTGAGTATGGTTTTTGAGAGTTGCGTTAGATATCGTATAACTTTTGCCATGTCGCCCGTGCCATAAGATTTGTAGACAATGACAACTTTGTGGACGATCGTTTTGATGATATTTTGCACAAGAGCTTGATTCCCGTAGTGAAATATCGTCCATAAATTCGAACCAACATTTAACATTTTGAGTAGAGTAGTCACCTTGCTTAACCCTTTTGGCTCTTTAATGGTAATTTTGTTGGTTTGAGAATACCCTTTCTTTGAAATCTAAAGGTACAAGTACGTAGAGTGAAAACTATATGCGATTTGACCTTCAATCTGTCTATTATTTAAATGTAAAAATCGGTATATTTGCTAATGGATAGACCGAAGGAATAGAACGAAGGGAGAGCTCTGAATTACCATTCCTCCGGCGTCAGCTCCGTCGGGCGCCGTGATGGCAATCATTTTCCGACAGATCCTAGCATCGAGATATGGTCTCTTATTCCGAGAGATCAAATCATTATTATTGTTATTACTCTTGTTACACGTTTTCATTGATACCGAACCAGCACGACTATTCCGTACCTACTGTACTATAATTTGCAGTTGTAGAATTATTCACTTTGCAATCATCGAAAGCGTTAGAATTTACGAGCGAGCGGAGTGAATTCCACAGACTCATCCGACCGAAACATAACCAGTTCTCGATTGTTTTCTTTGTATAATCTAATATGCCTTCAATGCCAAGGTTTTATTGTTTTTTTATTGGATTTTCATACGTTTGGACACTGATTTTGTTCAATCGTTGTGTATCACACAATAATTTCTCATTACTTTAGAAAAACTGCATTTTGTCCACTATGATCAGGTGTGCAAATCACAATAAGATTCTCAATCAACTTAAAATTTCGATCGAAGTTATTGAATAGAAAAAAATATATATATTGATGAACGGTCGAAACTGATACGTGACAAGGTTCACTGGAATTATTACATTTTTATACACCACTTTGATAGCTTCATCATTACCACCATCATCGTCATCGTTATATCCGCGGTTTGAGTCACACTGCCGGCTCGCCGGCGAGCCGCGCGCGCGTATTCCCGGTAACGATATTAGAACGACTATTTCCAACTGACTGTGAAAATACATTCGTCGGGAGAGTGCGCGCAGGGACAGCGTCTGTTTTTGCTTGTCACATCGACGTGGCGGCCGAAATAACTCTCGTCCCCGCTGCGGTTAGCAGCTAGGTGTTACTCGCTGCCCCACACGTTGCGCTACTTCCTCTCGTGTCACAGCCTCGACCTGATACGAGATCGAATCAAGAGTGTTCGACGGCTCGCGAGATTACACTTGGATTCTTGGCTTTTCCTCGTTGTATCTGGTAAATACGTCCCCATGTAGAAATATATCGGAGAGGTCTAGCACCTAGTCAAATCCCGATCGGATTTTGTTAGAGAGATGCCCTAAAAACGAAATTCTACCAGGATCCTAGGTGGATCCGGGATCGTTTTCTGATTACGGCTAACAATCTTAAATTTAATCTTTTTCGGTAAAATCTCCATCGGGATTTGTTGGGGACCCTCGGAAATGAGCATCCTTTTAGGATACCAGCTAGACCCCGGGTCGCACATTGTGTTACACTAATCGGAAAGTACAAAATAATTTATCTTAAACAATTATAAAATAAATAATCAAAGGGTATCTATTGCAAAGTAACGATAGGTGATATCCATCAGTATTTACAGTACAATAAGGTGTGTACCCATTTCTTTATATCTAATTCCAACTGCTGTCACAAGATATCACACGTATTCGTTAACACCCGTTAACGATTATGAAGTGTTGAAGTGTGCCAGGGATGCGATATTTAACTCTAATGACTAAGATGGATGCCGACTCCCTCCGCGAAGGAAAAGACATAATCATTTATTTTAACAAATTAAAAAATGCATCCAGCCAATTTCTAATCATTTACTCTTTTCTTTGTTTAATTTTTTCTAGATTTCTAAATGTTTCTCGTGCGAACGTATTCATTGGAAGATTAATAATTTGATACAATCAGACATCCAATCCGGATTAATTTTTGGAATCCAGTTTACAACCGTTTTACTTCGATCTTAGGATCCGATCAGATGTTTTGTCGAATATCCCTATCCGTTACCAAGGATAATTACGAGAATCCCGATGGATTTTTACCACTATTTTTACATCGGTATGTGAAGCAAATCAACTACTGGGTGATATCTCTCAGTAAACCTTTTTTGGATACCAGATCAAGATTTTTTCAGCAGATACCCATCAACGTCGATCACATGTCCTATTCAGCATAGAAACATCATATCCGGATTATTACTTAAACATTTGTATTAAATACTGGACCGGGGTATCCCTGATTGTAATTTTTCACCTGACTTCTATTGTTATTTTCGATTATTTATTTTATTGGTACGTTAAGTTATGATCCTTGTCTCCTTAAATGAGTATCTCAAGTAATAGAAAATATAGAAAAATTCAAAGAAACTCACACAACATCCAAACATGGAAAATCAGAATTTTGCCTTTTCACAGAAATTGACACTTCGTATACAATATCGAGTGGAATACATATCCATAGTGCGCGTATATACAGTCAAGAACGATGGGTATCAAAAAGGTTAAAACGCACTGTGCGCGTTTTAGTATTTTCGATGCCGAGGAATCAAATTTGGACGTTGCGCAGTAACGAAATTGTCGCGTGTTTGTTCTCACATACGAAATCGTGAATAGTACAACTGGGAGATCTGTCGGAGTATGGTGAGTTTCGGGTGTTTTGTAACGTTCAGTGTGTATGCATGCATGCAAGCCGATTTCGTTTCGCATGTGCTCGAGTACCGAGATTGCAATGGAAATTCCCGTTAGGTTTGCCGTCCGCTACAGCGCCAAGAACGAGAGCAATATAGGGATGGATTGCAAAGCCAAGAGAGCATGGGTCACATGTACCGCAGTACGAATGAGATGAAGGGTAAAATTCGGCTTCGATGCGACGACCCGCCGAGTTTGCGCTACGCCGAGTGTTAAATTTTTGTGCATATCGACGACGACCGAGATATAACTTAATACTATATCGATTGGATTGATATTCGACTCTCGTTGGAGGTTCAACTAGATACATTTGTCCAATGTACGCCAAACGAATACGAAAAATTTGACGCCAATTTATCGATGTGCGAATTTATTTTGTTATTATGAATCTAAATGTATACTGATAGTAAATAAATAATATTCTTATAATTTTATTATCTGTTATTCTACCTTTTTGTATATAAATTGATGTTACGGTTTGATCCATTTGCTAGACGCTTGACGTGCAAACAGTCGTAACAAGATAACAATATAAAGCTGGTTTGTCGTTCCATAATCCGTAATTTTGTATAGACATTAACCCTTCGCAGATATCTGGAAATAGAGTTTTCCACCCCCTTTACAGGCAGACGACGAACGATTTCTTCGACAGTTTTGGGAACAAAAGTTGTCTCGCGACATAAAAAGAATACCTGTGTGTGGGCAGACATTTACATGGGCAGAACAGTTATCCAAAGGTCCAATCCAGAGTTTCAAAAACGTTTTGGATTACATTAAAAAAAAAGGCCATAAAAACGTTTCGATTGTACTAAATACAAAATGTATCGGATTTACTGCTATAACTCACGTAAATTTTAATGAATTGAATACAAATTTTGTCGAGGAAACGAGCTAAAATTTAATGGTGATAGATATTCATTTTGGTAAAGCTCGGTAGAAGTGTTAGGATTTTATAGGAATTTGAATTTTCAGTTTGTAACCTCTTGTAATTTCGAGATATTTTAAGAAACGAGCTAAATAACATTTGGATATCTTTGGTATTACATTTTGCTAAAATCTACAGAGGCATTCGAATTTTTTATAGAATATAAAATACTTATAATAAATATTGCTGAGGCGTGTAAAAATATCAACTGTGCAACACGTAAGTTATTTAAGTAATTATTCTAAAATAGTTCACACCAGCTACGGAGTAAGTAAGAAGTGATTCTCTCAATGTTATTCGCGTCATAAATTTATTCTTTACTCATTTACATATGCGGCGTGGACCCTTGAAACGTGCTCCAACTAAACGCGAATGTATATTAACCAAGAAAAGAGCTGAGACTAGAGGTCGAGATTGAACAAAAAAACGGAAGCCAAGAGTTGAAAAAGCATAAGTTTAAAAGCGTACTTCCTGGTGACTTTACTAAACGAGAAACTCCAAAAATTAACCGGACGCACCCTGTCTTTCCCTCTCTTCCTCCCTTAACGCCCCCCCCCCCCCATCCTTATTCCTATTCAGCTCTCCTCGCTACGGGAATACGAGAACTCCAGAAAGATCCGAAAATCCTCCAGCTCGTCGGGTTTTCCTGAATATGCAGCTGCACCGCTGCGGTAGTTCTACGCAAATGTACCCTTTACGTACTCAATGTGCTGAACGGCGCTGCTTCTCCAACGATTGTCTAAGGAAAACGGAACACGAGTTCAGTGAGACTCCGCCATCGACCGTTCTGTGCGCGAAGTGTAAGTAAAATGTTATAAAAGCGTCTGTGTGCAGACGACGTTAGTTATCGCTATCGGTACTCTCGTTATACGTGCCTCAACCGAAAGTAAACTCTGCTCGAAGACTGTCAACGTTAAACTTGGATTTTCCTCTACCTTTCCATGTTACTTTCCGAAGGTTAACAGAGAGTTATACTGTATATGCATACAGTAATATTTATGGAATATATAGATTTCATCTACTAGAATCAACAATCCTGCACTAGGTTTTGATTGGGCAGTTTATTCTCGAGCTCCGGTAAAGTCTTTCGTACCAAGACATCAACTTTCAAACAAGATATCGTTCTTCGAAAAATACAAAAACTTAGAAAAAAAAATTGATAAATTCAACCGGATGATATGTATATATATCTCCGAGGGAACGTCTATATTTCATAGTTCCCGTAAAAAGATATAATTATAGCATTCACTATAATTGTGTTTGTTACATTTTTTATACATTCACAAGAACTAAAAACTATAAATGTTTCGTGTTTTTATTCTGTATACTATAGTTTACTAGACTCACCTACTATGTAATTTTTTTCTAACAGTGAAGGTTCACTATGGTAATGATAACAGAGATACGTATAATATAGTTATGGAAATATTAATCACACCAAAACCGTAACCCTTGTCAAGCTAGCAGACGAAATTCCCGAAAATGGATTTACTATATACCTAAATAAGGTGCTTTTTAGGTGCTAATTTGGTGCTAAGTTTATAATTTTAGTGCTCCTTTAATTTAGCCAGGAATGCAATTTGAAAAACCCTCTGCTAGCTTGATATCAAGCACTAAAATCGGGCGATGCATTTATCAAAAGCACCTAAATCGTACGATATATACGTGCAAGGACGGGGCGATATTGTCTTTATCAAAAATATTTCACTTTAACGAAATTTTCCCTGACAAGAGGGTGGGTTTTGCGGCCACGGGGGTGGAGCACTGAAATCAGGCGGTGCATTTATCAAAAGCACCTAAATCGTACGATATATACATGCAAGGACAGGGCGATATTGTCTTTATCAAAAATATTTCACTTCAACCAGAAGTTTCCCTGACAAGAGGGTGGGTTTTGCAGCCACGGGGGTGGAGCACTAAAATCGAGTCTATCGTATTTCCAATGTACCTGATTCGTTCAACATGATGTCACATCATGAATCCGGCTATTTTATTGATTTTACATTTTTACGGATTTTTTATTTAAAATAAATTCAATTTAATTGAAAAATAATATTTCCGGGTGGATTTCGGGGTAAAATTTTATATGGTTATAAAGCACTTAAAAAGCACTTAATTCCTGGCAAAAGACATTTGGCGATAATGCAAACTCTGAAAAATCCTCTGCTAGCTTGATATCAAGCTACATTTTTTCAAGTTGCATTCCTGGCTAAATTAAAGGAGCACTAAAATTATAAACTTAGCACCAAATTAGCACCTAAAAAGCACCTTATTTAGGTATATAGTAAATCCATTTTCGGGAATTTCGTCTGCTAGCTTGACAAGGGTAACGTAACAATCTGAGATCAGAGCTCCGTAAGAATTATGTGCACCGTACTTGATCGGTACATGATTCAGACCAATGAAAACTAAGAGTATGTTCATCGTGCTTGTTTCTTAAAAATGGTTTCATTAGCAAGGAACTATGTATTGCTAAATTGACATTGCATTCCAAATCATTAGGATGATTGACTGATTTTGTTAGAAGATATTGGAAGAAATACTGCAATTCCGATCACTTATAATGTTTATGTTGTTTCAGGATTACATAAAAAAAAGCAGAGTATCGTAAACATACTTAACCCTTTGCACTCCGTTGTCGCCGTATTTGCGACATTAAAGCCTCTATGCCCTACTAGGCTGGAGTGCAAAGGGTTAAATATAAGTAACCAGGATCCTGGACTGAACGAGAGTACACTCGAAGTATATGATTGTAACCGAAAGAACAACCGCTTACTGAACGATCACTGCGATCGATTGGATAATTCTACTATCAGTTTCGTGATTTTTTCGATTCAAAGATATTATTTGCCGCAAACGTACAGTCATAGGATACTCATTTGCATCAATGAAATAGCGATTTATAGTATTATCTTGTAGTATAATGATTCTATTTAGAATACGCATAAGAGAATGCGACACAGTCGCATTATATTCGAGGACACACGTGTTCGTACCTCGACGTGGTGGAGTAGTGTTGGTGCGGTGTTTAGTTGCACTTGTTGCGGTGGGTTCACAACGCGGAAACGATATACAGAGCATGTCGCTCCTCGTCTTGTATTACTCGCGATCGTTTTTTTTTGTAGTGTCTCGCAAACATATACGTCTGTACCCACATGTACTACACACTGGGATGAATACGTCTCGAGGTCACGCGATGAATAACAAATTTCGATTTTTATCTCAGTTCAGCGAATATATTATGTCGTCGTCGGTAGGATTAATTGGTGCAAACTTATAAAGCGCGAGAAGTATCGCATAGAATCAGTTCTAAAGTTAAAACGTATTGTAACATTGTCGGAAATATTTAACGCGAGTATTTTCTATTGGGGCAAATATATTAATAACAATGTTCTAATATTAATCTCCAAATGCGGAACGGTCATACTCTCGAGGATTCTTCAACCAATTTTTGGACCAATCTCTTGATTTCGTTCTCTTATTGAAATAGTTCTCCGTTAGACAAATGCTAATCCGCGAGCTGTACAAATCGTTTTTACGTGTAAGTCTTAATATCTAAATAATCAATAATATATAGTAACGGAGCAATAAAACTAAATCCCTCTAAAATACAATCTGTAAACAATTTGAGATAAGTACATTTATGTGAGTGGTCTCCTATTGTACTTATAAAAAGTTATGAAATAATATGAAATAATATCCGGAGCACGTATCGTGTCAAGTACATGTTGCTTATTGATTACACTTGGTAGACAATTAAGTATATATTAATACTTGTATATTATTAACTAAAAGAATATTATTTGATGATCCATTGCAGTTAATACCATAGTTTAAATGAATTCACAAAAAATCATAGCCCCAGAATAATTCTTGACATGTCTCATCGGACGTATGGAAAACTGTAATTGGTTTGTATTTCTTTCTGAGCTTGATTAATCATCAAATTGTGATGACTCACCATCGATACTAATCAATTTTAAGTTTACATAGCAAAAGAATTTCACGAAGGGGTAAATAAGTCCATGAGAGGAACGACTTTTCGTTACGCAGCCAAATAATTTGTAGCGGAAAGTAAGATTTTTATTCCACATCCACCATATAATTGTTGAACCAAAGGCATAACGTTTATTACGCATAAAAATAATTTATTTAAGTAGAGTATAACTATCATTGGATTATCTAAAAATGTTATAAGCTATAATTTTTTTCGTTAACGCATGTAATTAAGCTAATAATGTTTTCCTCAAATAAAACTGTGTGGTAAATTAACTTTTATCTAGGTTCATGGCATATTGAGTATAAAATAGAAACAATCAGTGACAGAGTTTAATGTTAATTTATTTCAATAGAACCAAAAACACTTATAAACTTTATTTTTAACTTTTAAAAGTTATGCAAATGAAAAATAATAACCGGTGCAACTGGGTTGAAATAATAAAAATTCATTATTCAGCGAATAAAACATGAAAACGAATCACTGTATTTATTATAAAAAATACTGCATTTATATAACTCGATTGAGAGAGTCTTGTCGTGTTTCATCATCGATTGATAAGGTAGGTAAATGTACGTGTCTCGAAATGCTACCGCGTTTCTTGATGTCTCGATAATTAACGAAATTAGATGGATTATATTAACGCAGGAGGAAGACTAAATAAGGTCTCGGTGATTTACGGAATTAGTTGAATGAAATGTGTTCACAATGAACCACGAGTTATGAAATCGAAAGCCCAATGAGACGGTAAGGTGGCGGTGACTGGCACGATAACTCGGAACATTGCCAGTGGAGCTGTAAAGTGTACATTAATATATTATATGAGTGATTGGAAATATAAACAAAATTCATATATTTTTTTATTTACCTGCAGGAGCAGAGAATTTGTCAAAACTTGTTGTTACTGTTGCCATTTTATATTTGTCTACAATGGCTGTATTTGGTTACTTTTATAAGAGGCTACTAAATACAAAGTGTTACATTCTCTTCGATAATAATCGTGATAATAAACATCTTTCGTTCATTAACTTCGAAGTTTTAAGCTTCGTGAATTACTTATTTATTCTTTCCCCGAAGAAGCACGATACGGACTCGATACTATACTTGTACGTTGTATATTGCTGTCTGTACGTGGAGCGTGCTTGGGATTTGCTCTTCCCATTTCGAATATTTAAAAGCCATTCGGTCTTTGCTTCGCACGCTCTTTACTGCTTTCGCCTTTGCTCACTCACATCACAGCCTAGCGACCCTCCGACAGCTAATACTTAGTATACGAAGGGAGAGTCTCCAGCAGTGGTAAACGTTCTGGCTTGGTGGTGCATTAGGAAAATTGGAGTATCTCCAACTTTACGTCGCTCGCGATCGAGAGAAACGAGAGTTTAGCTAGCTGACTCGCTGCAGAAGCAAAAGCAGAAGCAGCAGCGACTTTGCTCGTAGAGCCAATATACTGAGCGCGAAATGTTATAGCACGTATATGTATATAGCATATAGTGGAACACCCTTTGAGTCTGATGTCCGCGAAACTTGAGCGGAAACTCCCGATGCCTGCAACTAATTGCCACGTGGCCAGAGTTTTCTCGCGACTTCGAATAAAAACGTGTCTGAGGGCTATCATAGCAGTACGTTGTAATAACAATTAGGTATAAGTCGTGCGGAATCCGCCTTTCGCTGATATGTTTCCTTGGGGGATTCTGGTCAGGCTAGACAGTCCCATCTCCGAACGTGAGTTTTATTATACTAACTCTTTATTATAGTAACTCTGCGATATGAAGCGATGATATACAGGGTTGCCGATTTATCTGAAGACATTGAAATATTTCGAAAACTACGCATCGGATCAAAAAAAGTTCTCAATAAAATTTGTTCGCCAGGAAGGGGGTCATCCAATGATACCAAAATCGACCCCTCACCCCTACCCCCTGTGGTGGGAGTGGGAGCAACTTTGAAATCGTAAATGGGAACCCCTATTTTTTATTGCAGATTCGGATTCCCCATTAAAAAAATCAGTAACTTTTATCTGAAACATTTTTTTTCGATTCGTGGTAGATGGCGCTGTAATCGCAAGAAACCTGATTTTTGCGAATATCTCGAGAAATTACACATCGAATCGAAAAAAGAAAAAATACATGTTTCATTTTTCAAAAAGCTATTCAGCGATACGAAACTCGATCGACCCTCCCCCCCATCCCTACCCCATTGTGGTGAAAATGGAAGTTGCTTCAAAATCGTGATTGGAAAATCCTATTTTTTTCCTGGTTTTCCATGACAAAATCCATTGATTTGACTTTATTGTTGATATGAAAAGTTCTCACACATGGCGCTGCAATCGAAAGCATGTTTTCGTTTATCAATAAGTTAACAACTATTTTTAGCGTTACCCAGGAACAACGACGTGGACGTAGTAGTTTTTGTTCCCATTGGGGTGTTTATTTTAGGTGAGTCCCCTTGCCTCTCACCATCGTGGTGCTTGTTTTACGTGAGTCCCTTTGCCTTTTTCTTTTTTCGATGCGATATGTAATTTCTCGAGATATTCGCAAAAATCAGGTCCCTTGCGATTACAGCGCCATCTATCACGAATTGAAAAAAAATGTTTCAGATAAAAGTTACTTATTTTTTTATGGGGAATCCGAATCTGCAATAAAAAATAGGGGTTCCCATTTACTATTTCAAAGTTGCTCCCTCCCCCACCACAGGGGGTAGGAGTGAGGGATCGACTTTGGTATCATTGGATGACCCCCTTCCAGGCGAACAAATTTTATTGAGAACTTTTTTTGATCCGATGCGTAGTTTTCGAAATATTTCAATGTCTTCAGATAAATCGGCCACCCTGTATAATGGGATAAAGTAGTCAATGGTACTGAATTAAGTACTTAGTAGTCAACAAATTTAGACTGTATTCATAAAATGTAGTAAGTCATCGTTTCTTTGTACAATATTAATGTTACCGGATTAACTTGACAAACAATAAATACGTTTTTTTATAATGAAATTCATGAAATCATACTGTTTTTAGTTATATTTTGAAGTGACAATAAATTAACATCGAGTATAATTAACAAATAGCATGTACTTGAGAACACGCGATATAATTGCAACTTTTTACAATTTTAGGTGACCGCTTACGTAAATGTACTTGTCCCTAGATTTTTGCACATTATGTTTTTAGGGGATATTTTTACCTTTATATCTTCTGGAATCATTTTTTTTACTTCTTCCTACAGCTGAAACTCGAGTGTTAACCTCGTAATATACCATGCAAAAGCATAACGCGGAAAAGCTGTTATAAAAAGTCGCTCAATCGGTATCTAGGTTTACGCAAGGTGTTAAGATCAAGATCTACGCTTATAGTAAGATATCGTATTCTGCTAGATATTTGCACGCGTCAAATGTGCGCAAAATACCATACTTTTCATGCCGGTCCTCTAACGTCCTCTAACACGTGTAACAAAGAGAGCAGATCAGCATATATTCCTCTGAAGCTCGTGTTCATCAAATATACATGTGTATATATATATAGGGTAAAGTCACCAGTGAATGAACATTTAAGCGTAACCACTTTTTTATCACACGTTCTTACGAAAAGAAATGGTTTCACATAAGCTGCGACGATATTTCCCGATAACCTGCATAACGAAATATGTGAAATAACTTTTAAAAAATGGTATTTTCATTAGAAAGTAAATAAAAGAAAACATTTCAGTAAAAAAATCCGATAACGCTAATGAATGAATGGGCCAATCTAACCTACACTTTTAATCAAAGTTCATTTTCGATGGCAAACTGAGCAAGTCAAATAGCAAAAAAATGGACGAATTTAACTGTAAATTTTTATCTGAACCATTAAATATTCTCATGAGCCTGAAAAAGCCTTGGTTCATTCACTGGTGACTTCACCCTAAATTGGTTGAGTTACAAAATATGGGAAAAGAATATTTATACAGAGAAAGGTACGTAACACCAATTAACATAGCAAAAGAAATATCTGTTCGTTTTACTAACTAGAAAATTTTTGAAGAATTAATGTGAAAGAGATTTGCCCTGAAATATTTGCGTCAAGGGGTTTCCATGGAATTATGGGACAAAAGAAAGAGTCGATTAGAATTTAGAGAGTGACACAGGCAGAAAAACGACGCGGGTGGATGAAGGGTATAAAAAGAACACTGATTATTTTAAATCACGCAAAATTTTTAGCTTCCAGTTTTCACCGTGGGCTACGAAGGACATAAATAAAGATTAGAAATGTGCGGTGGTGCGATGCGCTACATTCACCAGGGCATAAGCTTTTCTACTGAAGATAGACGTGGCGACGAGAGAAGGATAAAGGAGAAAAGCTTTTGTACTATACGTTAAATTAAAAGGTAATTTATTCATTCAGGAAATTCAAAGAGGAAAACTTTTAAGCGATAGAGCCGACTCGGAGTGATGAGAACCAGAGCTTCTTAATGGAAAAGCACCTGCATATCGAATTGTTATAAAAAATAATAATAAAAGAAAAAACAACGGGGATAACTGTGATATTTTTCATGTATTCTATAAAGAAAGTCATTGGCGTTGATTACGTCAATTCATTACGATGGTTAGCAAATCTTTAAATTATCTTTTAATTGTGGATTTACTCAATGATAGGAATCATATGTTAAAGGGTAAAAGCTCCGTTCAAAGTAAAAATAATGCAAGTTGTGGTGTGTAAGAGACGGTACGTATTGATAAGAGGATATCTGAGTTCTAAATACTGTGGAAATTAGAGTCCTAAATTCTGCTGCCTACGTTTTTCTTTGTGGCAAAAATTTCATCGAAGAAAACTCACAGAATGCTGGGGTTTTATGCAAAAGTTGTTTTTCCATCGTTTTTACCGCGCTCCTATCTACACCTAAAATGTATACGAACTGTTGGTCCGTTTGCCGGAGAAAAATCGGTTTAACGCCTTCGTCCGAGAATCACCAGAGCGAAAATAAAATAGTCAAGCTACACTTTTTGGATTGATCTAGGGGGATTTTTTTCTCTCACATTCCGGAGATACCGAGTCGACGATAGAATGTCATACATATTCATTAGTGGGACGAGAGATGCTCCGAAACGAGGCGAGATGCGGAGTTGCCCGCAGCATCAGGAGAACCGCTTGGCACAAGAGTGCATCAACCGAATAAAATGTCTTCTCACTACATTTCGATCCGTATATTTTCTCGGGTGTTATGTACAGGGGTTGCCCGATGTTCAGCGTAAAGTAAACGAAAAGAGAGGCCAGCGATTTATGTATACCGAAGCCAATCAGGTCGATAAGGGAAAGGTCGTTTCTAGGTTTAGCATACATTATATAGCTATATACATACAATACATGGAACTTGTGAGAAGGTGTCCTTCGCCCTGAAAAGCCGATAGCGAAGAAAGTACACATTGCGGCTGAACGAATGTTGCTGCGATACACTACAGAAGTACAGGGTTCGGAGTAACAGAGGGAGCGTATACAACCCTGTGGTGCAGCGACAAGAAAAGCGGGAGGGATGTTTTGCCTCGCAACAACAGAGACTGGCCAAGGTTTTTAAGTTGGTCTTGAAAAATAGGAGAAAAGGAGGAAACGAGCAGAATGTAAGGTAGGTAGCAGTGCAGAGTCTCTCGTGAGTTGTCGAGTCGGGAACGTCGCTCTTCTCATAAATTGAGTTTCCCTTTCATCATCACTGAACACAAAATATGTAAAGACATGTTCTATCTTTTTTATAGACACCTTGCAAGGCATACAGTGGCACTTCTGATCGATATACTTGGCAATTCTTCTATGAGAATAAATATCCCCTGCATGTACCATACATGTGAGAATGCGAGATCGACATTCGACACGTGGAAACATAATTAATCGACCAGCGAACACAGTGAAATAAGAACTCGATATTCGGGACAGTGACGGGTCGTTTACGTATCACTGTTGCATAAATAATAGATGTTACAGACGGAGGCTGTTGATGCGTACTCTGTGGAGCTGCCACGGTCGCTGGCTAACCTAACACTTCCCGCAACATGCGCCACGTCGATCAATATGCTCCGTGGAGTTGGTACTATCCCGAAAATCGAGGTCGTAGTGCATCAACGGTGATGGAAATTGCGGGAATTAATCAAATTATAAGGGTGAATAAAGTTGTGAGCGACGGTACTGTATACAGCGAATAGTAAAAGAAATGAGCAGAATAAAGTAGGAGTAAAGGCATAACTAATTAATTAATGGTATGCGGTCATATGTTTCTTTAGAGTGATAAATCTTAAGCGACAATGTTATTGACCAAATTTCTATGTTATCGATCTCAAAAACATATGACCGCATACCATTAATTAATTAATCTGAATAAAGTTTCATACTTGACATTAAAAAATAGAGATCGTGAATTGATGTTGCTAGAGCCGCGGTGGCGTAATTGGTAACGTACCAGCCTAGAATTCTGGAGTTCCCGGTTCGAACCCGGGCTGTGACAATATTTTTTCACGATTTCTTTAGAAGTTAAAAAATCGTCAGGTCTGGTTGCCTCATTAATTCTTAATGAATGAGTGAGGCAATTAGAGCTGACAAATAATTAAAGATTCGATTGTTACAGATCTTTCTGAGATCGATAACACAGGGATCCAGGCGGCGCTGACTCTAACCGGGTTGCGAACTGCCAAAAATATTCCATCATAGAAATTTGGTCAATAACATTGTCCCTTAAGATTTATCACTGTAAAGGCATAACTCCGTCTTTTTGCCCCCGCGGGTTCTCGTGAGTAAAAAAAGGATCGCGACAGACGTTACCGAGATAACGTTAAGCCCGTGCTGTAGATGTCTCTTCTTGCAACTTGTACCCCTTTTACAGAGGGGAGTGAGGTATAACGCGTTAACGCGTAGGAATATACACGATTGAAAAAAAAATGTACAGCTCTTTAACACGTCGTGTTAGTCCGCGTTCTCGAACAATTTTTTTCTGGATCACTTTCCCTTCGGTTCGACTTTTTTCAATTTTCCTCTCGTTTTACTGCCAGCGATAATCGGATTGACGGCGAGGAAGAAATATCGCTGTATTATTTCCAGACGGGGAATAAAATGTGTTACATAAACGTCGAGCAATTTGATCTTAACTCTGACTTGATAAATAATAGCGACCGTTTATTTATGGATGGAATATTATATCATTGTAGACGAGTTATATTTTTCCGCTTTTTCTCATGAATCAATTCTTTATACGAGTTCATCGTTCAAAAATGTTTCCCGTGCACTTATTTTTTTGACAAGAACTAACGAGTTAACAAAGAATTTAATATTTTCGTACAATGGTCCCGGTAAGAGCTACTAAAAAATGTTAACCTCTTTAGAATCGTCCCCTTCGTTTGAATAATCTTATCGACGACCCTCTATCTTTGACTATTCGCGAGAATGCAAGCTCTTCACGTTACATTTACCCGTCATCCAGTAAGTCAGTTATTTTCATAAAATCCGTATTTTAAATAAAACTCTGTCTTAGATTTGTTTTAAACGAGTCGGGGAATCGTAGATTGAGATGTGTTTGAATTTCATGGACTGTGTACGATCTACGCAACACGATAGCAACTCAATTTTCCAGCAACACCACCTGACAATGTTAATCATCTCACAATTGTCGATTGGATCGCGTAATTTCATTGGTACGCACACGTAACATACTTATTAGGTCCTCCATTTAGATTCAGATTATCAGGTCATCCGGATTCGAAGTAATCCAGATTCGAACTACCCAGATACCCGGACTATTCGGATTACCCGAATACCTATCACAAGGTGTATGAATATCGTTACATCACATATCAGTGGAACATATATAGCGGCATAACTGGCCTTAGGCGGAGTAACTTCTCTCACAGACATCTATCCCATTTCCGTTGGAGACCGCCAACGCTTTGCATAGAAATTTCTTGTATCGAGGCAAGCAAACGCGATAACGCAGGTACGCGTCGCTCGGGTAAATTGGAAAACTTGTCAACACCGATCCGCGCCTAGACTCGGCAGAGCAGGGCCCAAGTCTAATGGCGCGGATGTTCTTTTGATGACAAGAAAAAATGTTCACTCGAAACTCCAGACAACTAGATTTATCTGGGAGTCGACGTCGTGATCAGAAGTGTTGCAACGGACCAAATGTATAACTTGGAGTTCACTAAAAGGAACGTGACGTATTCGCGAGTTCTTATTTCCTCTGCGTACACCTTTACATTATCTTTTCTCTGTCTTTCGTGTCACACTTCTTGTTACACGACGTAACCACGAGGCAATCTTCTTTATAGCGTAATAAATATAATACTTTACGTGAAACTCTATGGACAAGCATCGAAGTTACGGCTGTATATACGTATACCTGCAAGATGCTGTAGAGTTGTAATATTCTGCCACTCTATGGCATCCATTTTTACGTTCTTTACACTTTTGCCAGTGACACCGTCAACACAGAATGCATGAGATTCATCTTCATTCAAATTTTTATTACTCGCGCCATTGGAAGAAGGTTCTTGTTACCTTTTATCATTTAGGGATAAAATAATTTTATTCAAAATAGTATTCCAGACAAATTCATCAGGGGAGAGTAGGCATGTACTGACTATTTGATCGAAAACGTACATATTCCGACAAAAATGTTAGTTGCTATAAAAAAAAAAAAAAAGAGTACAAATGAGTAAGTATTTAATGACATTACAATATATTTTTTTCTCAATCAACATTTGTATACTTCAGATAAACGTAAGTTAGGTTCGGATGCTTCTAGTCATCCTGCACGTCAAGCTAATTTTTTTTTCTCCGAAATATTGTCAGAAAAAATAGGGAAATCGGATATACCGATGGATGTCACATCACCTTAAGTTGAAGCCGAGAGTTTTGCACTGTCAAGGGGCAATTATATTAATTATTTATTTTTTTATCACTAGAATATTATGACACGTCTAATTTTAATGCCTAGTTCCCATAGGAGTACCAGCACAGAAAAAAAATAATCCGTGATGAAGTTCGGGCAGTCGCGAACTTTGAATATGACTCAGTCGTGAATCAAATTGACATGATTGGCACTACCCGAAATAAAAGATTAATCTCATTAAGTCGAAAGACGTGGTCAATCCCCCACACACGTCAGTGTATGCTCAAGAAAAAGGAACGTTATGGTCGGAAAGTGAATACGCGAAGAAAAAGAAGTGACAAAGAAATACAAGTCAAGAACGAAGTGACGTTACCGTATACGGTTACAAGGACAGTTGGTTGCAGGCGTCATTCATGTTCCAAAGTGTCAAAAGATCTTGGTGCTCGTATTGTGGACAAAAGGAAGAAATAAAAGAATCGTTAGTAAAAGGAGGATATTGGCCGTGATTTCTGGAATCACGCCGTCACAAACAGTAACCAACTTAAGAGTCGTAACCCGGATAGATTCTCGGGAACCCAGGATTGGGACGGGGATGGATTCCCAGGAGTCCAGGATTATTGTCCGGGATAGCGTCCTGTATGGATAATGGGGTCGAATCGAATCCCTATCGTTATTCTCAATTCTCTCCTGAACTGTCAGCACTCTATCCTTGACTCCATCCCAGACTATATATTTTTCTTAATTAACATCGTAGTTTCTTAAATCGACTGAAATGGTGTTGACCGGTGTTAAACACTAATTGGCACTAGTTAACCCATTGCCACCTACCAAAAATCGTATTCGAGTGACAATCCCACCTGGCCCTTAGAATATTTTGCAAATTAACGAAAGATTCGTGACGAAAAATATACACTTTTTTGGACCCTCAAATAGTTACAGAAAATATCGGTCATGGCAATTTATTTTTCTCATCTAGCCAATCTTCAATTTCATCACTCGGAATATTTTTATAATTGTCCTTCGGGTACGGAAGAACGTAATAAATATTTATTTGAACCAACATAGAAACAACAATTCAAGGTAACTCTAAGATTTTCTCATAATATTTTACCATATTTAATAGCCAAACGGATAATTCAAATACCGGTACGGACAAAAAAAAGGAATGACACTCTCAGCGCGACACCAAGACTCGGTGGGTATCGGGTTAAATAAATTTTTAACCATTTTACATTTCTTTACCGTCAAGCATAAAAACTTACAACGACTCTTGTTCATATACTAAAATGCACATACATAGACGTACGTTAGTTCTCTCGACATCTATAAACACCACAATAGTACACTTTTTATTCCGCATGTGACGAGAATTCAGAGAAAAAGCAATAGACAAAGAGAAAGAAAGGATGACATGTTATGGATGCAGCTGAAATGGACAGAGTGACCACATAGCTCTTGATCTATATATACGTACCGAGAAACGATTGCTGGGAAGCGGACAGTGTCCGTCATTACATATAAAACGCAAATGGTATGGGGCTTGTATGCACGTCGGAGCAAGAGGGATTGCGGTCCGTTCGTTAACGGACTGCAATCGCCTCGCCTAGCCTCTCTTTAACGACCGACAGCAGAAAAAGCATGGGTAATATTTTTTTTTATTTTCCGCACGTGACGCGGAAGTTGACTTCGACGAAATTCCGAATTTTCTACGGAATTGCTGTACCTTTATTTCGATTCACAAATGGCCTCTAACAACGGGAGACAATTACTCGTCTGCGTCTTCCTCCTGTGGCGCGCCAATTTTATATTTTACTTTTTTATTTCACTTTAACGATGGTCAGTACACACAGTTATATCGATCGTACCGTCAATCGTATTCGTATATATCTTGTGGCTTCATTGTTTCAGTATGGTTCTACGTACCGGAAAGGATGGTTAAGGACAGACTACGCTCTTTACTACTGTCAGTTTTATAACATATCGAAACGTCCCTTCACTGTAGCATATATCTGTTTGGGTATGCATGAACTTTGTCGTAACAAACATGTATTAAACTTTGATAGCCCGAGACTGCCGTGTTCAGTGACTGTAACTACTTTTTTCTCCGTGTGAAAAGTTATCTCCTCATAAATTCAATTCCCAACTTGGTAATTTCAGCTGTTTTTAGTTAACTAAGTCGTCATTCAGTTTAATCATTGACAACCGTACACTAATGTTTCATAAAAAAATAAAATATATATCGCGAATCTCCGGCGTAGATAAGTGGCGTAAGCTTACAAATGTGCACATGTTGCTTACAAATACAATAATGCACTGTACCATGTACTGTACTTATAACTTACCGCAAGAGGAAATGGTAGTAGGATGTAGAAAAATTACTCATGGTGGCAGACCGGGACATAATGTCGGACGAAGATAATTCGTCGTTCGCGGGTGTTCCGGTACTAATCTACCCAATTTGCGCAGAGGCGTGCGGCCGCGACCTCACAAGGGAAACAGGAAGGAACCCGAGAGGACGACGCGTGCGTTTGTCAGCCCCTCTCGATGATATATAGGATCGTAGGGGCGTCCTCTCTGCTATTCGCAGCTATTATGACGCCGTGAAACTTGGCTCAAGAGGAGGAGGGAACCCTCGTGGCATCGTGAACTGACAGGGAGAGACGGATCCATTGCTGAAGACCACTATCTCCGGTCGTGTTTGTCATCATCAAGGAGTTTTTTCACAACACCGCACGAGTATACATAATAACAAGTCTGCTAAGTAAAACGTTGCACATTGCTTCCTCATTATTATCTACCTTTATGAGGAAATGTGATGATTGATTATGGCTTTCTCATAGAGGAAGCTTTGCCCCATGTGCGAATGTCGGTATAATGCCAGATATGATAACACGGCCCAGAATTGGGACAACTACGAAGGCTACCAAGTGTTGTATGGTGGCTCTATCCCGGTACTGGTGAATAATTTTGCCAATAATGTGCCGAATCTAATTACCAGTCTTGCTTGACAGCTATGTCCCAGTCCTGGTGAATAATTTTACCAAAAATGGACCGAATTTGGTTACTAGTTTTGTAAAGCTCAGAAACCATGTATTCAAATTTGAACATGATTCACCATACGATTGAGATTAAACGGGAATTTGCAACTTCCATCTTTTGTCCTCACGCAAGTTCGGGTACACCAGCATCTGTGCACGCTCTTTCTGTGTCGCTTTATTTCAAACCACCGCGCCTATTCCACTCATGCTCTCACAACCAAATCACCTTAATATGAGAAATACTATTCAAGAGTAATAAAACGATCTATTTACCCAGTACTCTTTTGCGAAGACCACTCGAATTGTTTTATACCAAGGCCATGTTACCAAAACGGTTGACTGATGAATCTGATAGTTCATTACCGAAACTAAAATTACGTCTACTTAAATAATAATTGCAGACGTTTTTCACGCTTGAATCCAGCTCAAGTTAGCTATCCCAGGTATCAGCAGGACGGTTCAACAAGTGAAGTAATTGATTTGAGGAATCGAAATACATAAGAGAAGGTGAGATAGCCGGATATTTTTTTCTCATGGCTCTCTTTCTCTCATACCTTCCGTTCGGCAGTAACATTCGCTTAAATCGCTGTTGAATCGGCTGATAGATATTTCATTTTGTTTTCGGTTAGCTGCACCGGGCGTATTTATCGCAGGAGAGTAAGAGAAACAAACATAGATACGATGTAGAGTTTGCCTCACTTACTGTCGTAGGGTAATAGACACGCCGCGTGTAACCCGATGTAGCGAACCGCCATCTGTATGAGGCAATGTACCGAAGACAGTTGTTGCAGCACCGGGATTAGCGTACTTATTCCTCGATAAACATGTAAAAAAAGTATTGTTTTTACCTCCCTATGGGAGTCATTGGAGAGTTCGGCACTGCCACATGAGTACTGGGTGTTATTGCTAACGACAGCGCTGATATTTCTCGAGATATCCATCAATATCGATGCACTTAAGTTTGTAAGAACATTTTGTTGCCACTTATGTTATTTTCGTCACTACTTTCGCTGGGTGCGCGGTCTAGCAATGGTCGATACATTTTCGTTCTAAAATATGACATTTTCTATGATAAATAAGAAGTAAAAACTATTGATGGCCGTGTTACATGTCACCGACAGCGCTTAGTTCAGAAAAATAGAGTGACCATATGTGAGCGTATATACTAATTTCTTGGCGACCGCAGCGCCGCATCTGTGTGTCTCACTTGCACACATGTAAAGCAACGGATTGATTTAGTGTTCTGCCGGGAGTAGCCGTTAGGCCTTATGCACACGTGAAACTATTTCGTTTCATGATCCTCCGATTATGTAATTTACAGACAAAAATCGTGAAATTGTGTTGAAATGTTACCGGAAATACATCGCTTTCGAAACAAAATTTTAATAAAATTTTTCACGATGAAAAGGGAGTAACTGATTCACCTATGTCTCATTTTAGCATGATAGTTCAAGCCGTTGTCAAGCTATAGTCAATTGGATTTTTTTACCTACAGTCGAGCGCGCGCGCGTGTACACACGTACGCACACCGAGCATTTTCTTTCGGATTATTCAGCATATTTCAAGTACTCTCACATTGAAATCGCGAAAATAAATGTATCACAAAAGCAAAGCTTTCTCTATGTGAAAGCAAAGCAATAATAATCGAAATTATGAATAAATTATGCACATTTTATGAAAATTCAGTGTTCGCTGTCACGTGTGTGACAGTTTAGAAATGAAAGAGCATAAAAAGATACCGAAGGCAGAGGTATACTGAAGAATTTATTATAGGAAAATATGTTCATCCATAACTTGGTGCTTGATGGCAAATTTAACAAAAGGTGGGTACCAAGAGAAAACAAAAGAAACGCGAAAATAAGGAAGGGGGCGCAAAGGACGAAAGGCCCTGATAATGGAAATTAGAATAATATTGCAATTTACGTCATATCAGTGAAGGTAAGATATAAAACGTGTTTTTTTAATAAAGTATATTTGTATCCATTGGAATTTATCGTTAGGTAATGAGAAATTATTGCCGCATTTTATTGGCTTTGACGGGACGATGATTCCCACGAAGATAATTTGATGTAGATCAGGGGTCTCCAAACTACGGCCCGAGGGCCACATTCGGCCCGCGGACAGATTTTGTCCGGCCCGCGGAGAGCTAGCATACTTGAAAACTCCTTTTAGAGAACATATTTTTTATAGCAAATTAAATTTAGTTTACTGAAGTATTCTAATTTTATGTTGAATAATTATTAATATGACATCTACATTGATATGGTCATGGGCTAACTACTCATAACATTGTTGTAGGCTTATGGTTTTGGCCCTCGGAACTTACTGGAGTAATCAGTATGGCCCTGAGGCTGGAAAGTTTGGAGACCCCTGATGTAGATAATATATGTTTTTATTAGTCGAAGATGGACAAAAATATAATCACCAGGCACAGACTTCTCGACGGACATTTACCCGGTACATGTCATACAAATTTGCAATATACTTAAATAATCCTCTACCTCTGAAAATATATTATAGATGCATGTATTCCTAATGGTCTTCTACAGTTTTCCCCAGTTTCCATCTTCATAACGCAGGCATTGTATCAAGGAATGAGACATGACGAGCCAAATTTCACGAGGGACTTACAAATCGAATTAGTGTATGAAGTGTACTCCCATGAATCCTTGCGACAGCTGCAGAGATCCGCGAGGATAAAGTGGGATGGCAATTTGCTTGTCGCCGACCCAGAAGCAAGGGGTGACGAAGTGTTGGGGGTGACAAAGTTTCGAAAACTGGAAACTTTGCACGTGTTTGCTGTGGATGGGGATCCAGACAGAATGACGACGACGTCGACGAAAAAGAGAACGATGACGACGTCGAGTACAACGGAGCGCCAGGCTGACGTATACCACCTAAGCGGTCTAAAAAAGGGTGCACGACGTCGACGTGTCGTCAAGCTCGACACAGCTTCGTCACAAACTTCTAACCTATCAATATGACGTCGATTTAAATGTTATCAGGCTACACAATCCAATAAATAGATATTGGGACCGAAAAATGATCACTTTTGTCCCAACGAAAAAGAGAACGATGACGACGTCGAGTATAACGGAGCGCCAGGCTGACGTATACCACCTAAGCGGTCTAAAAAAGGGTGCACGACGTCGACGTGTCGTCAAGCTCGACACAGCTTCGTCACAAACTTTTAACCTATCAATATGACGTCGATTAAAATGTTATCAGGCTACACAATCCAACAAATAGATATTGGCACCAAAAAATGATCACTTGTGTCCCAATTTTTTTTTTTACAAAATTGTTGCATTTGCTGACTACATGGATCGCAGTAGTATTTAAGATTGATCTTTGATCCAATTCTTCTTATTCGACAGCGTGCAATAGCCCTATAATGACAATCTTGAAATTCGAAGGATAGTAAAGAAAATCATGCTCTTGATGTCAATGACGACTTAACTTCATTTAAATTCTCGGCATTAATGTAACTAGGCATTTATCATATTTTCTACAGGATCGACGCCGATAATTACATTATCTCGACATGCGGAATTCCGGATCAATTCCGACTTTGGGCAAATTTGGATGAGTTATCTAGTGGCATATACAGGTATACTGTAGGACTATCTTATGCATACTCGAGTCACCAGCAAGAGATGAGTCTTAGGGAAGGAAAAGCGGCAGCTATGTGTCAGCGCATAGCGCACCATTGGCAAAGTTTGCTTGATTAATTTCTCTGAGCGCCGCGAATTAAATTGGGCGAGTGGAATCGAGGAGCGAAGTGGTACAGCAGTAGTAAGAGCTACAGCGAGGAACGCAAGATGAGAATGGGTGGCAAGCGGGAATGCATGAGGTAGAGATAGGGTGAACGACGACGCAGACGACAACGTACGTGGGTCCGCAATAGATGTCGAAGTGGTCGCAAATACTGCTTTCGGTGCAACACAAGGGCTTCTTGTCTTCCTTGCTCAGTGATCATTAGTCACTTTGAAATTGAGCAAAATTCCGCGGTACGAGATGGATGTGAGTGTGTACGTATATTATTATACGTTGAGAGCTAAACGGTCGTGCGATTAACGAGATGCTCCTACTGTAAACTTGGTGTAAGACTTGATATTGCATTTGGTACGAATTCAAACGATTGCACCATTGGGTTTCTTCAATTTGATGCATCCAAATTTTCTATATTTACAAATATCGCCGGATAAAAGAACGTCAATTAGTAAGTTACAATAAGAAAAAGAACTGTACTTCAATCCCTTGAAGCCTATATGTTTTTCTTATTTGAGTTGAATGTATAAAGATTTTTCTCGGGATTTATAGATTCAATGACAATAAATCTGGAGGTTACTACAGTGTCTGTGGCCCCAATATTTGACTAAGGATTTACCATCCCTGAACCGTAACACACAAACGTTAAAGAGTCGTATACATCGACCGATATCTCAATTACTTTTTTCGAGATATACATTGTTTAGCTTTGTTATAACATACGAGATACACTGAGTATTTCGATCATGAGCATGATTTTCATGCTTGGAAATGGCCCAATTCGTTGTCAAGACAGGGTGTTTCATATATCATAATGGAGCGACGAAAGGTTTGTATCTCGATAAAGACTTTTGCCACTCTTGCATTTTTGTTTATCTTGTTAAAGAGATGCTAAATCCATAGTCAAATATTGGGGTCTTGAAGTCACAGTACTACCTAAATCTGTAATAAAACGTTTCAAACTCAAATTAATTTTATTTAAAATAGAAGAAATAGAAGAAAAAAAAACATTCATTGAAAATCTCACGAATTTTGGGTCTTTATTTAAAGATTTGACGATTTTAACGACAGATTTACTAATATCCTATAAATTTCGATGAAATCCCGAGAACTTTTTATAAGATGGCGGAAGTAACACAAAAATTTTCAGAGTTGTCTAGAGGACATTGTTTTTTCTTTTTTAGAGGTCGCTACATGTATTCACGAGAGGGTCTTTCATTACTCACATGTCTCGTGTCCGCAGCGAGAAGTGGTGTGTGTGCCTGCAACAACGAGGGTCCGATCGGTTAGACGAAACTTGCACTTCTGTCATCATCGCCGAAATATCGGCAGATATTTCGTGCATGTTACGTTTTTTTTAAATCATTCCTCAGGCAGGTACCTTCATGCGGGATGGAGCAGGCAACTTCACTATCGGTAGATCATTTCTTTTAGTTTCTAATACCAAAACTTTAGTTTACTACTTAAATATAATGTGAATATTATAATCTTCCTTTAACACCGAGCTCAGCTTACTATGATAATGGTAGATGCATTATTCTGCAAGAATATATTTATAGAAAGGTTATAGCGAGTTGAATTAATATTTATACGGAAATAAATTATTGATTACTCCGACCAACTGAATGTTTAAACGCTCCGGACAATTGATTTTGTTGAGTAAGGAAATAAAACAGTTGCGTAAACTAATTAATTTGTTGCATCAGCTAATTAGTTGGTTGTCAACTATATTAACTGGTAGGTCCAATCAACAAATTTGTCGGCCCAACTGACCTAATCGCCTGGAGCTTCAGAACCATACAGTTGGCTTGACACTTCATTGTTTCAAGAAGTTATAAAATATTTTTAATTCATAATAATTACGTTTACTTTCTTTCAAATTTCGTTCCAAAAATATTTAGTTCTATCTCCTATAGATACATACTGAGGAGCTTTAAAATGTAGAATAAAAAAAATGCAACTAAAGAAGCGTTCCGATTTTTGTGAAAATTACATAGAGATTTTATAAAACAGAAAACTCGCTATAGTCATCGCTTTAAGTGCTCATGCTTGATAAATTGACAGCTATGCGTTTTATAATTATTGCTGCGGTTTTCTATCCAATATCGTTCCGAAATCGCATGCAATAAATTTTTCGTTAATACGGGTAACGTATCCATGTTATGCGGGAGGGTACCGACGGCATGAAGCAGAAAAAATACAACGTGCAAAGGGATATGGGCGCGTAGTCTGCTGTACATGTATAATATTGGAAGAGTACTCTTCCCGATGACTAGCAATCGTTGAAACACGTATATGTATATACGTATAATCGAATATTTGACAGTCGATTGAATGTAACCGTGGTTGGGGAAGTGCACGTATTCCCAAGTAAAAAATTCCATGATCCATGGCAAATGGAGCTTTGTTAACGGAAACTCCGGACTGTAATTCGATGATTAGATTCTTTTGTCTGATCGAATCGATGCGCTAGGACGTTATTGTAAAGCTATACGTGGAGAGTGAAATTGATAAAAAGTCAACGGGAAGAGACGAAGAATTCAATTTCAAAAAAGCAGTTTGTCTAGTTCATCTATCCGTTCTGCATATAGGATTATACGAGGTTCTACATGTAGGATTCTACTAGGTTGTGCATGTAGGTTTCTACTAGGTTCTGCATGTAGGATTCTACTTTAAAAGGAAATTTAATCATGTATTATACGCGTTTTCTAAATTCTCATCAGCAATCACTTAATACGTATTTGTATACCCAATAGGTATACATGCCTGTTACAGTATTAATTAGCTATTTGCACTTTCCCTTTTATTACTTACGTACAAATTTGTACGCCTCATAAAAGGGGCACAGGGTGAATCAACCCCAGTTTCTTTATATTTATTTTTACACATTGCTTTGTAATAAAAATAATTTGTTCAGCCATCGAACGTTGATACACGATTGATGTCTGATATTGATGTACCACTTGTGTTTTAAGTAGAAAAAGAATTGCACGTTATGGAAACATATTTTATTTTCATGCCAGCAGTGAAAACACACAGAACTCCGACAACCGTCGTAACGATCTGCTTACCCGTTGAAAATTAATTAGAGCGTTTACGAAGAGTTCAAGGTAGTGTGAAAATACGAGTTGAGGTCGAAAAATTGTTGAACCGAGCACCGTGGTTTTCATGTGTGCCTGACCTTATTCGACTTACGCCGATGACCCTCCCGTCTAGGCTTTGCAGAAACAAGAAAAAATCGTGAGTAAGATAAAGTAAAGTTACCCCCACTCCGTTTCTCGATTTTCCGTTCGGTTCAAAGATCTTAAAGATGCATCGCGTCGTAGATACGTACGATAACAGATATTTCTCAAAGAGCACTTGAAGATTGCGCCAAAGTAGGAAAAAGGCGCAAGTCATGTTCTTCAGGTATCTATTTTAATCAGCTATAGATAAAGCTGTCTATTGATATCGTATTATCAGCTATGATCGATCTACACACGGTTATCAAGACAAAGAACTGTGTACAATATAACTATATTGCGATATACGTTGGGCAGAGGTTCAAGGTTATATACATTGATATCATCGTAATCAAAGTATCAATAAGAAGACAGGGGACGGTCATGACTGACCCTGGCTTTTGTCGACCCATTCAATAAGTATCATCTACGTTGATAGTGTGTATGAACATATAAGATCTTGGCGAAGCGATAATATACGATGACTATGATAAAATCCAATGCGTCTTTACTATTCATAGGAACGTCGTAGCATGAAGAATTTGCAACGAAGGTAAAGGTCGATAGTAAGAAAAAGGATATGGCAAAGGGCTCGGATCGCCTACGTACGAGATTAATGTGAAGATAAATTGCAATTTAAAAAAAAGGTGACATAGTGCGTTTTCATGGGCATGGACGTTATATGACTGTTCGCTTCAGACACTACAAGGTAACTTTACACAAACATCCAATTGCTTCATTCATGCAGAGACTTCCTGGAAAATAAAATTTGGATCCACTATCTACAAACCGTGGAAAAAAGTGAAATAAATAGAAAGAAGTCGTCTTCACATTTTCATTTGATGAGACAGAAAACAAGAATAACATCCTAACTGCTAATAAATTAGTGACTTTACAGAAGGTTCAAGTTTTTCTAGACAAGTGACAGCCTAAAAGTATGTATGTTTGTAAAAGGTTCCTTAACAAAACTGGATCAATACGTTAAATTACTTCGTGTCCACGACAATGATAAGCTAAAACATCCTTTGGTAAGAAAGATGGACTACATTACCCACTGTCGTAACTTCTCGGATCATTCTTTGGGTCAAAAAAAGATTATTGTAAGAACTGGAGTCAGAAAGTAGAAGTGGATCATAAGGGTACGTGTTGTCCATGCGGATCCCCCCCTTCTCAGATCGTATAATATTTTGCGAATTTCGCTTACACCCCAGATTTTCTATTCACAGTTACATTTTTTTTCAACGTATCTACGTTTTTACGATTTGAAATGGCCCTTTAAATTTTGCACCACCTGGCTACTAACTTCCCGGCGCAGTGAAGTGTAGTTCTTCTTCCGGCCGGCTATTTTATTATGGGCGGAAAGATTTCACGAGAATTCGCTTTGCAATGCCGATATAAATGTGACATCCTTGAAATTTCACTTTTTTCCACTTCGAATGATTTTATGACAAACTACGGCAGTTTACGTAACCGGGTTTCAACATTTTTCGTATTTTTCGAATCGTTATGAGTAGTGAACATCCCGACCATTTTTTCGTAATGCCGAGAAAAACTGATAATTAATTGTATTTTAACGCTCGTGAAGTGAAACCGAGGAGGCTTAATTTTTCCCGGCAGAAAAATATAAAATAAAATTATTTATTCGTCTGTATACCAACAGGTATGGTAGGTATGATGTACGTTATATAGAACTAGCCTTTCCACTCGGTCATAACTTTAATAATTCCTACAGGTACAATAAGTTTCTCGCAGGCAAATGCGACACGCTCTGTTCGTAAACCTGGATATGAAGGATGCTCTTATTTTTATTAAGGGAAAAAAAATACGGTTGGTCTCACAGTATACCGTAGATATCTCGAAAATATAATTTTGTTAAAGTAACATTTTTATTTGTCTGAAACAAACATGGGTTTTCAAGTGAAACTTTTTTTGTCGCGGTAGGGTAAGTTGGCATGCTGGGAAATAGGAGCGTAATGAAAAGTGAAACACTGAGAAAGGGGGGGGGGGGGTGTGTGGCGCGTTGGGTACAGTGAGAGGATCCAACACAGCAGTAGAGAAGGGGAATATTGAACGTCCCACTCCTCACGCAGCAACCTAACAGTCGAGTGAGTTTAGCGTGTTTCAATATTCGTTACGCTCTCACTCTCAGGCAAGCGTTAGTGAATCGACGCTATAGTGTTTCATTTTTCGTTATGCTTTAGTGTATTTCATACTCATCTAAATTAATTCGTGTATTTTAGTATTGAGAAAATTTGTATAAACATTTCCGATAGTGTCAGCGTGTCAGTGTTTTTGATAGTGGTTAAAATAAATAAAAATAAAAAACGTCCAGACGTGAAAACTGGTGGATCGCCATTTATCTATTTCTACCGATAGAAAGTTCGTAACCGTTAACTTATAAAACTTATAGCTACTTACAATGTGCATGAATCACACGATTCGTATTCGGCGCTTGACAAATTACATACAATACCATTTACAAAATCTGTAGCCGTAATTTTCCATTGATTACATGACATTGTGCACCTTCATTACAAATCCATTAATATGGTACAATATACGTTCCCTCGCTTTTTATAAAAGGTATATCAGATGTTCAACAAACCAGATACAATTTGATTTATAAAATCTATAGATTTATCCTCCAACATATTATATGACACTGTATGTTCTCGTTGTAAAATTTATAGAACGATATGAGTATTTTAGTATGATATTATTTTCATCATTGTATGACTTTCGTACGGAAATAAATGCGTTTTTTTCTGAGGATCTCGATCGAAACCGAAACGTAAAAGTGAAAATATTATTTTCCATCCATTCGAAGTAGTCGAGGGAAATATTTTAGCCATTCTGAAACCGCAACATCTATTTAATTGATTGATTAGCCACAGTATTTCTCAATTGTTGTACGTTTCAACATTAATTCAATATGGCGATAAGCAAAAGTCAGAGGCATACATTTCATCAATTAATTTGTGAATAAAAAGAGAAAATATATGCATAGGATAGTTCCGTATTGAAGTTTGGAGTAAAAAAACCGATCGTACCTTCACATTTCTCGGACATGATAGCTCATCATAAAATAAAATGTGTGGATAATAGGAGAATTAAAATTAGCAGCAGCACGAGGATCACTGACGTCTCAAATATTACACCGCAGGGTGTTCTATAACGTGGTTCCGAGAACCCAGAGACTTTCAAGAAATTCTCCGGACTTTTTTACGCCCGACGAACTGCGCCCCTTCGAGATGGTGTGTGAGAATCCGCGCGAGATATAAAGTATGACCCTAGCGCGTTTTTGGCACCGGATTACCCGCGTTCTCGTTGCCTTTACTACTGTACGCTTGCTGAATTTTCCAGCCGCGAGGATTTGTAAAATGGCTGATATAATTCATTCGCGCAGAGCACGTACGCGGTGGCCTCGGATTTCCGGAGGACAAACTTCCAGCTCCTCTCTCTGGACCGACACAACGCTTTTCCCGGGTGGCACACGGAAAAGACCGAGGCAGACTCGTGAAAAGGTAGCAGAGCAAAATCGCCGAAATTACTTTTACTATGTACAGAAATTATGTGCTAATTATGTGCCAAATGCTCTGCTAGCATTTTGCGAAGCTAGCAGAGTGCTAACTATATCATCGATATCATGCAATCCAAATATATGGAAGTTAGGTGCTTTGTATGTCTTTCTCCAATACGAAAAGCAAATTGGTCGGGACAGCTCGGTTTACACAATAACACCCTAACAGACCCGACCCAGTTTCCAGAACATTTTTAAGCACACAAATATATCAATAAACCGATTCCATACTAATTATGTGCCTCTCGAATATCCCAAACAGAATTCCAACAACCAGTCGCTTCGCATTGTTACACACCGAGAGATGCCGAGCCAAACTCAGATGCACTTTTTAAGCGATCGAAGATGGCATTAAAGACAATTATATGATAATTAAGTGTCATTTATGTGCTTCCCAAATAGTCGAAAAAATCGGGAGTAACCATTCACAGATATACTTTTTAACGATCAACGATATCATTCGCATTAACACACTGTGTTCAAATTAAGTACTCTTTACGTGCATCTTGAATATTCCAAACTTAGTCGCTTTGCAACGACCCCAGAGGCGCTGAACGAACCTTAGATATACTTTTTAAGCGATCGAAGATGACATTAAAGTCAATTATGTGATCATTTATGTGCTTTTCGAATATCCCAAAGAAAGCTTCAAAAACCAGTCGCTTCGCAATGTTACATCCGCATAAACAGTACTTCATTTCTACACAAATCATGTTAATGATATCGTTGATCGTTAAAAAAGTGTATCTTATAGTAGGTCAGTACCTCTGGTGATGTAACAATACCAAGCGACTGATTTTCGGGATTGTGCTAGGGATATTCGAGAAAGCATTTTTCAAGTGGTCTTATTTAAAAAAACGAATAGAGTACAAAAATGTTGAATTTGCACATAAAAGGCGCATTATTTCTGTATATATAGTAAAAATCATTTTAATGATTCTCAACTAAGAGAGCATCGGGCACTATGTAGTCATTGCAAAAGTCTGTCATGGCAGCGAGTCAAACATTACTGAACATTGAAACTGAAATGAAATTCTATTATGCTAACTTCTTACGGGTTCGACGCAAAGCCAGCGAGCAACGAAATTTGCAGATGGAAATCTTGTGACGGACTATGAACAAAATGTCGTTCAAAAACGGACTGAGGGTTTCCGGTTCATCGGATATAATTGAACGAGTAACGGACGACACTGTACCTGTACATCCCTCAAAGCATTTCTGTGAACTGATAAATCCGTGAGGGATGCAGTGCGCATATGCCCAGCTCCGTATGTGTTAGCCGTAGCGAGCAGCCGCCATGACTATCAGCAGGTCGTCGTTCACGATGCGAAAATTAAATTACCTTCTTGCGCGCGTTCTGCGAATTCAGACAGATGGTCGTCGACCTACAACTACGTACGATCGCAGCGGTACGTTCGAATATTTTTATTTTCTCTTTAGCCCCCAGCTTACCATTCCTTTTTGGGCTTGTTCGGCGCTTTTTGCCTTTCAAATTCAATGAGAACTATGGTGTTCGGGTATGCATGCGCGTAGGTGGCAGGAGGAATAAATCGAGTCAACGTAGCGGATATCGAATCGACGTAAAAGAAATTGCTAAATTCTTTTTTTAATTTTAGAATATTCATGCGATATAATTGTGAACCTATCGTACATTCACAAAATACAAAGAATTCACTGTCGTGTAAAAAAAAAAAATGTTTGTGATAGAGATGTGATAAATCTGTCAATTACAGAAAGTACGCCGTAAAATGAATGATTCTAGACTTGACGCTATGAGACACACCGCAGTCGATATCAAAAACAGTTCACTTATTTATTTAAGGGTACCAAGGGTTTCTGGATAAAAGCGAATTAGGTAGCTCTTAGTTCATTCGTTATGAACATGAACCTAATTTGCTTTTAGCCAAAAACATCCTTCGCACTTAAAAAAAAATAGATAAACAGTTTTTTATGCCAATTGGGCTTATGCTGAATGCACGAAGGAGAGGGTGTGTCGCATCGCCTTAATAGAGACTTCGAAGATGGCATTAGAAGACCACTAAATCTACTATAGCCATCTCCGAAGTCGTATATTAAATTTTTTTACGATAGTATCGGTGACGCGTTCAAGTCTTTTAATATAAAATAATAATCTAATATAATAATACGTATTGTTATAAAGCTAAATTATTGTCGAGAACTCAAAAATTCCGCGTGAGATCGTAAAAATTTGACGTTTTGCTTCCTCATAGAGGAAGCTTGTGACGGTGAAATGTTTTTTTTTCAAGTTTTCAATGTCAACGTCTCCAAAATGTCCTAAAACGTCGAAAAATCATATTTAGAAAAAATGTCTGGATGTGTGTGTGTGTGTATGTTCTGGCACTGTAAAATTGAAACGTCTCTAACTGGAGAACGGTTTGAGCTACAGCGCTCCCGTTTCGCATAGATATTAATTTTACATTTTACGGTATTTTGAAATTTAGAAAAAATGTCTGTTAACGCTCTAATTTCCGTAAATTTTAAGATTTCCGGCTAATTTTTTGTTTTCAAATAGAGTATCATAAAAGAACGATTTGTATTGAATTCGAAAAACATCGGCCAAACGGTTCAGATTTTATACATTTTGGAATTTTTTGAAAAATCGTCGAATTGCTCTAATTTTTGCAAATTTCAAGATATTGTGCTGATTTATTTATTTTTTTTCAATAGTGTATTATAAAGCAAAGTTTGTCTAAATTTTGGAGAGAATCGGTCATACGGTTCGGGTATTAACACGTTGACTACCACGGTACTTTTACTGCCACGACAAACTACGAGTTATCTCATAGTTTGGCAGTCAACGTGTTAAAACAAGCTGCAAATTGAAACTTGTAAATTGCTCCCCCAAGATTCCGAATGATGCTCAATGCTTCCTCTATGAGGAAGCCAAAATTAAGAAAGATAGTTCCTCATACAGAAGACTTTGAGCATCGTGCGGAATCTCGAGGAATCAATTTGCAAGTTTCAATTTGCAGATTGTTTTAATTAACCTTTTATGACTAATATTGCATGGCAAAGAGCTGCAACTTCAATTTATAATAGCAGAACCAATAGCAATTCAGGGTACGACTAAAACATAACATACAGTCACGTAAATCTTAGCGTTGGATTGGATGTGGAATTTTATCAAAAAACTTGGTGCTAAAGTGCTGAGTATGAAAAGCGAGAAGCGCAAGAAATGCAAGTGATAATACGTTTTGTGACCGCAGGTTTTGTTATCATAGTGAGGAGCGTTGATAAGAAGGTGTCGCAAAGTTGTCAGTTTGAACAGAACCGAAACGCTACGAATAATCGAAAGCAGGGATACAAACTCGCATGAATAGAAACCGTCGCGGAATGGGACTATAAAAACCAGAGTGGGGGTAACGAGTTCTTATGGTAGAGCCGAGGAGTGGGGATATTCTTGTGACTCGTAAAAGGTTAACGTCGAAATAATAGGAACCATTGTATGGTAGTTATAAACAATTCCTAACCTAAATATATCATTGTGAATGATTTTTTTTCCACAAGTGACGGTATTTTCCGTTGACCGTAACTTTATTGGAGACTCCACCATAGAAAAACATACGAATGCTCCTTATTTTCGAATGTATGTGGCATTGGCTTAGCTGGTTCTCGATTTGTTCCAAGAACAAACATTGAACTATCGAAGGATCCGAAACGTTGAGCCGCATTGGACCAAGACAAGCACGAAAGCTCGAACTCTCGGTGGGTTCTAGCTTTCGTGCGCTTTTCACGATGACGCAAGTTATATAGTTGCTACTCAAAAGCCATTGAATCTGTGGGTCTAGACGGTGTATCCTGTAATGCTACTTTATACAGTTGATATCGATTTGCTGAGAGGCTAACTTAGCTGTATTCAATTACCGGCACACGAGTAGGAGTGCACGTACGTTCGTTCGGCAAGCAACCTCGACGATTGGAAACGTCAGACGATCAACGAGGTAAACCGATACGGGAGCAGTTCACCCACTCTCCCTCTGGCACCATTGTAAATACGGGAGTGAAACGACGCGCCGGCGAGGTCCGTATATAACCATCGTATACGCGTAGTGTTCTATACTCGATATTTGAACTCTGAGTTTTGCGGAAAAGTTTACTTTTAACTTAAGAATGAAATCTGTATTGGAAAGAAGCAGTAGTTTCTTTCGAGATAAGCGCCTAGTCGGCAAATTTTCAAAGTTTCTTGACAGACTAACGATAGAATCGTTAACTACAAAGTGCAGAGCTTACTCCTTCACGGGTAGCAGAGTTCGCATCTGGCGCAGATTTAGATTTTATCGGTGCGGAGATCCTGAAACTATTTCTATAATCAGAAATAATAGTTGAAAATACTGCAAAAAAATGCAGATTCACCATAAAGTATGCCACTTATCTAATTACATAAAGAAATATCTACTGAGGCAACAAAACACTTTTATTCAACCCGAAAATTGACGAACACTACATTTGTTCTGGATATCCCGGAAATATAAGATTGAGCGCAGCCGCGGTTCATGGAAAACCTTGACGTGTTTCATCGCCACCAAAACCGCAACAGTCGCCTATGGCTATTTTTTACTCAGACACAATTCCTAAAAGCACAGCGCTGAACGTATGGTCGATGAATAAAGTTTATGACGGGCGGTAAAGAATCTAAGCTCGCGAATCGATGCGTTTGCTCATTCATTTGAACAGAAACGTGATACTCGATCGGTGGATTCGACGGACAGAGTATTTCAGGTCGTTATGAGTTATATTTACCGACTGTATAAATACCTTATGCGACATACGAAATTGAGGAAACGGGTGGCCGTATCCGAAAACCGCAGCACGATTGCAACAGCGTGTATGTTGCCATGGTTTCATCCGCAAAAAGTCCTGCTGCCTAAGCCTACATCTAATAATCTGTGAGACATATTTTTCATATGTTTATTAAATTATATTTTAACATAAATCCCCTTGTTCTTGATCCTTGTGCTTCTTCCTGTTTCTAGTGAATTATGTGTATTTTCTTTTTTACTCCCTCTATTCAAACTTTATTCAAGAACTGAATGTGACGTTTGCAAATGAAACCCAGCGTTCGTTTGTTTACTCGCTCTTTTCCTGGGTGGTTTTGGTAGATTCTGGTAGATGACGGGAATTTTTGTCGTCGACGAGAGCCATGGTAACGTCATGCCCTCGTGGGTTTAAGAGTTTTATACTCCTAACTGTTCTCTCCCGTTCAGTACATACATTCGTTCCTGGAAAGGGTTGGATCTAATGTTTAACGATTTCAAACACACTCTGCCAACCCTGTTGAAAAATTTAACTACTGTATGGCGGAATACGTATGTATTACGACTCCAGCAGTGACACACACAAGAGGCGGCGAGAATAAGAATGTGAAGCTACTACTTTTATTATATTCTGATAGAATATGGTTTAAGGTAGTTGTATTGTTACGTATGCTACGAAGTTTGAGGCTAGTTACAAATGTCGTATAAAATAAAAAGTTATATAAGTTATCTGTATTTTATAAATCAGTTTACTAATAAACTTATAAGTTTAATGTGGATCTACTAAATAGTTTCCAGATGAGCTTATTTACAAAAATTCAATAACGTTTGTTGCTGAATTAAATCCCTCAGATTTCGGTTAATCCCGAAATTTCTGTAAGAATTTGTAATTCTGAATCCGATTAGAGATTTTAATGCAATATGATACTTGACAATAGATAAAACTTGGATGAATCTTCCCACTGAGAAAGAAACTAAGTAAAATCAACTAAATTGGCGGTTGCGAGTGGTGAACTGAAATATTTAGTTGATTGAATGAAATCCTGTTTTGATTATGTAAGTATTTAATTTTTTTTAATTTTCAGTTTGTTCGATCAACTGAATATTGGTTCAATCAACAAAAAATTTCGCTCGCCATCCGCGAATACAGATTTAGTTGGTTTTGGCAAGGTTTAATTATTTAGCGTGCCGTTACTTTGTGTACTCTATTGTACACAACGTGAGGTATTTCAGACGTAAAAGTGACTTTAAGACAGACTGGATTGGTTTCGTTGGAAGTAGAGGTAAAAATACGAGAAAAGGGTTTAAAGGGTAGGTGGATAGGTGGTTTAAAGTGCTTGCTTGCCACTGGAGTCCCGCCTTGACTCACTCCGACCCGGACCCGCAGTCTCTCAGCCCATATATATACAATGAGCCAACAACCTCCTGGTCACTGTCCGTCGAGTGAAATACGTTCAGAAATACAAACGGGCATCCATTTGTCGACTGTCGGTCGGCACTCGGCGAAGCTGTAGAGAGGGAGCGGACTAACGCGTGCGAGCTTCGAGTTTTCTTTCGGTCATCAAGCTCTCTCTTTTGTTTCCAACGAGTTTTGCGTTTTCTATTTCTCTTTCCTCGTATCCTCGTTCGCGCACACTGGTTGACCCCCCCCCTACCTTTGGAATCCTGGACGAGATCTCCCTCGCAGTTTAGAATGGACCACTCCATTTCTCAAAGAGTCCAATTTACCGAAAATGGGAAAACCTGACAAAGGGCAAACGGTACGTTCGACCGTCCTACTAGCGATGTAAGAGCCGATTCATCTGTACAGATTTTGCCTGACGGTTATCATACGCGATCGAACTCCAGTAAACTGCAGAGACAGCTTCGTCATACGTACTTATAGTCAAGCACTTCGATTATGTTTTTTCGATTTCGAAGTATTGACGAGCAATCACCTGCCGTAGGTTAAATATATTCCCGTATTTCCTATTGACACTTGCCAATGACGAGTAATAAACGACGTTACCGAATGTTACTCGTCGCACTTGCAAAAATAATAAGAGCATTTCCTACAATATATGAGTTCTCTAGGGATCTCCTTACTTTTACAATATTTTACCATCTTCTCTGACAGAGATCGGCTTTGTTATCCTTTGGATCTGAACGTAAGAATTTGACATATGGAATGAGAAAAATTCATACTTCTCCATCAGCAGACAGCGTGACAGCATCTGACATAGCGTATGAATAAAAATAACGGCGGACAGTCAAATATCTGTCGTATAAAATATTCTTATAGCAAGATACACGTCTCCATCTAGCCATCTATGCATTGCCAGATTCAATGGAAAATACATGTAGCAAACTGCCGCTGTATTCTTAGCTCCATATTTGTAGGAAGAACTGTATCTTATATTGACCAGGTGTTGTAAATATGATTTTCCAGGAAACATGGCAGATGCGATGGGAACACCAATGCATTCATCCATCACTGCAGCAGGTAACTAACATACACCAAATTACGTGTCTTTGTATGTAAAATATTATTTGTACGGTACATACAGAAATGAACACAAATTTATAACCTCCCTCACTGTCTTTTCCATCTTCACCAATTATAGGTTATGTCATAACAAAACAAAATAACCTAAGAAAAATAATTACTTATGAAAAACTTGGAAATCAAGTCAAACTCATTCATTAAGAATTGCAATTGCGTTGATTACGTATCGATATTAATTCGATAATGAGCACGCGGTTGAAATTTGTTATCCCATTTTTTTTTTACGTTATTAATAAAGTATTGCTGAAAACTGTTTACGTTTTTACTAGAATTACGACTTTTACCAATCTAGGTTAACGATTTTTTTTATTTGAAAATATTACTAAAAATGATTATGAATTAAGGGCTTCAAAAGAGTATCACAAATCGTTTATAATGAGTGTATTGTGAAAAACCATTAATATCAATAAACAAAATGTATGCCGTCTTCTTTTATTAATTTCATATGACAGTTAAAGGTTTGTTGCGTGTCTTTATAAAACAATTCTTTTCATTTGACAACTTGGAACTTTTCCCCGTGTAATTCGTTTATAAAAAAATGTGTACTTTGAGTGGTTGCGCGGGGTGAGTTTTACACATCAAATAGTTTATCGCAGCGTCACGTCAATGCTGCTGGTCGTAGACCATCACTTTTGCGCACACGGTACTTCGGAGACTTCGAATGAATGGTCAGTGCATGCAGGCGGTTGTAAAAAAGTTCTCCTTAACACTAAGCTTCGATTTTTGGACGCTGGGGTGTAAAACTCACCCTGCGCGACCATTTCTGAGTTAACGAATTTCATCAACGCCTTCTGTGTTGTAAAAGAAGTGTAGCCGTGTCTGTTGGACAGAATGAAGGTCAAATTTAGCGCGATTCACGACATAAACGCAAAGCTTTTTTTACAAAACCTGCACCTGTATACACGGAAAAAAAGAAACAGTAAAAAAACAGGGGCTACACAGTTCGCGCTAGACTCGAGCAAACACTGTTGTATTTATAATATTAAACTGTAAATAAACCAGTGTACACTGTCAAAATCTCAGTGTGCACTGATGCACCTCAGTGTGCGCTGATGCATCTCAGTGTGCACTGATGCATCTCAGTGTGAACTGATGCACAGATTTGCAGGAAAAGTCGTTATTTTTCTAAGAAAGAACCTAAATTACTCTGTTGCACTGTAAAATTAAATAGGTGGCCCTGTTTTTTTGCAGTTTATACTGTGATTTACGCTGTTTTTTTCCGTGTAGACCGAGACGTACGGAGTTGCGCTTTCCTTATATTTACGTACATATAACTTACACACTACGCGGGCATCTAGTGTATTGCCGCGAAGTAATTAATTCTTCTACTCGAACTGAAGAAGCGTATCAACTTTTGGTCGACCAAGAGTGAAAGAACAAAAATACAGCACGGGCTGCACGTGTGAAATTGACTGTGTACTGCGGTATTATGTATCGTTTGACTGAAGTTTAAGAGGTATCATGACTGAAAGCAAGGTATCGTGAAAGTATCGAATTACATGATTGTACCCTGGTACGACTTAGAGAATGATAAAAAAAAGTAAACATTGGCTGAATCAATAACTGACAAAACATCACTAGAAAGATATCTGCAGCGTTTAACAGGTTTCATCTTATCTTTACGGAGAGAATGAGACCTCAGCATGGACACCAATCAATACATCCAATCTAAGTTATTTATGCAGGCTGCAACGCAATCTCATCATTGAAAATCAGCGACATTTGGGTGTAACTCGACCACCTCGATCCTCTACATTGTTGATTCTGTCTTCAGCTACTAGATCGCACGTTATTCAAAGGGAACTGAAGCCACACTTGACTTCAAAGATTACGGAATGGAACGGCGGAACAGAGTAGGCGATTAGCCAGGAATCGCGGTGTAGATCAGTACTATGCCAGATTAAGGGGTGATTCGCCCCGAAGAATCGCGACTACACGTAGAAGCTGGAATATGGGATTTAGATTACATTTGCTTCTCCTGCATCACGACGGGTGCTTTGCAGGCTGCGAACGTGCAAAGCCAGAATAAGACCGTCAGTCCCCTCTATACCATTGTATAGAGAATACCATCACAGTACATATAGCACTGGCCGTTTCCTACCCATGGTAGGTATACGGATCTATACAGAAAAGTAGGAATAGGTCTGGCGAACGAAATATGTGGACCGCCAACCGACCGTGAAACACGCGATTCAATGGCATTTGGCTGGGAGAGACGACTCGAACGAGGTTCATGGCCGACGATATATATATATATAGTAAGGGATTCAACATTTAGCGGAGGCGCACAGGTTTGTCAGGCGCATAAAGTTAAACCGTGAGGTTTTTGGGGCCTCCATCGCTGCTACGGCCTCGATAATATCGTTCTATCCCGGATGCTCCAGCCTTTTAGATCCAACCGCAGACTTTGCAATACCCCGCTCTTGACGCAACTCGGGTTTAAAGTCTATTTTCATTGCGTTTGACAGTAGCGGAACGGGAAGTATTGACACGTTAAGGGATTTGACGTTCAGCGCAAGAAATATAGATTTCCGTAGACGATTTTCAAAATGATGGTTTAGTTAGAAAAATACACTGTCAATTACATTTCCACCTCACATACTTATTCTTTTCTGTTGGCCACAAATACAGGGTGCGCCATCTCAATCTGGTCGATGGAAGTATTGAATAACTCTGACAGATTTTAACCGACCAGCGTCGTACAACACGTTTCGTATAGGTTATTTTAGTACAATTTCAACCATGTATCGCTATACGCCGAAAGAACGCGCCGAAATAGTTTCGCTTTACATTGAAAATAATCGGAAGCTGAGCCGGATTTTTGGGAGCGAATTCTGATGACCGACGAGGCTCATTTCACCCTCTCTGGCGCTGTCAACAAACAAAACTGTCGCATGTGGGGCACCGATAATCCTCATATTATTCACGAAACTCTATTGCACGATGAGAAAGTGAAAGTTTGGGCCGGTGTTTGCTCAAAAACCACCATTGGACCATTTTTCTTCAGAGCTGGTGAAACTGTCAATGGGGATCGATATCGGTGGATGTTGGCACACTTTGTTTTACCACAAATGCGTGAAAAAGGTCTTAAGGAATTTTGGTTCCAACAAGATGGTGCGACATGTCACACTGCGCGCTCAACAATGGACTATTTGCGTCGGAAGTTCCCAGGACGTGTGATATCAAAGAAAGGTGATATTGACTGGCCACCAAGATCGCCGGATTTGACTGCACCGGACTTCTTCTTGTGGGGATTTTTGAAAAGTAAAGTCTATGCCAACAAGCCGAAGACCATAGAGGAGCAAACAACATTCGAGCCGAAATCGCAGCGATATCGCCCGAGACGCTGGCAAATACAATGGAAAATGCCGAAAAAAGAGCTCATTTTTGTCTCAGTAATAAAGGCGGACATTTGATCGATGTGGTTTTTGGAAACTAATCAAAATAAATTGTAATGAATCAAATTTAATAAAAAAATACGACTTCGTGAAATCTGTTGAAAATTCTCTAAGTTATTCAATACTTCCATCGACCAGATTGAGATGGCGCACCCTGTACTTTCCTATAAATAAGTTAAACAATTTTTATTTGGTAACATAAAAAAGCTTTCGAACGTTTTGTGCATAATTTTGTTTCTCGAAAATTTTAAATTTATTTATGTTATTCTATACATTCGTTAACAGTTAAGTGTCAATTTAACTGGTTATGCGAATAACCAACGACGCTTTGATGCATGCCAGATTGCATGGTTTAAACAGCAAAGTTTAGGTATGACCTAAGTGTTATGCTTAAACTACTTAAGTATTTACTAGCTATGCAAGGCAGCGACAATGGTTGGTGGTTCAGGAAGAATGCGTCTGACGTGTATGATAAGAGAATCTGTGATTAATTTATTATGAAAAGAGGTACCTCGAATCCATTTTAAACTTTGACGTAAGCCCTCGAGTTTCAAACACGCTTTTCTAATAAGGTCTTCATCGAGTGCAACTGTATCGGAACCTGCTTGTGTTGTATTATAAAGGATAAATATAGTTATACGCATCATTTATCAACTGTACACTTTACGATGGTATTTCCGTCTGTAATATATTTTCCAAGCGTGATTAATTAATGTGCGGAATGTATATCAATTTACATTTCGCAATGTACTGGAATATTATGCGAATAAAGTATTAAAATAAATCTAAAGTTCAACTATCTAGAAATTAAGTTGTGAGTTAATTCTAATTGTATACGAAAAAAGTCGATTAGTAGCCAAGTTTGTGGCATAGCGGAATATCTTCTACAGTCTTCTGAACTTGGCACAGATAAAAAATTAATTACTGTAGCGGCATTAGTCAACAATGTGCTAAAGTATATATTGAGAGACGTAGATTACCGTTTAACTGCATCTCACAGTGTACATGTCCCTTGATCTTGGCCTCGTGCTTCGATGGAACAAGAATTTCTCTCTTGCTACATACACCGACGAAAGTAAGTTATTGGAAATGTTTGGTAGTAATACTAGCAGTACTTTCAGTAGTAATCCGTGCAAAGAAAGAGAGAGAGAAGCGTTTATGATTTCGCGTTTGCTACGGTAGACGAGAAGTACTATTAATGGTCACGAGGCCAGAGCAGTGAGCTGCAACGATTAACAGGTCTGGAAGCAACGATTCATCTACTAGCATACACACGTAACTACATTATGGATTCTAGAACGTGGTGCACGAGTTTAGCGCGGCAAACTAATTATTAATTGCGTTACGGAATCGTTAATAAGCAAAACGACGAATACTGGCACGTGGATTAACGTTAGAGTTGCAATATCAAACGTAGAGACATATACAATACAAATATATATCTATACCGCACAGTAAAGTTCATAGGATTAATAAAAAGTCCATTGCAGATGCATGAAGAGAAAAATTAATTTTTCTTTGGCTTCACCGCACTCGAACGGTGATGTATCGTGGAATAATAATATGAGGACTTTGTACAACAAATGTGTACCTTTCACCGAGTAGGGTGTTTGTTGCTGCGAGTTTACGATACACTGTGTCTTTGGTACATATGTAGAGATCCTTACTGTGCTGCAGTGTTGTATATTTTCGAAACAATTGAGTGACGCTAAGCAGGACTCTGTCATACCACGAGGACTCTACTCGAATGACGCCGTAATGCATCGCGCCTTATGCAATCGTGCACGCATGTGATGCCTATACATACGTAATTCGATATCAACGATACGACCTTCGTGCGGATCATGTATACATGCAATATTATACGATGGAGTTTATCGGAGTGTTGTATATTATGCAGATGCCATGAACATATCGCAGGCATCGTCAAAGTCATTTTACATCATATAGCTCAAGGATCATATCGTTACCCATATCCGTATTGATACAATAAATCGTCGGTCATGTTTGTTGCTTTTGATGCGAGCTGTCGACGCTCATGATTGGCCAGCAAACACAGCACTCACTCGCGTATGGCTAGCTAGTCACCCTGCCAGGTTTTAGTTAAACTGAGGTTAGGTTAAAACGTATAAAACAACAATTTTTCGGTATTTTATAAATCAGTTAATTTACTAATAAACTTGAATTTTTATCAGTAAATTAAATAGAGTATCTAGATTACCTTGTTGATAAGAATTTAAAAAAATGTGTTGTTGATTTGAGTAGTTGTGATTCAGCTGATCGCAGAAAAATTTGCCATTTGCGTGTCGTACGTCGAAATTTCCAGTCAAAATATTCGACAAGGCACATATTTAAGGTTGAATCGAAATTCTCATAACCTGACTTGCAAGTAGCATATTTATTTTTAGCTCTATTTAATCGCAATATGCATACAATTTCGTAATATAACAGTATTAATTTTAACGGATTTTAAGTAAAACTTGTTGCTTATAAAGGGTGGTTAAATTTTAAGGGCCGATGTTGATTTTGAATAAAACACAAATTATTTAGGAAATTATTGTCAATTCTTTTTATTATGATAATATGGTATGGTTCAATTATGTATGGAACAAAATATCGGTCAAATGGCCGCCGCGACCTCGGCGGCACACCTCCATCCGATGGTCCGAATTTTCGATGACGCTTAGGCATAATTGAGGTTCTATGCCGTTAATGTGCCGAATTATCTCATCCTTTAGCTCTTGAATTGTTGCTGGCTTATCGACGTACACCTTTTCTTTCAAATAACCCCAAAGAAAGAAGTCCAACGGTGTCAAATCACATGATCTTGGCGGCCAATTGACATCGCCACCACGTGAGATAACACGGCCATTGAATTTGTCGCGCAAAAGAGCCATTGTTTCGTTAGCTGTGTGGCAAGTGGCACCGTCCTGTTGAAACCACATATCGCCCACATCCATATCTTCCAATTCGGGCCATAAAAAGTTCGTTATCATCTCACGATAGCGAACACCATTCACAGTAACTGCCTGACCGGCCTCATTTTGAGGTGGACGGCTCTTCAGCCACACTATCGCGAACAGCAGCAATATTTTCTGCAGTACGAGCTGTACGAGCATGCACTGGTGTTTTAATATCTCCTACAGACCCGGTTTGCTTAAATTTTTGCACGATTTTTTCGATTGTACGCACATTTGGGCGATTAAATTGACCGAAAAAATCACGAAGCGCACGATATGCATTTTGATTTGAACGCCCATTTTCATAATAAGCCTGAATAACTTTAACGCGTTGCTCGATTGTGTATCTTTCCATGGTTCAAATTGAGTTAGTCTGAAATTGAGAAATGTCAAATGAAATGCAGAAAAAAACTTGACGTTTAGGTGTGGTTCACATTCAACATCGGCCCTTACAATTTAACCACCCTTTATGATCGGTCAAGGACCGCATTATTTTATCAGTGCAAAGCTACAGACTTAATGCAAAATCCATGTAGGATTTAAAACTTTATCTAATACCTACAAGAACACTTAACGTTTTTTTTTCACATATTTATTATAGTTTTACATAGAATCTTAATGAATTAAAAAAATAGTACCAGTGGATTGACTCATTTGGTTAATTTTCTTTCTCATGAATGCAAATTAATCATATTTAACCACTCGTCAAGTACTTGCACGATGTAGTTCTTTATTAAAAAATTTTTACTCTTGACTGCAAAAAACTATAATTAAAACGTCCTGAGCTTTAAAGCGTTTTCATACGAAAATAAATCCATAAAGAATGAAATAACTTCCGATGTCATTTTAGTTAACTTCATATTGAAATTACAATTCATTTGCCGCTGTCACTACAGTCGGAAGACGTCTTATTTTCTTTTAATTGTTCTTTTAAATTAGAGTTCAGACGCCAGCATGTTTCTTGATACGTAAAAGACGATTGCAATGTTCAATAGACGTCTCCCGAGTTTAGTGACAGCGGTAAATGAATTATTATGATTTAAATATGAAGTTAACTAAAATGTCATCAAAAGTTACTTCATCCTTTTCAAATTTATTTTCATATGAAAACTTTTCAAATATAAAGTTCTGTTTATTATAGGTTTTTGCAGTCGGGAGTTTTAAAAATGTTTAATTTTTTTATTTCATACTTTTTAAAGATTGTTCAATGTGACTTTTTACAGCATTTTTATAATCGCTATATATTTTCATAGTTACGATATTTTTTGAAACTAAAACGGTTAAATAATTTTTAATAACCGTAATTTATTTAATCGCTCAATCATTTTTGCACTCTTACATTTAAAATTAAAGCAACAAAGTTAATTAGAAAAGTATAAAGTTGTCATAATTTTAAATAATTTATGTTTATTTTATCATTCAATTATTTTTGCACTCGTGTATTTAGAATTAAATCAACAAACGCGATTAGAAAATTGCGTAATCTTTCTCTTACTCCACCGCGAGTGCTCTGAAGTTAGGTACAGATAAACGATTATCTACTATAGAAATGACGGCTATCTTGAGGCAATTCGATATATACAACCGTGCTTTTCATGCATTATTTTTAAACGCTTTTATCTTTCTGACATCTAACTTAATATATACAATCTAGAACAAAAGTGGAGGTTACGATGCACAGAATCTGTGTACCCAATTCTATTAAGGCATCTTTAGCGGATTCGGAGAACATCGCACGTATAGAAACTAGCATGTTCGCGTTATGCCAGTGAAACGCATATTCCCGCGTCAGGAGTAAAAAAGGAAATTCTTGAACGAACAGAAACTATTTCATCTGTATCTGTGTGCTTGACTTTGTGATGATCCCTTTGCGTTTACCGTCAAAAGACCCAATTGCGTTTACCACCGTCGATGGTCTATCATAGCTTGACGTTAAGCATGTTTCCCGAAATACCGACAACCCCTTGCAGCTTCTGTTGAAATTCAACCTGCCATGCTGGAGGCAGCACTACAACCGACATCGACGCGTACATCCAACCTCGACGAACCTCAAAGGCTTCGAACACGCTGATATCAAACGCGTTTACTACATCGTATAACGGATAGGAGAGCAGTGGGATGCTTGCACAGAGTCTCGATTGCCAAGGCAGCATCAGCTAACGCTATTGTTAACAGGACCACTATATACCTATAGATATATATGTCTCTCGCTTAGGTACCCAGTACCATTCGGTATGATCGGATGCAGCGAGAAAACGATTTCGCTTTGCGCTTCCAACATTCCATTAAAATGAGAATATAGAGATGCTTCATCTTTTTACATCTACCGAATTATTTTCCACCAAAATTGCACTGCACTCTGAATCAGGTTTAATTTTAAATCCGTGTAAATTTCGAAGCATTTCTATCTTTGTTTGGTAAAATTTTTAGGTACAAAGGGGAAAGTTTAAAAAAATTCCTGGCATTGTGTTTCTCGTGGTATGATTGTTAAGCTTTTAGCAAGCGTAGAAATAAACCCTCATATACAAATTCTATTATTTATCCAATATTTTGTCTAGATATATATTTTTTATCTCAGCTGTGAGCAGAACAAAAAAAAAAGTGCCCTTAATAATTCAGTTATAACAACATATATCTTCTCAACCTTTCTGAATTTGCAGAATCTATTAATAAAACTTGTTAAAATTGAATTTGAGCTTCACTATAAAATTTCATCGAATTTCGTTGAGAACAAAGGCGTTAGGAATTTTTTGAAGTTTTCCTCTTCGTATCTAAATAACTCACGAAATAATGGATACAATATTTTGAAATTGACGGAGATTTTAAGTTAAATCAATCTTAGATATAATACATTTTTTTGGTGTACACAGCTAAACAGATGTATAAAGCTAGAACAATTCTATAGTCTCTTTTTGTAGTTGTAATAATTTAATATTATTTAATAGTAAAGAAGATCTCTTCAATAATTTCACTCTCTTTCGTTTCTTCTCTTCTTTTTCTCTCTTGTGCACAGACATCTTTTCGTGTGTTTTTTTTTCTTCCGCGCCGGAACCTTGGTTTGATATATAAAAGGTAGATAAGAGTATATAGATATAATAGTGTAGAAGATTCGAGGTATTGTACGTTTCCTTATCGACGTCTCGGCGTGTTTGGCTGCTGCGCGTGACACACAAAGCGATTCGGAAGGAACGTCGGGAGATACGCTATATAGCGTCTGAGAAAAATGGACGAGCGATCCTTTTAGTTACTCTCGCTTCCCCGCCCGCATCACACTCCACGCTTTTCCAACATGCTTTGATGATTCCCTTTGCACTCTCGTGTTTTCCCGACTGCGCCAGGACTCTACCATCCGATTCCAGTTTCCCGTCGGCGCGTGCGATAAGCGGGTCACAGAAAGGAAACGAGGATATAGCCGCGTTTCGACGAAACGTGAAAAGGTCTTGACGTTTTTAGCTGAAGAGAATCATTAGCTTGGACGAATATTATATTTAATATCGAAATAGTCGTTCTTTGACGAAGAATTAATTAATCAATTAAGTAGTTATCTAAATTAACACTCGTGTAAATAGAAAATCGTTTCTCATAATGTACTTTTGTTACTGTGGCATCATATGGTTGTATTCGGAATTCCAATTTGAGATAAGTGAATCTTATGGTTCAAAAGATTAATAACCGATCATAACCGTTGAGACTATTCTAATCAACATAGTTAAAACACAGGTGCTTTACGCGAGTTATTATACAATGCGTTCCTTCTAACGATAATTTGTTAACAATTTTTTATTTAGCAAATATATAATACTTCATCCAGACTACGCTCTCGATTTCGAGAGTGGTCAACGGAGCAGCAAGTAAAATTTCCGTAAAGGTGTTCTTGCTACAGGGATCTGTAGTCGCAAATAATGAATGTAAATACGGTATTTAAGAGTGATAATTTGTTTTGAGAAATTGATTGAATCCAAGCAGAGTATCGTTTAGTCGCGTAGGGAGCGTACGTTCGAACGGTAATTCGAGACGACTCGAGAAATCCTCGAATACTTTGCGTACGTACTGCCGTATGTAGCGAATCGGAAAGATGCAAGATCGGTCGAGAAGATCGTGACGATTCAGGTGACTCACCGTGTCGAGATTGAACAGGCTCGAGACTTTCTTGAGGAACCCGTCCTGCGACTTCTTCTTCCTTCGTGTTGTCATCTCCTCGAGCGTCACGAGTTTCAGCGTTTGCACACTCGAATAGTACAAATATCTCAAGTAATCCAAGTAATGTGGGAGGAGAGGCTCTTAGATCGAGCGTTGGCACATTTTAATCCTTTATTCCTTGATATGCACTACACTGCACTCGCGAGCGTTCTCAACACAATCAATTACACTGTACTCAAGACACCTATGAAAGATTTTAAACCAACTTTATTATTTTATTCTCTGAAGCTCGTTTGGAATACATGATTGCGAAAAAAGATGCGAAGCTACGAAGGAGTAGCGGCTGAACTACTTTTAGAACGCTTTACCAACAAGTAAAATGTACTAGTTACGGAAGAAATGACTTTTCATTTTTATTTAAGTCGATGTGATAACTTCTCCCCTCCCCTCATGATTCTGTCCCAGTCGGTATCAAAAACTGTAATCCAATTTACTCAGAGACGATTGATGTTTGAGAGAAAAAAAATTTAGTTCCACTGCAGAGAAGACAAACGAAGTGAAACCGATTTTCCTTTCTCAAAAATATTAACCGGCTCTGAGTAAATTGGATCACAGTTTCTATTACCGATTACTGTTACCGAAGGTGTGTCACATGAGCTTACGGTGACTGCCGTCCTCTCGGGCCTAGTTGGTATTAGAAATTGTAATCCAATCTACGCAAATACGATTTATGGTTGAGAAAAAACCAAATTCGTTCTAACTGAAGAGTAGATAGACGAAGTGAAACCGAATTAGCTTTTTTCTCAAACATCAATCGTATCTGAATAGATTCGATAATAGCTTCCGTTACCGATTGCAGTTTCTGAATGCGTGTCACGTCACCTCAAGTCTAAGCCAAGGAACAAGACTTGTTTGTGATTAAGTGTTTCGACTGTGCCGTACTGCTATAAGTTGTTCACTGACAGTCACCCGACAGCGACGAGCAAACGCTCGTATGCCGTTAGAAATATAGTTACGAAATCGTCTGTTTGTGAAAACAAGGCGGGAGATACAATCGCATGTGCCCTCGGTTGGCACATGCGCTTACTTGGGCCCTTCTATAAACCCTACGAGACGAGTTTACGCAGGTGGATGTTACTTTCACGGTATGCCACACGCGTTAACGTGACAGAGAGTGCAGAGGGAACGGCTAAAATGGGTAGGGGGAAGATGGGGGGCTACGTTCAGGTACCGTGACCGAGGGTTAGGTCGCAATCCGCGTGCACCCCACTTTTTTTCGAGACAGAGACCTCGCTACGTGAATCTTATTTCTAGAGCGCAGTGTGTTGCAGGTGTATAATATGAAACCTGTTACATAGCTCGTAAAACATAAATCGTTATGTATATCGCCGATAAAAATAAAGGAAATGTATATTCTCGATGGAAAGTTAAACTATTCGATGCGTATACGGCTTGTAGATCACAGAGAGCTAAATCTGTGTACGACTGCAAAGTGTCAATTGAAATTCCTCGATTAATTGAGCCAAATGGTCCAAAGTGTCGAACAGGGTTGGCGGATTAAAATCCCGTGAAGAAGAAGGCCTGGAAAAAAGGCGGATGGAGAATGGAGAAAAATGGAGAAAAAAGGTTGCGGAAAAAAGTCTCGGTGGGTGGCAACATCAATATGTCATCATAAATGCTATCCAAGTCTGTAGGTCGCAAAAAGGACGGGGTCAAGGGTGCGATTTGAATGGCCAAAGGCAAAAAGCAGAGCAGCCCCCGAAATACAAAAGAATATATATTTTTTTTAAGCATTGCGCATGTGCTTTTTATGTGTGGATGCATGTATATCGAGGCATGTTTGTGTATTTAAAGTGTCTGCTCTCTATGCGTGTATGTGTGTGTGCATTTTAAATGTTTGCAACCTGTGTGTATGTGTACGAGCATTCATGCGTTGCTCCGATAAAATTTTTTTCAATCGAACTCTCTTCTGGGATTTGACCTAGAAAACGGCACATGGTTAACATCAAAATCAATGCGAACTCGTTCTTTCCGTGGCCTATACTGCACGCAAATAATAATGAATTCCACGCGTGTACAGCGCTGAAGAATGCACATTGATGCTAGCAGCAAAGTATGCGTCCCGGCATCGAGCGACGCTTAACCTAACCTTACACTGCGACACACATATCTATAGACAGTGCCGACCGCGACTCATTTCTCGCTCGGTTACCCCCTCCGAGCCGTAACCCGGACCACTAGCTTATTTCCCGCCGCCGCTACTCCCCTTTCGGACGTCAGGAACGCGATCGGTGACAATACGATCCACGAATCGGTCTAACGACTCTTATCAATAAAAACGAAACATATGTGTACACGTCGAGAAAAGAAAGGATGCAGCACCGACCCGAAAGATCGTTATAAATCTCAGCCGGTTTTCAGGGCCAACACCCAAGCGGTATAAACGACTTCTGGATCACTGGGTGACTCGCGCTATCACCGCCCTTTTTCGGGTACATATCCCTTGACCACCGGATACACCGCACTGCACTCTCGCGACAAACTGGTACGATTCAATACGATCGAGACGAGAGACAACAAAAGGCTAAAAGATCGCGCGAAGGAGAGGCGTCACGCGTCGACCGGCGATCGACAATTTTTCACGATCGATCTAACCGCCGCGAAACTCGTTCGTCTCCCCGCCGAATCTCGGCAACTCGGCGCACTGTCATGTGTGAAGAATTTGAGGAAAAAATTATAATAATACAGGAAACCGCACACACGCGCGAAAAGATCCAACGTATGTCGATACGGCTCGCGGCGTCTCGCGTAAACAGGTTGCAAAGTATGTGTATCGCTCGGCTACCGTAGTACGTTGGTTCGACTCGGCTCCGGGTAGCCTCGTGCACTGACTCTCTCGACGCCGTGCGACGCCGTGGCTACGTTCACGTGCAAGATTCACCTCCGCTCACTCTTTCGAGGTTCTCGGGTCACTTGTGCTCGCGCTCACTCCCGCTGCGTTACGCTTGTTCGCTCACTCACGGTCATTCGTTCTCGAACAGCAGTTACAGCCTACAGCATCAGCGAGCAACAGCTACAGCATCAGCAGCAGCAGCTTCGAAAATTCCGCCACGTATACTCTGCTGTCACAGCGCTTCTTTACTCCGTGGGAACAAGCTGCACTTAGCGGACCACACTCACGAACTCGTATTATAACTTCATACAGATTTATCGTACGCGTCATATAGTACAGAGAACGCTGTAGTGATCGGACACTCAAGCAGACGAGGAAATCAGTTGTACAGCAAGTCGTTCTAATGTCGGAAATACACAAAAAAATCTGCCAATCACTAGTGCTGAGCAGTTGCTGTATTTATTGCTCTCTCGCTGCCAGCGCGATTCTCTGTGTACTACTATACTCTCGTCCGTATAACAGCGATAATATATACTTTAGTCGTATAAAACGCGCGGAGATACGATACACAGTGTATACAGAGTGTGTATAGCGTGGCTTCGGTTTACTCGACTATGACAACTACCGCGTCAAGTTCCACGAGCCGGCGATCCGACAAGTTTAATAGTGAATCGTTTTATATTTGACAAGTCCGCACGTGGTATTTTGAAAGGTATTAGCGAGAAACTTTCGAGTTTCACTGGTGGCAAACGATAGCCACGTTGACGTGAAAAACGGTGCCTGCTGCGGGTCCCGTATGCCCACAGGCCGGCACAACACTTGTTACGTTGTTAACCGAACGCTTGACGGAACTTCCCGAATCGCCACGGAACTGCGCGATTCCTCGAGCGAGATCGCGTGGGCGATCCTGGAAACGTACTAACTTACCTGCAAACGTATGCCAGGTGCGTGAGGTTTGACTGCGCTTACCTGCAGGTTGCGCTTGTTCTTGGCAAGCAGAGCTGTTTCACGTGAGACACGCGCGCTCCGATGTAGCACCAGTTGTAACTATGTCTTTATACCTGCCGCGTAGCAAAAGTACTTGACAGGTATGGTGCTGCTGGTGGCTGAATAACTAAACTTGTCTCGAAGGAACGAACGAACCGTACCTTTCGCGGCCAGGCAGATTTTCTACCGAACTTGCAAGTGGATCATAACGTGTGTTGTGTTTTGTTGCACATCACAAATACTCGATGGAATATATGACTTTTTCGTTTCCGAGTTTCATAGAGGAAACTTTGTTTTCATTATTTTGATAAAAAATTATTTCAATGTCAGAATACTCCAAATTGTCCAAAACGTTGGGAAAAGTAGTTTAGGAAAAAAGTCGTCCGTCGCCCCCCCCCCCCCCTCCGTCGCGCGTGTACACACACACACACACACACACACACACACACACACACACACACACACACACACACACACACACACACACACACACAAAATTTAAAACGTAAAATTCGAATGTCTATACATTTTATCGTAAATCGCAACAATAAAAGAGGTCACTAGCTCGGCCTAATTGCTCTAACGATTGTTGAGCTATTAATTATTGAATTTTGGAAATCTTGCACAGACACAGACGCACACACGCACACACACACACACATGTGTTATTGTTGCGATTTTCGATAAAATGTAAAGACATTCCAATTTTACGTTTTAAATTTTAAAAAAATAGGATGTAATCGCTCTAATTTTCGTACAATTTCGTATTGAATTTAGGCGGAATCCGAAAGAGGATCGGATTCATTGGGATCTTGAAGTTTTCAAAAATTTGACGTCTTTGCACTAATTTTCGTAAAACTTGAACTGGCAGCTTAAAACTTTCTAAATAAACGACGTACTATTAAATGCACTTCGTACAGAGTTTCGTTAAATTCTGCAAATTGAATTGAATTCTTGAATTTGTCACTACTCCAATTTTCAAAAATGCTGGGACAACGAACTTAAACTTCTTGCACATACTTAATAGCGTTAAAGAATGTTTGGTATTAAATTTGGCTAAAATTTTTCAAAAAGTTTAAACGTTACACCAGATTAAATTTTTTACTTCAATATCGTTTTTGTTGGTAAAAATGAAAGATTTTTAGATTAAGAATCACTTGAGCAGAGAGTAGGCATTATTTATGTATTGCAATTTTGGGAGTTTGAACGTTTTCAATTGAAAGACTCGAATTTTGTGAAGCTGTAAACTGAAGTTCGTTGAAAATACGAGTGCTCCTTCAAAAGTAAAAAAATACAGTTGCAAAGTAGAACCTTGCACGTTGTTTCCTCATTCTTTTGATATATCGTCCACAAAGCTTCCTTGAAGAGGAAGCCAAAAATGATAAGCGGAGTTCGTCACAGAGGAGGCTGTGTGAATGATGGGCCAAAAGAATAATGAAGCGAAGTGCAAGATTCTACTCGGCAACTTTTTTTTTGTGAATTTATATTCAATTGACATTGTTATTTGAAGCATTCTGAATACAAATATCATTACAGAACCATAAAAATCGCGATAGATCACTCAAACATGGTCCTCAATGGTGGCTTCGTTCATATTTTCTTAATAATAATTATGAATCTTCAAAAAATAAGAAAATGTGTAAAGTTCGCAATTTAATATATTATTCGAATTAAAAGTTCATTTATCATGACATAAATATGCTCTAGAAATGTACAAGGTTCTTGCAAATTGAACTAAATATTCAATACACAAACACGCAATGCCACTCACTATATACAGGAAAGTCGTGTAATTTGTGAATCGTCTGCCTAACCACATATACATCAACCAGATAGAATCAAGCGAGCGAGCACATAAATGATATCTGAGGAAAAACCGTTCTCTATCCGTCAGGGTCACAGCAGACCATTTAAATTTAATGGGCCAAACAACATGCGACTCCTGACGCTTAAGTACACAATAGCTACAACAGGTATGTGTATGCGTTATTAGTATGTATTTTTTGGTGTGCGTGATGGTGCACACGCGAAAGAAAATTGTTCGTCCCCACTGAACGTGTGAATGATCGAATAATGTGATGCGATGTATCTTGAAAGTCCGCATAATTCCTCAACAGTACTACTCATAGTACATTAGAGCTTGTAAAATATGAACCTCAAGTTGCTGCAATTCTTGTGCTACGTTGTAGAATTGAGATCTAGAGGTAAAAGGAAAAAAAAATGAAAATAGTAAAATAGAGAGGAGCGAAAGGGTAGCTCGCAAGGTACATTCTAAGCACGTAGATATGTGTTCTGGCCACAGGTGTAAGATGTATAGCGTAGAGGACTCGTGTGTCCGCGTTAACGCTCCAAGCTATATGACCCGGAAACTTAAACGAACCTTTAGAACTTGGAGAGAGCCAATTGAGCCGCAGAATATCACGACGGAACCCTGTTGGATGGCGTGGAAAACGCCTGCAGACTCAGGTTGGCGCGCACAGATGTATAGTCTGTGGTAGGTATACGCCAGCTTGGGAAGAGCGCAAACGCCGTTCGAGATCTACTCCAATTTGCATCTTTTATGAGGTGAACTATATAGAGGAAAATGTTCCCGGACTGCCAGCAACGATACTGGATTTTATGGTTTACGTGTAGAGAACGTCCGCACGAAAATTTTCATAAGAATTCATTGAAAAAGGAAATCTTTTCATAAATTTTCTACCTGTATTTGTCTAGACGAGAAGAACTGTTTTTAACTTACTCAATACATTCGAAGCATTTAAAGAGAGGAAGTGTTGTAATTTTTAAAAAATTAAGTGTTAGATTATGGTATAAATACCTGAGCGAAGTGTTCTAGAATACAAAAAAGCATTCACTCATTTTTGTATGCCTATCTATCTGTCTGTCTGGCTGGATGTGTCGTCCGACAAAGCAATAACTGTTTTAAGAGGCTGCGACTCGCAACTAAGTTTGATGCGTGTCTTCTAAGTATAAAATGTAGTTTTGGTATTAAAGTTCGAACGTAAACACCAACCGCCTTTGATATGATATCACAAATGTGAACAATAAAAAATGGTAAGATTATTTTTGCACGGCAGTCTAAGTAAAATAAGGATGAAAGTAGAACCTTGCATATTGTTCCTTCCTCATGTTTAACTTTATAAGAAGCTACCTTCATGAGAAAGCAATTTGGTAAATTTTGGCTTCCTCATAGAGGAAGTTCTGTGAAAAGTGGAAAACAATCAGGAGGCAATCTGCAAGGCTAATGAAAAATGAAGTAGCCGGTAGTCGGGAGTGCGCCTGCAGGGACAATAGTATAAGAGACAGCCTGTTGCTAAAGGCCATTTCACGCAACATCACCTCGTGAGTACCTACGTTTCGTACCTTTACGTTATGTCTCGTATCTTGTGACGTGATATTCAAAAATTCTAATGGTGAACGTAAATTGTTGTTATTCTACGAGATTAAAAAAATGTCTGTCTATATCGTTCGATACTTTACTCCAGTAATTTTCTGACAATAACTTGACACCCATTGATATGTGATGATAAAATCACAAGTTGCGATTACGCGATTTATAGTTTTTTTTTAATTTACGGATTTTACGGCATAATGCATCAATAATATTGATTTACTAGAAAAAATGATAATCTGATTAAATCTGTCCATTATCAACTTGGAGTAGGCAGAGTTCCTAATCTTCAAGAAGTGCAGCCTAATATCTACAATAAAACCTTAATTACTTACGTTCATTACTTTAAAACGTTTATTACTTTAAATACTTTCTTTTACGATTTTCATAGAACTTTTAAATAAAGACTGTTCCATTATGCACACTGCAAGTCTCGATGTTGATATTGGACACCATATATGATATAGGTTATGACTTGAAACAAAAAAGCACTACAGAAGACGAAAAACAAATTTTTTTTATGCTATAAATTGAATCGTAAATTGAATCATCGAGGAATTCGGCTTGTCGATGGAAGCAGACAGTGGTGAAGCTAGTTATTTCTTAACAGCATTGACGAGACTTATGTCTAACGGATTGTACACGCTTGACGCTAGATAAGATTACCAAATTGATTGAAATACAAAATCGCTTAAAGCTCCCTCTAAATAAACAACGAGCTGCACGGTAACACACGAGATTAAATCTTTAATTATTTCAGCCGTAATGCGTTTGGATGTCGTTTCTATTTTCGTGCGTGTACAACAGTTTGAATCTTAAAGGGATCGCAGCACAATTGAAAAGCGTCAACGACTGTGCTCTCCCAAATCGTATATATAAATTGCATTCTATTCAGACGTAAAACGCTCTTCACATGCACGCATCCTACGACGACGCTTACATGCTTATTTGCTAGCTCGCATGCAACAACGACAGTGTGCAACAATTTACTACTGTATATGTATGTAATATACGTATAGAATATAGTAATCGTGAGCATATATATTATTAATAGGTACATACACGAAGCACTCTCTGATGCAGTACATGCCAACGATCGATACTAAACACGCAGCGTAACACTGATAGTAGGAACTGGGGTATGAATCATTCGGTAAAAATAAATAAACAATAAAAAAAATGCAAATTAATCAAACAAACTTTATTATTGACGCTCAGTCGAAGAAAAAATGTTATTGGCTTCAAACATAACACAAAATAACTAAAAAAAAGTTATGAATATATGTTGGATGGATGAGTGACGGATATGTCACGTTGATCACTCTCTCTGTATGTCCTGCGAGATGGAATGTGTTATCTGATTATTCGGTAGGGTCTGGAATGACAATATCCGACGACTCCACGAAATCCATGTGATCCTAGTATTGGCAAATATAAAAAATAAAAATATAAAAGGAGATAAAAAAAAAATGAAAATGTTTTGATGAGGGCGAACTCATTTTTCATAATTGAAGTGGTTCGTTTGAAGCGGACTCTGTAGATATTTACAAAGAGCTGGAGAAAAAGTAAAGCAGAAAAATAAGAAAAGAGTGTGTTAAAGGTATATAGTTGAAAAAGTAGTAAAGAGGCATGCTGCTCATTGGGGTTGCTGCGTGTTGCTAATTAGAGTGAAACTGCGCCCGGAATGACCAGAAAGTTTCGAAGAACGGAACCTGGGATTGTGTTGGATGGAGTTAATGTAGCAGGAGAACAAAACATAGCGGATTACCTCCTCCAATACGCGCCATCTGCAAATGAAAATAGTTTTTTCGAGCTAATATGATTGACGTCCGACGGTAATGCAAACTATTTTTTAATTTTAAGTATTTTCAACGGACCTGTGTATCGAGCTATTTCTCTACGAGTCAAAGACGATGAACAGAACAAGAGTCAGGGCAAAAGTTCGTGAGACTCGGAACAACAAAACGGTCGCATTTACTGGGATAAGATTTGTTCGGATAATACAACTTCGGAAAATGCATTTTCAAAGATGTTAAAATTAATAGTGCAATGCCTCAAAGTAACTTCTCTGATTAGAATTTTCAGTCGTTTAGACATATCCTGGAAGTATAACAACACCGACACCGGAATAATATTAAAGGGAACCGAGAAATTAAAAGTAAAGTTCGAGAGCTGCACTGACTTTGTATAATAGACACTCCAATAGAGACATAGAAAGAAGGGGTGAAAAAGATTAAATAGATAGAAAATAAAATAAATACAACAGCGACGAGTCTTCAAGAGACTCGAACAAAGCGAAGGATCTGCTTTATCCAGCATGTAATGTTTCCGCGAATCTGTACGACGATGAGGCTGACGAAAAATCTGAGGAAGAGAACTGAGCGGGAAAGGGGTATACCGCGTGTCTACGACGGTAGGCCCTCGAGATGAAGTCGCGGAGAAGCGTGACGGTGGTTCCATATTGCATCGAGAAACTGGCTTCGTTCTTCAGTCGAAGAACCCTTCTGCAGTCAAGAGCCGGAATACTCTCGTCGCCAAACAATGAAAGGGATGGACGGGTTGATAGAGGCAAAGGAAGAGAACACCTCCCTTGGATTTTTCGAGGGAAACAACTATCGTTGATAGCGGTCTTCCTTTGCAGGCTGTTCACCGTATGAGACTACTACGCCTAGGGTCCTATACATCTATATTCCTTTTTTGTCCCTTTGTCTTTGGTCTTAAGATGAGTTCGAGTAGAGTTTCCGAGAATACACAGCCAACTATGCAAGAATAGTGTATATCAATGGCATCGAATCAGGAATGTAAAGTGAAAATCGGAGATTGAAGTTAGTTACAGAAGTTTCTCCCATACAATATATTTAAGTAATTACTTTGATTGTCCGAATATTCTGATGTTGAAAGAGATAGACTTTTAAAAAAATGATGCACAAAAAAATATTAATATTAAATGTATACTAAAATGCATTTGTTTCTCGAGATTTATTTCTCCATCACAACGGCCCAAGAAGAGACAACAGTCATCGATAGACGTTATTCAGAAGAGGCTGCCTTCTCCCAAATGTTGGGTGACGTTTTTGGCATATCAGCATAAGACAGCTTCCCAAGATGAACATAAACCCGATTATACGGGCACATTAAATCTCATTCAGCGCTTCCATTGTTAAGTATCTCCTTATCCCTTCTAGGAGTAGAGTGAGCTATAACTAGCGTTCACTCAAGATTCATTCGACGTCGTTTGTCAAGGGTATTCCGTACGACAGTCCTACTTGCATACTCGTGAACCGAAGTCACTCCAACATTTCCAGCATCTACGAACCCTCAATGTCTCCGTACAATACCAGGGGGATGATCCTCGGCGATGCCGCGACACTAAGATTCATAGGAAACGACTATTCGAAAATTGCATTCACGTTGATACGGTTATTAGCTTAGGAAACGTCGATTTGCTACGATTCTCTTAATAAACGATACAGAGATACTCGAATGCTGCGCTGATACAACAGATTGATTCCATTCGCTTCAACGAGATAATTTTACTATAACGTCACATTTATGACTTGGGTACAAATTTTAGGAGAATGCATTGAACCGAAATCCTCGACTTACCGAACGTAGCTCTGACCTCATCGCATTTCAATGTCTCGTTACAGTAGCACAATTTTTTCTCCATTTGTGCTTCATTAAACCGCAACGTGAGTAACAATATTACGACAGGTGTTCGAGTTATATCGTTTTATCGATCGTACGTATAACAGGCGGTTAACGAGGCAGTCATTAAAAGGTTCTTGATGGCTCTGATGTGGATTTGCAATTTGTGTATGATACTGTCGCGATTTAACTGTGATGTTGGTTTAATTATGTGCATTCGATCGAGCGCAATCCTAACGAACGTAATTTTATATGTAAATAAACTGAATGCACGCTATATTTGCGCGCATAATATTCTTCCCTATTTGCAGACAGACGAGAGCTTATCGCATGACGGAATACAGTTAAACTTTGTGAATACATTTGAATATACCAGTGCATAAAGATTTTATACACCGATCGTCGATTAAATGGAATACGGATAAGATCATGATACGTTGAAAGTTGCAGAAACACTTGGAAAGCAAACGTGAATATAGGGAAAAGCAAAACTGTACAATATATACGTTCGATGTCAGGTTGAACTGGATGGAATAAAGGGCCGGATTACCAGGTTGATTGAAGCACGACATTTCACAAACAATAATCCTCGTGCAACGTGCATTGATGTATCAAAATGCGTAGTAAATGATTCATTGAAAGATAAGAGAGGAATAAGATAGTTTCAAATGAAGATAATAATAAGTTAATAGAAAAAAGCGTTTATGTAGTCTTCTCTACTTCTAAAAAAAAAACTACTTGAAGACTCTTCTTTGTTTGAATTGTTTTATTCAGCTTACCTGATCGCTGTCGTGTCCCTGCCAGCTGTCGTGACTCTGCAAAATAAAAATAAAAGTACAAATTAAAATAATGATCAATATGATTGGATACGTGCAAGTCACAATCAAAATGAGGAATGGTCAAGAATAATTATTTCAAAGAATAATTGGGCGTCTTGAAGTTGGATTCTAGCTTGTGTCATCATAAAATGTATAGAATTTGATAATAATCTTTACATTCTTAGATAGAGAAAACGTTATTATCGCTAAACTTTGTAGTTGCGAGTTCTATTAACCCTTTGCACTCCGTTGTCGCCGTATTTGCGACATTAAAGCCTCTATGCCCTACTAGGCTGGAGTGCAAAGGGTTAAGTATATTTTAGTAGCTCAGAATGAATTTTAATTACTCATAACTTACAGTAAAAAATATTGTTTTGCTCTGCCCGTTTTAGAAATTTCGTAATGTTTAAAAGAATCAATAGTATCACTCATTTTCAAAATATTAAGGTTTCAGGAAGCAGGGTTAATGAAAATTTCGAACTTATTGGAGGTACAAATAAAAAAAATGTAATCTGCTTCTATGAGTCTAAAATTCGAAAAAAAAAAAATTTTGAAACAATTGGAGTGGATCAGAGTATGAAAATTTAAGGTAGAATCACCTATATATATTATTATAAACTATAGTTGGGAGACTGAGCTCCCTGGAAAACATGCTCTGTCGTGTCAACGACCGATGCCCTCAGGGGATTGAAATTTTCTTCGATTTCATGAAACTACCTCAACCCTCCCTCTTCGCCGCATCGTTCTCACTGGAATACACGAAGTATGATGTTCGATTGGATATAAGGTGAGGTGAATCTTGACTAATACGAAGTGCCGAGCGTAGGTTCCCGCAGAGTGTGCATGACCTCGCTGAAAAAGCTCCCTGACTATCAACGCGAGTTGCCCTAGGCATGCAGTGCGCGCCTCTGTGGATTCGATAATGATTTTTCTCTTGACTCTCGGCTGCGCTCGCTTTTCTCTCTCAATCGATTTATATTCAGTGTTTAATTTGGTCGTTTTAAATTAATGCATTAACCAGAGTCGAGAATAATTCAATCAGTGACATCGGATGAACCCGACAATGAGGAGAGTGCCGCATGTGTTACAATTATTAAATTCCAACTCGTCGTGTCGAATAATATTCTATAGTCCACTTCGGGGACATGTATTTCGAGCTTCCGAATTAATCACAACAATGACGATATGTAATCATGATGATAATAACTCATAAATCCTTTGGCGTTCGAAATTTCATATAGCACGATAAATCATGTCATATACGAGAGGAGCAATATTATATGACGCGGATAATTAAAAAATACATATCGTGATAACCGAAAGCTCTCAATGTCCTCTGTAACTAGGGTAGAGTAAAATGATTTAATTTTCGAACGCGATAAAATTCATTGAGATTCCATTTTTGATCTGTATGCAAAAAGATGATATAAAAAAATGTCTAGTAGGGTTAGGTACTATACTCGGTATAATCGAATAATAAGTGAACTATCTCCTAAGCTCTAGAGCTTGAAAACGCAATTTTCTCTACACGAAATTTCTACTTCACGTAGTGCACATTCTATGTTCGTTGAAAATTACGAAATTTAATTTTTTTAAAATGGTTTTATTTTGTTTTTAACATTTACGATCGAGAACTAAAAAGGATTTCGTCAATGGCCAACATGGATGTATAGAATCTTTTTTATTTCTTCAAGAAACTGACAATATATGATCTGAAAATGATTAAATCTGTCATTATTCCTCCGATACTCCATTTAATCCCCCTCATTGTTACGGGCATAATTCAATGAATACAGATTATGAAATATTCCGAACTGAGTACATCTGTAAACGGAATATATTATTGCAGATTTCTTTTTATATATTAGTGTAGATTTCTTTTTATATATTAGTGTAAATGTGTTGCATCGTATGTCTGGTTCGGGATCAATTTATTATTCGTATATAGCAATGCATACATAAAAGACAGAAAGAGAGGAAATGAGGGCAGGGAAGCACGTGCGCGGATCGGCAGTTTATCAAATCAAGATAAATAATATCGCGAGTAGTATACGAAGGGAAGCTATGAGGTGGGTGAAAGTGGGGGGGGGGGGGGGGAGAGAAAAGGTCGGTTCGGTCGGTCTGCTGCACCCCGGTGGTGAAGCATTATCGGATGTGAACTTCCGCCACGGTGTCGGAAGTATATGGGGGGCATGGAGTCGCGTGGAGTTAATGCCGCGAACCGCGTTGTTAGATTTATGGCGACAATATAAGCGATCCGAGCTATAGCATAGCACGCCGTTGAAACATATACCCTCGCTGAACGTTGTGGACGTATAGATTATATATACAGCGACTCTGTATACAGTCGACTTTTATTTGGGAGGGCAGAGAAGCAGCATGAACTTTATATATTAGCACAATTCATATCGCGACTGTGTATGTATGTGTTACAATCAACACACACCATAGTTCTTATACTGCGGAATCGGCAACGAACCGTGAAATATAACGCACGAAACGTAAGAGAGAAATAAAACTGTCAGTTTTGTACGATTTTTCGTCTATCAAAGTCGCAAAAGTGTTACTAATGTTCATATACAGTATAAAATAATTACAATTGCTTTATTTAACATTATTGATACGGTAGATTGTGTGTGTATAACAAATGATATAAGTTTAATTACGATCATTTCGCCATAAGTTTAATGTCCCAAGACGTTAACGTTACAACGTTTTGTGTTGTTAAACCGCTGCGCTGACGCTCTTACTTCGAAGGATCTTCTCAGTTAAAGTTTAGAATAAACAAACTCAGCAATGCTAACGATGACGATAGTGTAATAATTCGTAAACCACAAATTGGTAATAGAAACACTCCGGCAGACACTATCATATGGTGTTCAAGTACCCAAACTTTGTTATAGAGAGAACTTTACGTTTTTTTATCGCGTCCGACGACTCCCAAAACCGAAACTGTTGCGTCGCTAATAGTTGTTGAACGTATACCCGTCCGTTATATAAACTGTATGGATCGTTTGGTCTTGCAGCTACAATATCTGTATAGTGTGACATTACGCAGCGTTAACCGTCTGGCCATTTGGCTAGCTGGCTAGCTGGCCGCCCATCAATACCCCTGGCAACGAGCCCTTACGCTATACGCCCCTGTGCATTTTCGCGCGCCGTTACGATAATCAGGTGCATAAAGTTTGGAAGCACGTGCTTTCTCTCCTGTTCGCCGCAACTCGCGTCCGGCAACGTGCTGGTGCTGGCTTCAGGCAGTTTTCCCTCACTGCCCCACCCCTATCATTCAACCCTTCGACTCACCATTTTCCATTGAAACGTACAGGCAGTTGAATCGTGGCTGAAGAAGTTTTCGAATAATAATGTATACCCCCTTTCGTGCAGCTTTAGCCGTGTCGGGGTGAAAAAGTAACGTTATCACTAGAATTTTCTCATCGTAACTGCTACACTGGGTTTAACAATACCCAATCCACATTTTGCGTTAAAATGATGTTTACAAAGTTATACGATGTATATTATACTTTATTGCTTCCTCGTAGAAGCAGCTTTATTTTCTTTTGTTTTTAATTTCTAGATTTTTATGACAGGATACTTAAAATTGTCTAAAACGTCCAGAAAAGTGATTTGGAATTCATGATCGGTGTGTGTGTGTGTGTGTGTGTGTGTTAGCGCGCGCGATCGGGCACCAAGGGCTTTGAAAGTAAAGCGTTTATAATTCGAGAGTAGATTGATTGATCGTGTTGAAATTTTGCACCCAAGTGATACATTCGGTGTAATTTGCGTTACAATTGTTAAGACAGTTAATTTTATAAGAATTTTTTTTTTTTTTTAAACGTGATTCGTAGTGATGCCACAAGACAAGACGAGAGGAGACCAAGTCAAGACTGAGTCTCGGTCTCGTCTCGAACCGAATTCATGGTCTTGGTCGTGGTCTCGGTCTCATCTAGGTCTCGAATAGTCTTGACAGTCTCGTTGGTCTTGTCAGTCTCGAATAGTCTTAACTGAATTTTAGAATTTTTATCATCCAGACACGTTTTTCCTCTTAATGGAAAATATTTCACGGACACGGTCATGCACACACTTGTATGTGTGTGGGCGTGTGTCACCAGTGTGTGCGCGAGTGTATGGGCAAGTGAGTAAGTAAGTAAATGTGTGCGCATCAAGTGTATAAATAAGTGTGAGCAAGTGGGCAAACAAGTGCGTGTGTAAGTAAGTGTGTGAGTAAGCAAATGTGGGAACGAGTGAGCGCGAGCGTGAGCGCGCGCACGCGCGCGTGTGTGTGTGTGTGAGCGAGTGTGTCAGCTTGGTTGAGTAATTTCTTTTTCTTCTTTTCGAAATTTGCAAAAATTATAGCAATTCAATCATTAGAGTTTTTTCGAAATTTTCGAAAATTTTTTTATATTTTCAGTTTCTCGACTTTCGAGACTCGCTCCGGTCTTGGTCTTGACCGCTCGAGATCAGGCAAAGTCTTGTCTGGTCTCGTTCATAATTAAAACTGTTTTCAAGCGATCGGACTAAAAATATTAGAAACTAAAATTTAGACCAAGGATGACCGCTATTGAATTTGAGCAAAATCGATCGAGTGGTTTAAAAGCTATAATCATTTTTTATTTTGCTTCATCATAGAAAGATTAATCTCTCATAATTACAGACTGGCTTGAAGTATCGGGCTGAAATATAGTGAGCATGTGGACCAGTTACAGCCTATGCATTGTGAATAAAGTATTTTAAATGTATGAGATTGCTGAGGATTTACGAAATTTTTAATTTATGTTTAAAATGCAGAACGACGTAAATCGACCAACTGGTGCACATTTCAAGCTATCCAATTGAAACTTTCTACACAGGCGTAGTTATGACTAAAGTTGATTGATATTAGTTTTTACTAAGATTGACAATTTGTATAAATATTTATGACATTGGTCGTCTTTTAAATATTGTAGATTTGCTAAGTTTAACGGATTTCGAACAAATACAAAATAGTGTATGCGATATTTAAACAAAACTGGAGACTAGAATATTGCATATCGCTTCCTTATTATTGTCGATATTTCACAAAGTGTCCTCTATGAGGATATAAAATCCATCAACGTACTTTCTCAAGAGGCGGGTAATATGGAGGAAGCAATATGCAAGGTTCTACTTTACAGGCTTTTTCAACTTTTATCAACGTAACATTGGCAACAATGCAACAGAATTTGTGAAATGATTTTGCTACGTAGTGTACAATATGTATCGATATATTTCGATGGTAAATTAGCTCGAGCTTCATCTGTCATGTGTTTTTTACGAAGAGGTTTGAAATTCTATATACTTCCTGTTTTCTATATTCTTCAGAATTCAATCTCAATGTAATTTACATCCATTGATGAAATTTATAATTTGACGATATATCCTCATCGCTGGTATGTGTAAGATCCCTTCCTCTTCCTGCGGGTATCTCCTTTAACACGTGATGTAGCTCAGCAATTTATATTTGCATCGCAAAAGCAGCTCGATGCATCAATTAATACAAAGGACCCCGGCCACCTCACACTCGAGGAGCATTTAGGATTCGCATAGCAGCCCTATCGGCGCCATCCTTGCAATTTAACGACCTACTAGCTGCATAGCTACATCAGTGATAAGTTCGTGTTACTCAGTTATTGATTATCACGGGAGAGATATTCTCATAATTAATATAACGCGTATTGCTCTAGTTCATCGCTCGGTGCGTATCAAAAAGTTTACAATTTTCTCCTGAAATAAACACATTCTCGCGGTATCATGGCGTGCCCTAAAAATCCACGAAGAGTTTAAGGATATATTGAAATGTGTCTACATTTTGTATAACATAATATGTTAGAATTATAGAAATTCAGATATTTGAGATCCTCTTTTTTCTAGAAAGGGAAACTAAAAGTTCGTGCCCCAAAGCAGTTGAATATTATTGGAACTTATTCTCAGAGGCATTTTTAGATTCATATTCAAAAGAGAAAATTAATTCTTTTCGATGTTCAAATAACAATATTTTTTTATGACCGCACGGAAAGAAACGAGGTTGTCGATATTACATCAAGACAATATGTAATCTTTTTGTAATAATTTTTACATTAATTGTGGTCGTTATAACTACAACTTATATCTGAAATAACACTCGCTGTTCTAATATATACAGTTGAAGCTGTAGTAAAATATTGATATTTACAGTTATGAGCTAATGCGGTACTTGTGAATAAGTAAATAAAGTAAATTTTACTATTCACCTAACTTGCACAGGCTGAGGAGTTATATAATAACTCTTTACCTTGTCCTTGTAACAGTAGCCAGTAGCATATATTATTATTGTAGGGTAGTACATTAAATCGTATATATGGGACAAGAAATATCTACTATACTCAATAATAAAATGACCTATTGGACGAAATCAAATTTGCCATCGAGTGTAGTAATCATGCCTTGTCCTTCCAGCAACAGAAAACGCGACACGAATTACTATGGTATCCGGTAAAGTCTACATGTTTTGTAGTTTCCGTTAGTGCCGTTTTGTCTCAGTCTGTCCTGTTTGATTCGTATGCTAAAATACAAACAGCGTGTCTCTTTCTCCGCTTCAGGTCATAACACAACCGAAAAGCTGTGCAGTGATAGAGGTCGATAAGAGTTATTCTTTATGTAATATATAATTGTTTATATAATTCATTTCCGGTTCCTTCTATCATACCTAGCTATTACATACGGAAAATCAGTCGCTCAAGATAACTATTATCGATTTCGCTGAATCGCTTAGCGATTTTGAAGACTGATCGGAAATGAATGCGACCCTCACGTAACGCTTCTATTCGGTTTACGGATCGTTTATATAGTACATACACATTATAATACGAGAATGTCTCAACCCAGATTCCGGAATGGCGGGCATAAATCATTTCTGGGGTTGGTAGAATTAAGTTCTTCGTGCGTTACCGGGGGATTGGAAACTTGAAGCTTCGTTCTGCAACCTCCACATTTTCTTCGCATGCGACTTTGAACGGTACGTCATACAGTATCTGTATGAGCGCGGTTTCAAAGATACTAGTCTCAGGGTTCGAAGGTGGATATCCAGAGCAGCAGAGCTTTATATGCGGAAGGAGGACGTTTGCATGCGACTCGTGTTCAAGAATAAAGATTTCACGTGTTCGGAGAAGCGACCGAGAGTAGAATCTCTATTCAGAAGAGCTATTCCGCTGCACGCCTCAGTGATCGTGGCTTCACTCGAAGTTACAGAGAGTTAGATTGTATCTTTTCTCTTCGACTCGCTTGCCGTAGCCGACGTGAAATGTCAAGCTATTCACAGATCACCTACGTTGAATACACGTCAAGTACGTTTTGATACATGATGAATAATCTACTCTTCGGTCAAAAACATTTTGCAGATTTATATGCACGGAAAATTGGCGGAATACTGGTCAGGATCATTATAAAAGAGTTGAAAAATATAACATAGGATGGGCCTTGTTCTACCTATTTACTAACATTTCTACGAAATAATTGGATCACTTTCATCTATTCTGGGTAACAATTTAGTAGAAATGACAACCCCTGAGTTTAATAATTGCCGAAAGCATTAGTGAGTAATGACATTAATTATTCAATGATTATTTTTACGTTGGTAGAAATAAAAACGTTAATTAATGTCGTTTCTATAAAGTAAGAAATAATAAAGGTACGTGTTTGTTAGTATCAAATTAATTAAGAGAGATGAAAGAACGAGTAATGGAAGGACAAGTAATTCATTATTTTCATAAATGTATGGTAATTCACAATGTCGAGCAGCCTGATACGATAATAAAACCGAGAACGAAAAATTGTGCTTATACCTTGGGTTATAGAATGTCCGACTGACGCAAAAATACCACTTTGGTCCGCGTCGACTCTTGTCGCAATGGATGTTTATGTAAAACGTTACACTTCACCCAGCCCTTTGAGTTTTTGTAGTAAAATTGCACGCGACTAGCAACCACGGAAGACCTCGTTAAAATATGGCACACCGTTGTGTTTTCAAATTCAACGTAGGTAGACGAGCGCGTATACACATCATGGAATCTCTCGAGGGGTCTCTCGTAAATCGTAGTTTATGAGAATTGTAAAATCTTGTTTCTTCTTCTTCTTCCGCAGTGTTTTATGGTCGCGTCACATTCCTTTTATTAGTGTACAAGAAAAAAATCATGTAATTCGCTAAATTGTCGTAACATACATGGTAAATTGTTAGTCTGATTATGATATTACAGGCAAGGCTACGGTATCCGAGGCCGCGATGCTATTTATTTATTTATTTATTGTATTATATTATGATAATAAATTATAACGATTATATAAAACGTGGTGGTGCCTCCCTCCCCCCTTCGGATTTTTTCGATGAGAGGCACGGCCTCTCCACCCACCGGAGGCTGCGTCCCCGGACCTCCGGCACCACTCTATAACCATATATCAAGGCGGATCATTAATATTCGCATAAAAAAACTAAACCATTAAAATACCATACAGTCGTGACTGATACCGAGTCTTTGGACATTAAGCAATAATTTCAAGATTTGGGATTGAATTTGGCGTGAATCAGTCAAGGGGTTCATGTGGAATATTTTGAAAAATATTTGTAAAAGCTGTTACTCTTGAAAATATCGACATAGCGGAATGAAACTTTATACATAAATGAACTAACACTGAATAATGATTGGTATAAAATTTGACGAATTTCGATCAAGTGCTTCAAAAGTACTTGAACAAAAACAAATTCTAAGAAATTTAATGTCCGAGATATAACTAATTAGTTGAAGTATGAAGAAAAAAAAATTGTGAGTAGAATCTTGCACATTGTCCTTTAAGAATGATTGAGTCGGTAACTTTACAGATTTCCAGATAATGAGCTTGGTGTACATAATTATTAAACACGAAGCTTCCTTTATGAGAAAGCTAAAACTGATCAAGCTGCATAGAAATAATTTGTAAAGGTGGAAAATGCTGAGGAAGCAATGTGTAAAGTTATATTTATTTTTGTGTTATATATTCATTATATTAAATTACTTGGCGTATTTTAGGTCTGTTGTAAAAAGTTATTTTGTATTAGTCCTATATTTAAGGCATCCCGGAAAGAAAAGAGCGAGCTCTTCTAGGAGTTGAATATTTTCAGGATATACCTGCAATTCCGCCCCCCCCCCCCCCCTTTCCAACCGCAGATTCTACTGGGATACTTAACTAAAACGAAGGATCTAGAAAGGAAAGGAATGTACTATAACAAGTGGAATTTTTCAACTCCAAGATCAGACAGCATTTCAAGCGTGAAACCACTTCACCGATTCATTGCAACTTTTCCATCTAACACTTGGCTCGTCCAGTTATACGCGACAAGGACGTACACCGAGAGAAAATATTTCATTGATTCGAATAAATCGACACATTAAAATTTCTTTCATTGAATCAACTAAATATTTATTTGAATCAATAAAAATAATTAATTGATTCCAATGATGTGATGCATTTGAACCACAATGAGGATTTTTCATTGCCTACGAGTAAACATTCATTTGATAGCACTTACTAAAGAAACGATTAATTTTATTATTCATATCTAAAATCACCGTTTGAAAGAGATATTTATTTGATGGCATCATGCACGCCGCTGCTTGACGGGAGACGTGATAAACGGATTCTCGAACTTTTCCTCGATTAGTACGGCAAGCATGGAAAAATAGAACATAACCTATAATGTAATCATAGATTAGCATCGAGACCTCTTTATAGATACATAAAAAAAGTGTCGCGATATGCAAAATGCATGTATTGTTTGATGCCAAAATACCATTATAGTATTTGTTTGTTTGTTTGTTTGCTTGCTTGTGCGTGTGTTTCGCAGGTAAAATGCGCGCGATTTTCAAGCAAAAAACGTAATAGTTAACCTTAACTCCGTTAAAATAAAATAAAGTAAGAACAAGCATCCACAGTGAACGTGTCTAATATAGCACACCAAGCACTGCAGAATTTAGTGAGATACGCTTGAGAGATTTAAAATGTAAGATTTGAACGAAATGCATCCTACTATCATTATAAAACTGAGCAACAAATAAAAGTTTCATCAAAGTAAATAAAAGTGATTAGTAGGCTTCGATACAATTTTCATTGATTCAATGCCACCGTTTTTATTTAAAACGATTCGCGATCTATTAAATCAAAGATAGTATTAATTTAAATATATTTTTTTATTGACGGCAAATAAAAGTTTCATAGGCCAAGATTTCAATGAAATATCTTTGATTCAATGAACATTTTTCTCTCGGTGTATAGTATTAACGAATTCACTCGATCCGACGAGGAAACATTTGCCACCGAATATTTTTAACTAATGACTCTACTGAAGACACTTTTTTCTACATCTCGTTTTCTAAATTCGTGGGGAAATAAGAATTTTACAGAATAGTCTGTTTGAACAAAATGAAATGGAACGAAAATATCGTAAGATGGATCCTCATTACCAGAGCTATGCTCCTCGCGCTTAGTTGTGTAGTGATTAAAATCGAGTTTAAGTGCTTGTTAGCCAATCGTTGGTCTAAAAACAATGGGACAACACCGCTGCGCCAGTAAAGGGGATCCAGCCCTACTTATAATCCCTTGTTTTATACTGTGTAGTAATCCACATTAATAAATTGTGGATATTAGTATTGGTATGTACTGCAGGAACCTTTCTTTGTCTATGTTCAATGCGGTAGTATTCAATAACACTAGGAAATAAAAAGTTATTTTTATTTGCCATTATTGTCAGTAGCTCTTAAACGCTTTTCAATCATTGTTATTAGCGTTATAAGGTTATTATCAAAATGAACGAGAGTCAAGTAAGTAATTAAAATTTGCTCGTTTCGTGTAAAAATTGTTAAATTATTTGTGTCGGAAGTTTTTTTTCCGGGGACTGGTACAACACTGTACTATCTGTTGTGAAATTTTTTTGTGAATAAGAACGATATTTTATCACCAATCAGGGAATAAGGAAGAAGACTACAAGTTTCGAGACAACCGAGTCGTTTAAAATAATTATTTTATCCGGTGACATGGCTGTAAGCAACTTAAACCGAAATCAGTAAAAAAGGACGTGCTTGGTCTGACACCGCCGAGTATACAACGAATCTGCTCAAAGTTTAGGTATTGAACGACGAGGAATTATTACAAACAAGGGTTCCTGACGATCGTTCCGAGTTTTTGCAATCTCTATTCTTTGTATCGAGTTCGATCATTGCTCAAGTTGCGTACGTGGACAAATAGTGATAAATGGGACTGTGTTGTCTGGCATCCATTGTCACGAGAGTACTCATTGTTCGAGAACAATGAAATTCAAATAGTCATCCACGACTGTCGGTATATTTCATTGTGCTTGATATACCATCGACGAGGCAGCGTTGAAAAAGCTGACTTTTTCGCCGTATACAGAGAATTTTGCATTATGTTTGCTTTCATGAATTTTTTTGAATGTTTTAGAATAAATATATGTGTTAACGCTACAACTATTGTAAATTTGAAGCTATCAGGTTAAAACTTAGCACACAAATGAAATAATATTGAACAATGCTTGAAATTAGAATTCGCAACAATTGGTCAAATCGTTCAAATTTGATGACGATTTGAATTTTTTATATTCCACGAAAAATAATCATTAAGAAAATCTACAACTCATGAACTAATAACCAATGTTTGGTTGCTTATTTCATTGTCATTGATTGATTGAAATTGAGTTTGTTTCGGATTGTCAATGGCTTCATTTTTAGCTTGAGGAAGCAATGTGGAACTTTATTCCTGTTATAGAGAGCACAATCTGCTCGTAAGCACTCGCAATACACTTGAAACTCTCGTTGGGCGCAAAAGATGAGACAATGATTCGACAAATAAGTTTTGTGCACAATAGAGAGACGAAAAGTCGTATGTATTGTATACGCGGATTAATCAATAGGTATAAGTGTGTATACACCAACTTGATAGACGTTTGAATATTTAAATCAATAATCGTCCAGTCGCCGCTGTCAACAGTCCCGAACCCTTGATAGTTCCCCTTCAGGAATTGCAAACAAGGTATTCTAAGCACATAAAAGAACCAACGAATGTGGGCAAAGAGAGGGCAAGGGCTTCTGTGACGTTCCTGGGAAAAAGTTTTTACCATAGCATGTTTCGGTGGATTAATACGTCTCATCCTTCTCGTCACGTCGCCAGATAGTATTTAAAAATGTAAAATCTCGAATAAATAATGGACGGCGGAAGGATGGAGAAACTACGTAGTAAAAAGGAGACTCCTTTATGAACGTTAAGACGTCATAAAATGTATGCGAAATTCGACGCACCGTCTAAGCGTTCAACGCGCACATATACCGGATGGCGACTTTTTTTTTCAAGTCGCACAGTAATGATTTGACAGCTTGAAAATCTTGCAATGTGAAAATCAATGCAGATAAAAGGGCTAACAACGATTTGTACAAATATAAATCGACTCCAAATTTTGCACAGAAGAATGATTGCCATAGGCGAATATCCTCCATAAAAATAAACTAATTCTTAACATTTTGACGTGTGTAGCCACCCTGTTTGAATACCAGATTCAACGTGTAGAAAATGTCGAATCAACATATTTCTATTGATAATGATATCTACTGGTGGTAGATCGCACTTTGCAGCGGTATAATCTGTTAGCCTTAACAAACTAACAGGATTATATCCGGTTGTACATTGATGTATTCTATTCTGAAATAGAATCTGACGATTCTATTTTATTGTATAGAGAACTCTGTTTCTTCGTTAGAAGTAATTCCTCAATCCCACCATTAAGTGATCCATGATGATCTTCACTCGCGAATATAGTTGAATAAGAAAAAAAAAAAAGAAATGACATTTTCAATATTTAGCGGGAGTACATGTTGAAGTAAAATTTAGTTTCATTACGTATATGCTATACTAGATCGACCTAGAACACTTAATAAAACGCAATAAGATCCCCGGGCTCATGCGTGTGCACGGACTTAGATTGGCTCGCGGTTAACGTTTTAACAATCACGCAACAGTCTTTTTATGTTCCTGCCACTAACTTATTGTTGCTGCCATTGCGTGCATTTAACGGATTGATAATCATAATCATGATATTATTCTTATTTCTATACATCCTTGTTGTATTGTTATATAATATATTTCATTATTGATTAAACAAATGTTTTCACAACATCGAAGCGAGCCCTGACGATTTACGTAACAGCCGCATATAATACACCATGCGCTTCTTATAAATACAATGATTTTTGCTCTTCAAAAAAAAAAAAAGGTATAAAATATTTAATATAATTAATGTAAATGATGTAAATAATGGTCAACAAATAAGCTTTATCAAATTATATCACCAGACCTTTGAGAGTTATATATTTCGTTAGTCAGTTTGATGTTTAACGCGCGTAAAACGACGTAACAAAAATTTTTCACATTCGAGCGTATTTAATCTTGCAAATCCCTTGTATTAATCAATCATTTCTTTTCGTGTTCAATAGTAAAACATTGATACGAAAAAATCTCATTCTAATAAAAGATGGTCGGAAAATAATCCACGTTAGTTCACCGAGAATGACTCATATACACTTTTGGATGTAAATTTATAGTAGGAATTTGAAAAACTGCAATACTTTTATGGTTTTCAACGTCATATTTAAGAGAAAGGACAGTCAATGTTAAATTTAGTTAACTCTCATAACGGTATCTCTGAAGTGAGACTAGATCTGTTAAATATATGTTTGATAAGATATTTATTTATTTACATTATTACACGGGATGAATCCCAATCACGAAACTAGTGTGGAACTGACTGATGATGATAGACGGAAACATCCGCATCGTACAAAGCACAGGGAAATCACCGAAAATCTGAACCGAGTGTAGCCTGGTTAGACCCATTCTCTGTCGAGATATAATGTTTACATAAACAATGTGGTACAATGTACACCTAATTGCTGCTGACGAAAAACATTTTACACTTAACAGGAATCAAACCCGAGCCTCTCAGTTGCCAGATGTACTGGACTACTACGTTAGCCCCTACACCATCGGTCCTGGCATTATCGATCAGAAATTGATTCGGGTCGCAAAAGGTTAATTTGTTGCGTTGCCTTTAATCACTCTTTGACGGTCTCATCAGCAGTTCCATCACTGACGCGAGCAAAAAATATCCTAGGACCAACTTTCCTCTCCTGTACTCGTCAGACTATCGCATGGTAGTGACATTAGTGGCCGATAGGCTGCGGCGTATACGATGAATCTCTATAGATTATCTCGAATTTTCCATCCCTCACTAATTGCCTACTCTAATCTAAGGTAATTGCTTTTCGCCGAGTTGTCCCACAGTGGTTATCTTTACTGGCTGGTTTTACTTATCTACAAGGTATACCCCCCTCGCCAGTTCTCGATGTGAGTGAATGAAAGGTTGTGGATCTTTTCACGGACGGAAAAAAATTCAGCGAATGGTTCTGCCAGCATCAGCTAACGGAGTTATATTCATTCCAGGTTCGTGTTGTCGATGTACACTTCTTATATATTAAGGGCGAATAAGCTTTAGGTCGAGCGTTTGATGTTACCTCGAGTGGATGAACAAACGGATTCAAGGTTTTTGGCTACACTAAACGGGTAAATCTCTATACAGATATGTGTACCCATACCAAATAACTTTGATAAGTGAATGTTAAACGTCGTATATTAACAATACGGAAAAGTTGTCAATTGACGTCTAATTAATAGACGAAGCTAAACCTAATTCGCTCTTGTCAAAATTACGTGAAATAGAGATTGAATGCATTTACAGGAAAATTCAAAACCCTGAAGCCAGAACAAACTGAAATGGCATATTCGTTTGCAATAATAATGAAGCACTAATGAGTTAACGTAGAGTTAACATATCCGGAATTGTGTAAGTCTCGTTTCGGCAAAAGGGAAAATATCGAACAAACTTGTGGAATCTAAAAATAATCTTACAAGCCAAGGTCGAGAGCTCGGTACCTAGGCCTAAAGATATACGAAAGCGAACATCGTATCAGGGACGATGATGAACGTTATAACCGTATATGTTCGTATTATTGTAACGTAATCGTATATTGGCTATCGATCGAGCTATACGACTTAGCTTACATACACGTGTACATGTAAATTGACGAATATACTCTGCTGTCTATCATATTATCTTGCTGTTACCTTTAAATGTCGCTGTTGTTCTCACAAGTCAAGTTATCACTATTATTAATACGATTATTGAAGACCGACTGTTGGTCGGGGTGCAAATGTATACATGGACTAACATATTTGGATTTGTGTACGAGTGTAGGAGTGAAAGTGCTTGCACCTCGATCATTAGACCGAGAGAAAAGATTTCATTGATTCGAATAAATCGGCACATTTAAATTTCTATCATTGAATCAACTAAATATTTTTTGATTCAATGAAAATAATTACTTGATTCCAATGATGTGGCGCATTTGAACCAGGATGAGGATATTTCATTTCCTTCAATTAAACATTTATTTGATAGTACTTACTAAAGCAACGATTTATTTTATACGAATGAATAATACATTTGAAATCACCGTTGCATTAAATTTGACACCTTCATGTATAAGTATAATAGCAGTCCGTGATGTTCTCTTTAGTAGAAAAACTGTGGAGTGACATCTGCCGCAAATCGGGGCCTGTTGAGGTGCTGTTAAGGTTCATATTTACCCTGACAGGACCTCAACAGTACCCGTTCGGCGCCAAACGTTACGAGGAAATATGTTCTCAGGTTGGTTCATGATACTATTGGTTTAGGGAATTCAGCCAATTTGTACAGATAAATATGGATAATTGAAAGATGAATTCAGCATCTACAGTGTGTCAAGATATCATACAAAATCATAAGCCTACGCTTCTATCGGTGCTTTGTATGCGTAATTTGGTTGATTTATATCCATATAACACGGAACGTTCTCTTTCACATGTACGCAAGTTATGTAATTTTCGAATTTACACATACGTTTGTCCGATGCAATAATATATTGAATGCATGTCCATCAAACATGTAGTAAAACAAATATGAGAGATATTTCAAACCATAGAAACCTGCTGCCACTCTATTTCATACAAGTGAGGCATCTGCAATGGGTAATTAGCTTACAAACTAGCGGAACAAATTAAACAGAAGTGGTAAATAGGTTGATAATCCCGTGACTAAACAACGTAGCCCGCTGTCTATCTAAATACGTCTACATTATGCGGAGGGCGAATTTGTGGCTTCCTTGCCCGAGGAGCATATAGGGTAAAATGAGGCGTAACGACCATAACTTTTTTTAAAACGATTGAACGACCGATTAAATAATTTAATCTGGTACGGTGAATGGGTAAAAATATTTGTTAAAAGTTAATAGATGCACAATTCATGGAAAAAACCGAATATCGAATGCATGAAAAAATGGTATCTGAATATATTATGAATAATAGTGAATTTCCATATTAGCCAGGCATCCCGCCTACTATAACCTTTGTTTTATTGTTGGTTTAAATATGCAAAGAAGGTATCGTTTTATCATTAATGTGATGTGCAGCGTTCACATATACAATAAATCGTAATGGCTATATTACCAGTAACTGTCGTTATTAAAACCCAGTAAAATACCCCTGGCATGAAGCTCTGGAATAAGAAACTAAAAAAAAAAAGGCTCAAGGGTATGTGGTCCCCAGAAAAAATTGGAGTTACTGTAAAGAATTGATAACTGTAGGAAAGTAGAAAAGACAGGACTAATCATATTAACTAAAAGTTATAATAATCCTATAAAAAACGTATAAAAATTGAATTTAAGATTAACTTTAGTAAACTAGCTGAGTAAGCAATTAATTGAAACATCTAAGAATCAATGTAAAGATAAAAAATAAAAGACTGCATTTACTAAACTAAATAATAAATCCTTAGAGAATACAAACCACGTTCTCTATTTTTGTTAGTTATTTGTTTTGTTTTGAGTATCCCAACGTGTACCCTTAAGAGTTTCTACGTATGACCCATCCCAATTGAAACTCCTTCCTAGCACATTGAACTCGCAGTTCGCTAAGCTAACCTAATTTCCGATGCATCTAGAGCCGACTTAGCTACGGTATATCGAATTTGCCGCGGGCATAGGGAAGCTGTTGAAAACCCGTGCCCGTGCAAAAATATAGGTATAGACGGCCTTATATTCTGTCGATTCCCCGGTATATAGATGACAGTAACTTACTTAGGTGCAGATACCAAGGTCTCAGGAAAGCTGACCTCCCACTCACTTAATTGATACCCCGGTCAGTGCACGACTAAGCGATTTCCGATCCGAGTAGCGGGAGCACGGAATGTTGTTTAACTTGGGGGGCCGCTGGAGCCGCTCACCAACCGCTCAACTACCAGTGTCCATTAGTTACTTATTAATTGGTTAGTAAACAAACGCCTATCCAAATAAAGCTAACTATGTAAAGTTTAGATATGCTTTTTTGTTTCTTATAGTTACCAATACAAATTCCATACCAATTCAGTTTTTCCAGGGAGTCTTTTTCTCCCCTTTTTCCCCATTAGTTTTTTTTCGGAGACTTTTTTGGTCGATACCGTTACAACTATCTTTGTTGTTCTACGATAGAAAGCACGGCACAACGATATTTAGAGTCTTCATCTTGACTTCAAAGTACACTGTTAAGAATATTTCGGAAATTAATGTAATTGTATGAGAAGTATTTACCAGGTCTATAAATATGAAACCGGAATTTGCCCATAGATGGCCCTAGCTGTCAATGTAGTTACTGTCAAACCGCGTCATTGGCGCCATTTCCTTGTTGACATCTCTGACAAAGATTTTCAACTCACAACAATACAAGTTTTATACAATAGCATAGTCTGTAATAGCGTTGAACATGTAGAATTTTGTGCCTGGAAACTACGATTTGCGGACAGCATTGATTTTCTGTTACGAATTGAAGAAAACTGCTGCCGAATCGCATCGAATGCTTGTCGAAGCTTACGGTGAGCATGCTCTTGGTAAATTACAGTGTTTTGAGTGGTTTTAAAAATTCAAAAGTGGCGATTTTGACGTGAGAAACGAAGAACGTGGAAGACCACCGTAAAAGTTTGAAAACAGCGAATTGCAAGCATTGTTGGATGATGATGACGCTCAAACGAAACAACAACTCGCGGAACAATTAAATGTGACACAAAAGGCCGTCTCCATACGTTTGAAAGCCATAGGAAACATCCAGAAGATGGAAAAATGGGTTGCCCATGAACTGAATGAAAGACAGCAGGAAAACCAAAAAACCACTTGCGAAATGCTGCTCGTCAGATACAAAAGAAAGTCATTTCTCTATCGAATTGTGACTGGCGATGAAAAGTGGATATATTTTGAGAATCCAAAGCGTAAAAGATCATGGGTAACTCCAGGCGAACCATCGGCATCGACTGCAAGGCCAAATCGCTATGGACGGAAGACAATGCTCTGTGTTTGGTGGGATCAGAAGAGTGTGATCTATTATGAGCTGCTAAAACCTGGCGAAACCGTTAATACTGAACGCTACCGACAGTAAATGATCGATTTGAATCAAGCTTTGCGTGAAAAACGACCAGAATATCAAAAAAGGCAACACAAAGTGATTTTGCTTCATGATAATGCACCATCACACCCAGCAAAACTGGCCAAGGAAACGATTGAGGCGTTTAGTTGGGAAATACTTTCGCATGCGACTTACTCACCAGACTTGGCTCCGTCCGATTATTACTTATTTGCATCGATGGGACACGCACTTGCTGAGCAGCGCTTTACTTCTTACAAAAATGTACGAAAATGGCTCGATGACCGGTTTGCCTCAAAAAGCAACAGTTTTTTTGGCGTGGCATCCACAAATTGTCAGACAGGTGGGAAAAATGTATAGCTAGCGATGGGCGATACTTCGAATAAAATATTTTTTATCATTTTCATACAAAAATTACGGTTTCATATTTATAGACCTGGTAAGCATCTACTGGCATATTAAATGTAATAAACAACTATAAAGCAATATTGAAGTACTTGTATATTAAAAATGACATTTTTAACTTGTTTAGTATGTAGTTAATTAATATAACATCATACTCGTATATAAAATGTAATTTATCGGTTAATGCATAAATGCTTTCCGTGCATGTATTCAAATTTTCATAAAGAATATTTTCTCAGTGTTTAAACGATTACACAACACATTGATTAACTCATGAAATCCACATCAAATAGATGTAATGAATAATGTGACCACAAATGCAAAAAATGTGGCACTGTCGAAAAGTACTTCTAATGTCTATTTTTCCGCACTGGTTTGACGACATGTGCCTATGTTCCTGTTTTTATTGGATCTGGGAAAAAGTTCGTGGCGTTTTTCCCGATAGATGGTATCAATTGCAAATAAGTCAGGAAACCCAGATTGCAGCGACACCCCTAAACGCTCGTTGGAAAGGTGACACTTCGAGCGTTACTTTGAGTGTATAAACATCGAAATTGGTACAGTGGTTGGAAAGTTGTTTGAAAATGGACAAAAGTAATGAAAAATTGCGCTATAGTTTGCAATATTATTACGGCAAAGGGAAGAACGCTGCGCAGGCTTGTGAAAAGATTTGTGCTGTGTACGGTGAAGGTACTTTATCAAAATCTGCTGCGTGGAAATGGTTCGATCGCTTTCGTTCTGGTAATTTCGATGTGAAAGATGAGTCACGCTCTGGTCATCCAATCACTGAAAAAGCTGATGAAATTCTTGAAAAAGTCCAGCAAGATAAGCATTTCAGCAGTGTCGATATTGGTATGGAGCTAGGCATTGACCACAAAACTGTTTAGAACCATTTACACAAAGTTAGCTACAAAAAGAAGCTCGATGTATGGGTTCCTCATGAGTTGAGCGAGAAAAACATAATAGACCGAATTAACATCTGCGATGCGCTGCTGTAACGCAATGAAATCGAGCCATTTCTGAAACGTGTCATAACCGGTGATGAAAAATGGATCACGTACGACAATCGGAAGCGTCAAAGATCGTGGACAAGGGATGGTGAGCGGTCACAAGCGTTCGCGAAGCCACGATTGACGGCGAAAAAGGTGACGCTGTGTGTGTGGTGAGACTGGAAGGGAATCGTCCACCATGAGCTACTTCCAGTTGGCCAGACGATTGATTCTCAACTCTACTGTGGACAACTAGAGAGATTACGCCAAGCAATTGAAAGAAAACGGCCCGAATTGATTAATAGGAAAGGTGTTGTCTTCCATCATGACAACGCCCGACCACACACTTCTTTGATGACCCGTCAAAAATTGCGAGATCTAGGTTGGGAAGTTTTGATGCATCCACCGTATAGTCCAGACATAGCACCCTCTGACTATCACTTATTTCGATCTCTGCAGAACTCTTTCAATGGAATTAAGCTGCTTTCAAAAGAAGCCTGTGAAAACCACTTGATTCAGTTTTTCAACCAGAAACCACAGAAGTTCTTCACCGATAGCATCATGGCTCTACCCGAAAAATGGCGAAACACTGTCGATAATAATGGAGCATATTTGGTTTAAATAGATTCATTTCCACATTATGAGAAAACCAGTTGAATTTTACTAAAAAAAAACGTCACGAAATTTTTGCCAGACCCAATATGTTAACATTTTACCGTAATAATTACGAACGAACGTTTCTGTATCAATAAAGTGTATCGTTTGATAAAGGGTGGTATACGTGATTGTTTGTATGGAAAAAATCGTCCTATCCGCCCATATCAGAATAGAAATATAAATAGTACCAACGATTTGTCAAAATCTGGCAATGTGTTTGATTGGCAACGTTTCACCGATCGATATTTAAAAAATCCGACTAAATCGATGAAATTCTCTATTAAAGATATAACAAAGCTACATACTGTATCATCCATCAAATAATCAATTCAGAGGATTTCGATGCAATGATTCGCTACTAAAATGACCGGAATAAAATTTAATTAATTTACAACGATAACAGATTTATCAGGTTATCATTTAAGCGTTAAATTACTTGTTGATTAATTCTTTTACGATTCTATGAAAATCACCGCTGAATATAATCTCTTCAGTTATTTCGAATGCAATAAAACTAAAGTAACTCGTTCACGCTGCTTTCGTATTCCAACGATTTTAACAGCGTACATAATTAATTACGAACTCGTTTTAAATGCGCATTAAGCCCGGAGAATTGAAAGCCGATATATTATGAAGATAAAATTAATTTTCTCTGCATTGTTGTAGTATAAATGGGAGATTATTATGATTCGTGGGATCGCTTTAACTTTAAAATAACATTTTTCAAGTGTGACAGAGTCAGTAAAAGAGTCGAAATTTGTCGACTTTGCCTGTAAGTTTTACAACTATATAAGTGTTATCGAAAAGAAAGATCAGGAAGTTAACAACTACATTGCTTTTACAATTTTTGACAGAGAATCTATACGGTTAGAAAAAAATCCCAAAAATAACTCTGTGGGGGGAGGGTGGTGGAGACTACATTTTTTATTCTTTAAGAACAAATTGCAATAGAGTCTCAGTGTATTTTTAGTTATTTCAATTAAAAATATCTCTAGAGTTCAAATAAAAAGCTAAGATCGAACTCCTAAGTACAAATTTCAGTACCATTTTTGTATTATTATATTCACTAATAGATTTTTTCTGATTTATCAATCGCATACAAGAAAGAAATCACATTAAAATGACAATGCAACAAAAATTTTTCGAAAATTTCTGTCAATCGAAGAACTCGTTATTTCTTCGGGTTAGTCTAAGGCTCTGATTATTTAGGTTCTTAAGCAAAAAAATTTAGAATATGTATATAGATTTGATTTTTTCACTACAAGACTATTAGATGACTGACAACTTTTGGAAATGGAAAGAATACGACAATTATGAACATAGCAGAAATTGCGTTTGAATGAAAGATTCAGGTCCTCTAAGGCCCGACGTTCATTACCACCATTTACTTAAATTCGATTTATTCTTGCAAGTGTTAGTTGATACAACTTGGCTTTGCTCTCGCTAACGTAGCAGTAGGACGGCAAATGGACAGAGAAGTCGTTTCCTCCGATATATCAAGATTGAAACAGACTGAAACAGAGTGGAAATGCCACTGACTTTCTCTTAAAAATTATGAGAAACATTTTTTTAATGCCTTTTATGTAGGCAATTATAATATTCCGTAGCATTTCGTTTCAACGGATTTTTTTTTGTCCAAGGAAAACGTGATTTCTCATTGGTATGCAGTATAAAACGTGGCATTTTATCTTTTCTGTCCATGCCCAACAATAATATAATAGGTATAGCACACCTTTCACGTACGATGCCGTGGCGCGTATGCGAAATTAGTTGCTTTCATTAAAACTTTAGTTGCTACGTTTCGTCTGCTTGCGTCGACGACCCCTTAAAACCTCTCCGGGCACCAAACACTCGGGAATGGAAATTGTTAATGGAAAACGCTTTAATTAAGCCACGAGTTTAGCTATTCACTATATATATATATATACTCTGAATATAGCCAGACGTTGCCTTGACCAAAAACTGTAGCCGCTCAACCATATTTTTGGATCGACAGGTGTGCTTAACGTTTAACAATTTAACGTTTTCAACGTTTGTTTGCCCTCAACAAGCAACGATTGCGTACATTTTTTCCAACAAAATTGTAATGACGAGGTATTTGCACATTTTACGAAATTATCGTTAGCTGTATTATCAGTCGATGATATTTAGAGAAATTTGCAATGTGAACATTTTTTCTATGGTATACGGGCTCGAATTATAATTTTTTTTCCGTATAATCTAGGCATTGCAAATATGCTGAATCGATGATTGAGCATAAATGTAATATTGTAGAACGAGTTTTATTTCTATAGTGATCGCTCTCGAGTTTGAAACGGTCTGAAATGTTGTATAAAACATTTTCAATATCCACTGTTCATGTTCGAGGAATATTCACCGTTTCATCTGATGTATTCAGAGGCAGATGAGTTTTATTCGTGGTTTTTTCTTCGATTTACAGTAACAAAATGGTTCATCCAGTGATCAATGATAGAAAGTTCAGGTGTGAAAAGATTTTCTCGAGTGCAAACTGTAGAAAAGTTCAACTTCGTCAGCGCCAGGAATGAGGAAGCGAAAGGTGCTTAAAAAATATTTAAAAACCAAGAAGTTTGAAGTTTAAAAGAGAGATCTAAAGACGAGGAGGAGTAACCATTTCAAATGTTATCATGTGGACTTTTGCAGACCGAGAAGATCTGTCGGAAACCGAGTAATTTTACTTCTGAGTAGACGTATGTTCGAGCGATAAAAGAGATTCATTATAAAAACGAGCGTTCCTTTTGCACGAACTTACATACGGTTTTTTTTAGTTTTCCTTTTCTTTCGCTTTCTCCGACCCTACCTGACCTTATAATACGATACAGCAGGGAATTTTATCCATCTTCATCTCTTACTGTCCTGAAGGTTTGATGCTCCGTCGTGCTGCGTACCAGACTGCGCGACTAACACGAGTCTTTAGGTTTATACACCGCTCTTACGTTTCAAATTACTTTCAGTCAAATACTTGAAGCGTAAAACGCGGCAATCGTAAATTCCGCAAGAGACAGTGACCCTCCCTGTTGGACGTTGATTTTTACTCCAGAATCCCCACAAACTAGCTAGCTCTCCAAATCGGATTAGCTTATACTGTACGACAAATACATATAGCATACTGCATGGTATATATATATATATATATATATATATATATATGCTCGTGCCTCTTCATCCCCGTCCATGAACAGAATTTTGCGGCAACGAAGCGGCAAACGGTTGCCTCTCGCAACTAACTTCCGTATGCATAGATTATTAGTTTTACTCTGGCGTAAACGAGAAAGCCATAATGATTTTATGAAAACCATAATATAATATTATGTACGTACAGGGCTTAATCATGTCGCTATAATACTATCTTGTTTCGAGCAAACATTTTATTTCTAATATTGATATTAAAATATGTGGTGAAAAATGCAACGAATGAACTGGGCTTTTCGCGAAATCTTGATTTTTTATTATATTTATCGAGTTACCGGCTGACAGTGATACAAGGGCATAACGGTGCGATTAAGGGATATGGATTTGTATTTAAAAAGCAAGACACTGGAACACACGATCTGTTTTTCTATTTCATTCATCAGTTCGCTCTCCTGATTTACAAATAATTCCGAAACGCAATGTAAAGACATACAACAGGTAGCTGTCGATTTACTTGGTAAAAAGTGTAAAATAGTACGTACCGATAGGTTTACATACATAATATACGTGATAGAAAGTACAGAAACAGGAGTGGCATGAATATCGATCTTCGATATTGCAAACGTCCGGACGGCAGAACGGACAACGGTTCCTCTTGGCTTACGTAAAATGTCGTCAAAGAGTGTGGATACGTGTGACTTATGTCGTCGGAGGGATAAATTAAAGAAAAACTGGGTCAAACTGTAATATATTGTGGCTGGTGTTGATACTGGCTGTCAATCGCAAACGAGCGAGGAAAATTCGCCGGTGAGCTTCGGCGGAAGCCGATCGAAGAGAGGACAGATCCTGTATTTATGTGGACTAGAGGGAAGTGGCAGTTCAACCAAGAATTGGGGATGAAGATGGCAAACGGGAAAGTCTCGAATCCCAAGTGGCTTCCGATACGGAGCCACGTGCACCGTCGTGCCATTACGACGTCGTATATTATTACGTAAGCTTTTGAGATATCAGAGTGGTACAACGTACTTTTTGTCACATTTCTTTCTTGATACTCGAAGCTTTGTTGTCGATAAATTATTGCACGATCTTGAAAAATTCTCGGATAATAACATATCATCATAATAGTCTACTAGTGTTATTTATCATTATTTCTGGTGCTTGTAGATGCAAACAAATAAAGTTAAGACAAGACATGTTTTATATGTTGCCAAATAATATTCTTTGGTCGATCAGTATAACTTCATCAGTATATTAAGGGAAGATCTGAAACTTGGGAAAGAAATTATTGATTAAATTTATTGAAACCAATTGAAAAGATACACATTGTTGAAAAATTAACGTTTTCATAGAGACACAACTCTATGACACCGCAAATTTATATTACATCGTAGGAAGAGATCCCCAAATTCACGTACTGCACTTTGAGTTTTCGTTTTTTACATGTCCACTACAGCAGTCTTACGTTCAAATCTTATATATAATCTACATTTTCGCAGTAGAACTTCTCCATTCGTTGACTCATGACATCTTCTGCTCTTTTACTATTTATTTTATGAAAACGTGCAGGGAAATGGCCCGCGCGGTTTCGTTACGGGATGAATACAGTGGTGGGAAAATGTGAAAAATCCGTGAAGATCTCAAGCATACTCCACGACCCCCGGTCACGTATATGCGCACCCCGCCAAGCCTGAGCTCTTTCAGTCAGCAAAAATTTATTTTCTCTCAAGTCCAATTTGCAAAATGGAAGAAGTTGCGAGAGAAGGAGTACTACTGCATACTCGGTTGCGTGCATCTAGCATCCAACTCTATATACTTATACCTCAATGGTGTGTTTTATTTGGGAAAACGAATTTTGCGAAGGAACTTAAAAGGTTTGTGGGTGGGTTTTTCCTAGTCGTGTCCTCGGGGATTGGAAATACATGTCGTCGGAATACTGAAAAGAACCTAACGCTACGCAAGCCTAAGTGCGAGACCTCGCGAACCTTTCCTCTTGGTTTAGTTTTTGAAATTCGATAACGTTCTTCAGGGAGTACAAGAAATACGATTGCGAGGCTAAATAAATAGCTGGAAAAAGCGAAGGTGCAATACGCTTTGTTTTTTTTTTTCTTGTTTTTAGTTGTTTTTAGTGAGTTTGCAACCGTGTAAAAGACGAATTTGTGCATATTCTTAATTACAACCTACCAGCTGAGGCCACCGGACTGTGAGGTAAACCTTTGCGCGGCCAAAAAGCCGCAATTTTCGTAGTCTCCGCAGTTTTTTGTCGTTAACGCCCATCCCCGCGAAGACGGGTGCCACACGTGATTCGCATTGGTACTCCAGGATGGCGATTGATGCGTTCCAAATGGCAACGATTCTGAAGTTCACAGTATTTCCATTCCGCGTCTTCCCAATTGTATATCATTCACAAATTTGACACCGACATTTCGATCTTTGTTTTTGTAACAATGTACCACGTGCTTCATGAGATGTCACGTAATATTTTATAGTAACCGTTTTTTTTTTATTCTCACAATTGTTACGGTCGATTAATTGGAACCTTCACCACGTGCTTTGAGTCCAAATAACTTATAAAATTAAACGCACCATCTTGATAAATAAATTAATAGCAAAAAGTAAAAATACACTAAAGTAGAGTCTTTGATTATTGTACGAGTGTATAAAAAATTGTTTAATTTATGTTATCATGGCAAAGCGGAGGGGTTCAATTAAAGTAAAGTAAAGGAATGAATTAACCGGAGGGCAACGTGACTGTGTGTCAATGAAAAAGTGATAAATGCGAATCCAACCGGAGAAGATCCCGCGGGTCGCGAACCGCGCGAGTGACTGCCGTTTTGCTTCGCGGCACCCTGGCTGGTGAAGGGATGCTGCCAGTAGCTTGGATGAACGGCGCAAGATCTGCCCCTCCCCACGTGTTTCCACCCCCACGAATCGTCGACACTCCAATTGCCCTCCTACCTCTCTGTCGCTCTTTTGTCTCTTGCAAGCGTATTCTGAGTTAGTCACGGAGACTACAGTGAGTTTTGTATTTTTAAGACGCGGCATTATGCGAATACCGATTTAAAATTAGTTACACCGATTTTTCTATTATTTTCGTAAACAATATAACCAACTTTTAACTAGATCTATCTTAATTTCATTTATCATCAAATTTTACGCGAGTGTAAGATGTTTGTAATATTAGTTGAGTTCTTAATCTTCGCAGTAATCTTGGTATTCAAAAAAAAAATAAAAAAACCACAACTACATCTCATTCTCTTTCTTTTTCTGAAATGTAATGCGCTTTATTTAAATACCGGATAAGCGAAACCTACCGAAAAGCAGTTGAGGAGGCTTAAAGAATATGTCATTGATATGATATGGGTATAAATTAATATAGAATCGTAAGTAATTAAATATTCTCACTTATATTACTATAATCAAAGATTACAACTTGGTAGTGTGAATTAAGGAAAATACGACGTTTGGTGCAATAGGATCGACTTTAGATGGTGTATAACAGGTGCGCCTAGTGCCTAACTTACAATTCAAATCATACCAACAATTCCAACTTTACCGTTGACCTATATCTTCGCTTTCTCCACATTTCGCCTGTTCACCCATTTTCATATAACAAATGATATTGTTAAACCAGAGTTAACATGCTTCCATTCTAGTATGTATGGGGTATTCCATGCCAAGTCGACCTGACACGAATCCTTCTATTTCTAAAGATGATAAAAAGATCTCGGAGCCGTCGCCGTCACCGTCGTGTACAAGAATATTCCTCAAAACATTCCGCGAAATATTCCTCTGGAATATTCCCTATAGATGATTCTATGTTAAGTGTAAAAAATATATAGGGTATTCAATGTCAAGCGTTAACAATATGTAGGATATTACATGTCAGGTGGCATATTTTGAAGCTGAATTTTGGGATGAGCGATGTCAAGCTGGAAATGGAATCGAGAGACGAGCGGCGTCAAGTTGGTCATTAAATCGTAGGGTTAGCGGTGTCCCTATTATTAAACTCCTCTGCGGTTCAATAATAGGGATAGCAGGTAGGGTCAAATCGAGGGGTCAATGATAGAGATAGGGTGGTCAACGATATGAAGTATTGGACAAGATGTGTTTGGACCGTATAAGTGTAAAGGCGCGTAGCGTTTAATACGTACGAAACCCTAGTATCTATCCTAGTATCCCCAGGTTCTACTACTTCCGACGACTGAGCAGTGGTAGAAATCATAGCAATTAAATATGTATGTATGCATATTCAATTACTATAGTGTAGTATGTGCGAAAATAACACTCTAGATATAAACAATTGTTGTAAATGGTCGAACCTTCTATTATTATTCCTTAGGAAGTTCGTTTTGCGTAACCATATAGCGAGAGATCGAGAGAGTTCTTGAAATCGTTTATCGTAATCTAGCCAGGGATGATAAAGAAATAGTGCATGCTTTGCTGTCGCAGTTGAGATATATGTGTCATTACATTATTACGTTGTACCTGAGTTCCTCACCGTTATATGTATAACCGCACAAAGAATACAACTCGGAGATCAAGTATCGAGGGCAATATCGGAAACTTGACACGTACCCTCTTCTGATCTCGATGTGAACTCGTAACTTGTCAGCAATTTTAGAAGCGATGCAGATGGAACACGAGTCCTTGAAAGATTGGCAACACAACGATTTTTTCAATATATGGTAGTAAGCTGCATATACTCTAAAGCAGTTTTTATTTGTACCGCATTTTCTTATTTCTACGCATTTGCTCATATATTTTAGACTAATTACTGGCATTGTTGAGATAAATAATAAATATAAATTAATAGATTAAATAATATTCCTTATTTAATTTTTAAAAAACATTTAATATCATATAATAATAATAATAATAATAAGTGTTGCGTCTATAATCGTGTTTACTGTAATATCTGCACCTCACAGTCATTATCTTCAGACCTAATGAATAAATCTTCTCACTGATCAATAATTCGATGTTATTCGGAGCGCATAATAGTCGCTATAGTATATTTACTCCGGAAACGAAATTTGCAACGAATACATTGAACCGAACAATTTTAAACCATCGGCATAACATAAACCATATTCACGCCGCGGTTCTATACATAATGGACATTTGTGTGTAAACCATACCAACGATAATATCCATTAGGATTATCGTACCATCGCGTTGCAGTGTCGCCCGAAATGTGCACTACAATAACTTTAACCGAAAAAATTTGCCCATATCCTCGCAATTAAGTACATACACTGTTCCGTGAGTTTTCATAGACTTTAGTATCTCGAACAGTCGACCCCGAAATTCTTTTTTAGCTTTTCTTTCGCGAAACCAATTATACGTATACCGCGTTACTAACTATTTCGAGGGGCGTGCAACAATGTTTTGTTGCTGCATCTGGCGAGAGTCGCGCGAAATTGCCCGCGATGCCCACAGTACCCATGGGGTGGTACCGGCAATAGAGTTTTCCGTTTAATTTACAGAGGAAAGATATGATTCGACGTAATGCCCGTTACTCCCCTCTCCTCCCTGCCTTAAAACCTAGCCAAACGAACCACAAGAACGAAATCCCGTGATTTCAAATTTCCATTAATTGATCCAACTTGATGTTCATTCGCGACATTCTCTGTTTATCCCATTTTCTGAATATTCCCGTATTTACAGCTCCATGATACGCATGAATATGTACAGTCTCTTAATCGACTAGTGTCGAGCAGTGCACGTTAAAATAAAGCCTAAAATATATATACACAGGTGAATAATAAATTACGTGAAAAAACGACCACCGAAAAAAGATGTTTCAACAGTTTTTTTTAAATGCGGCACTCCACTGTTGTGTGGTGTACAATTTTCATGTTTTCAAATGAGAGCGTCACTCTCACATAACCCTGACACACAGCTGTCGAGTTGATACTACACGCGAGAGTAAACGAAAAAGAAGTTTGCATATACTTTATCCCTGTATTTTTTTGCCCCACCCCCGCCACCCACAGGGATAAAATACAATTTAACCGATTAAAAGTGGTTTTTGTTTTCTACTGTGTCAACGCTGAGTTGTGTTCACTGAACTGACTGTCGAGTCGATGCTGACATTTCATACTGTTTGAGGCCTTTTTATAATTTCGCAGTTTCTCGTTTGGGAAATAACTACGGTTTTTCTCTATTTTCGGTAATTACTTTGATTATTAACATTATTCACCGATAAACCTGAATGTAGACGTAACTGACTAACTGCAAAACGGTCGTACCTAAATGTACAAACAGATTCAATCGTTTGAATGACCCGTCTTGAAATTCTTACAACGTAGAGTTAATTGTATTTCATCGGGTTAGGCGGGTCGAAAAATAAAAAAATTAAACGTGGCGAAAAAGAAAAACAAAACGTGAAAGCGAATGTCTGTGAGAAAGTACCGACGAAGCATGAAACCCACAGACTGAGAAAATAAGAAATACCTCTTTATCGTAATTTAGGTCGTCTCTGATAAGAAACGTGCCGAGTATTTTCATTTATCCGTGACGACGTCGAAGATTTTACTCATTTCACCCAAGTTTAGCGAGAAAATAAAAAGTAGTAAGAAATTGATGGATTTCTAAAGTGATGAAAGAATAAAATGTTCGTTGTTTAGTAGAAGAAGATTATTCGAACAAGGAGCATAAACTTTTCGTATCCAACGTTTTTACTAAGCTACATCAACTTGCAACACAAGCTTTTGAGCCAATGTTTTTTTTCTACAAAATTCAATAATATATTATCCTCACCACAAATAATTAGATTTTTAATTGAAAGGCTCACTTTACTTTATCTTATTGCGTTCTTTTTTCAGGTGCACAGTGCATTCGGATATGGAATAATAAAAGCTAAACATATTAATGGAGGTGAATAGCTGGAAAGGTTTTCTCTCCGAAACAAGGCAAGAAATTGTAGCTTAATAAACAATTTTTAATTACGCTATTTATTACGGCTTGGTAGATAGTTGAAAATAATTACTCACATGCGTAATTATTTTCAACTGTGAATGCTTTTCACTGAAAGTGCAGAGTCAAATTCGTTTTGATATAAAATAAAGATGATTTTTGTTGCTGCCAGTAAGTTCAAGCTCTGCTGCGCATCACAGAAATATCTACTTTTTCATCATTTCTTTCGTATATTGAAATAGTTTTAATGAAAACTGGTTGCTTGTGGAGAGTCACCCTCGAGGGAGGTTTTTCAGTATGGTGAGTAAATATTACGAAAACCCGCACGTAGACGGACGGATTCATAGCAGGCGGATAAGGCCACCACAGGAATGATCATTTGGTCTCTCATATTGCTGCGTGAAAATCCTACCAAAGAATCTTTTTTACTTTTCCAGTTCCTAGATTTTTAATATTTTTTTCAACTTGTCACGACAAAAGAGATGCGCTTTATTACGTCTGACATATCAAGGTTTTACTACTGAACTAACTACTCACGGATTTACGGGAATACTTGCGAAGTAATGACGCTATCCTTACCCGTAACAAACAAAAATAAAATAAATTAGATAGATATACAAATAATACTTACAATACCGTTAGATTTATTCGTTAAATAATCAAATATGATTGATAATAATGTAGCATTAACGAAATAATGATACAGTGTGATAAATAGATATCGACCTTTAACTTTTAGTTATCATAAAATGCAAAAGTAACAGAATCATTGCTATTAAACTCATTTATTTTGCGAACTTTTCTTAACCCTTTGAGTGTCACTGACACGTAATATCGAGAAATTTATATGTGAATATCAGTACACCGACATTCAAGGGGCTAACAATCAATAATTGTGATATTTTGCTGTCATTTTCAAGTACATTAGTTATTGCGATAGTCCTTTCGCGGTATCAGAAGGGTCTACAATTATGATATACAAACGACCGGTAAACGGTACACGGCGTGTGGAGCAGGTACAGCCAACCAGACAAAGCGTCGACGTAACTCAATAACTCAGTTCAGATAATCTAAGAGTTCTGTTTGCAATATTCTGTACATCTCGGTCCCAAATAAAGGACCAAAAGTTTCCCTGAATTTTGGTTCAGCAGTTATAATTTCATAAAAAATTTTGGTGACAGAACCTCAAATTTTACAGCTATTACAGTATAAACTATAACTGTAACATATTTGAATAATTCACGTACTCATTTAATCGCAATCGTAATAAAAGGACTACCTTAAGTAAGAGAAATTTGGAAATCTCCAAGACGAAATTAAGAATTCTGGAAAAAATTATTTTACGTTAGGTATAAATCGCATTGCAATATGATTTTTATAAATTGAAAACATGAATCTATTTACAGCAGAATTTACATTCGAACGGGATGCTATAAAAAAAGAAGAATGAAAGGAACGGTCCACCCGCGATTGTTACATATGATGGTCTTTCCAGTTAGATTATTCTCAACAATAGCATTGAATTGACGTTAAAGCCATACTATATTCTCATTTTGTTTATAGACGAAAGCAGGGAAAAATAAGACTTTTAAACTTTGGGCATAAATCGTGACAAAAGCAAGGGCGCATTCACAAGTATTCTTCGAGTGTCACGTTCACTCGTTTCCACCTGTGCTCCTATTTGCTATAATTCAGAATGTCAGAATATTCCACGATGCTTTACTTGGACTTTTGTTCAAATTTACGATCTCACGACGTTCATACAATTATTTATTATTATTCTGCGTGATGCATCTAGCGCGTTACTTTTGTCGTAAATTTGTCGTATTTGATGCGCATGGAAAAAATTATCGTTGCGTTCAACACTTTTCCTGTTTATTACGCATGCGAATATTATTATGTTTGTGCAATCTTTCACTGAAGCATTATTTTGCAACGACTATAAACTAACATCGTACAATCAAAGCAAATATTTTTGAGAAATAATGGCAACGATTGCGAATCCTTTAATTTGTCAGCTTTTGTAATATATTATTTTGTTTTTTAAGTACCAAACATTTTATAAAGATTAGTATGAATTGATTTGTTTTCTTAGGATACAACAACATTTTAATTAATAATAGGTCGACTTGACGTCTGGACAGGTATTTTATTAATATCCTTTAACTTTCGAATCGTAAAAATTGCAACTTACCCTTTGATTGCTTGTTACGTTGGTATCCGAAATAGAAAATGTATCGACGATTGAATCGAAGCGAACGAGTTTCTTAATATGTTGAGGTTTCTTGCTTCGTGGACAGATCGAGCACATGGCTGGATAGGTTGGGGTAGTTGGGGGCATATCGGAATTCTGTACATCGAGTACTCGCGATACACTATTAACGATATCTAATTTCACACAGATTTCTATTAATTAACCAGTTAAACTTATAAACGCTAAGTAACTAACTGTTTATATAGATATAAATTTATATAATTTTTTAAAAAATATCACTCAGTAAATATTCAGTTTTGTAATTTATATAATTATATATAACACATATGTTTTAAAGGCTGTTTTTATTGTCGCGTTACGATATTTCCTTGTCATCCGTCAGCGATAAATCATATTTTCTTATGGTCATGTCCGTGAAGTATCGGTGAAGGGGTTGATTACGACATCTTATTCTCGAAGCTCCTACTAGCACAGTTCATTTCTGGTTTGTCGGTACATCAGAGTCCGGTTACCGACCGTCGACTAACACGCAGCACTAGAAAACCAAGCCAACAGTCGGTTGTACCAGTTTCATGCGATACGAATAAAGTTGAATATAAGAAGCAACGTGATTCAGAGGCTCGCCGAGGGTAGGGAAGAGATGAATAAGCGGTAGCTCGAATCAAATATTAAAAAATCCAGTAAATCACAAAGCGGATTAAAATCTCTGTACTACGAAGACATAAATGAGAGGCTTTAATAACCGCTAAGCATTCTCTTTCTTCGCCTCCTTGAACGACGTGATTAATTTACACTGGTTACGTGATACAAAAATAAATTTCTTCAGACCCCTGACTAACTCCTTTAAACGAGCTTTTACGAATAGTCGACGTTGATTAAAAGTTCAATAAACCGTGGGTGCGAGCAATGTCATTTGTAATTGCGGTTGAAAATCGCTGAAAATAATCCTGACGAGGTGTATGGTGTTGCTGGTTGAATTGATAAATGGACCAGTCCTGTATAGATTTCAACGAAAAGTCTGGGACAATTCAACTGTGGGACGACTCGACATTGTCGACTAAGCATATTCAAATCTCCATTGATGTTCAGAGCCCCTGCGGCAATCGAATTAATTAGCGCTATCTGGGTTGCTGCCCATATGCCAACCAAAGTCATATGAACAAAGTCACCAGTAATGCTCCCCTTCGTGGTGTTATAACGACCTATCGTCCATTATTTGACTTCGGCAAATGTACATCGGAGTCATACACTTCTGCCAATATAGGGACTGCACCCTGTTAGCCTACTTTGGTGATCGATGCTATAACTCGTGCTCGTCAACCACCCTTAATTAGTCTTATTAGCACAAAATCGAACTCTGACTGTTGCTAAAATCTTTGTCCCCAAATTAACTGATTAGTGAGGTAGCCGGGCAAAGTGGAGTAACGAGAAGAGATAAACATAACTACAAGTTGCGTCACGACTATTCAAGAGTGGAACTGTGCCAACAACGAATGCAATTGACTTGCCATTCGAGTCACGAAAATTTCCATACTTCTTGAAAAGATTTTTTCGCTTTACACACGCCGTGTTCGTTGCATGCAGCGTCAAATTTGCGGGAACACAAATCATGTTTTTCTATGTGGTTGCAACTAGCTACTGATGGTGCACGTGGTCCACCGAAACGTCGATTCGGTATGAAATTCCTGATGGCCAAATGTAATTTGAATTCAGCGTGACGGGGAGGAGGAGGACGAGGCGTACTGAGGTCGTTGCGGTGCTGGCGTCGACAAGTTCGCACGTTTCTGGGGTAAAATTTCGCCCTTTCCCCGCTGACTTGCCCGGACAACTGCGCCGGTCGATATCCCGTACGGAGCGAGCTTGAACGACCCGACCCGATTCTACGCGGTCACAAATAATACGTCAGTGCTCTTGAACGTGCGCCGTGAGATAGCCGACATCTCACTCTCACGACATTTACATCAATCGTGGCATCTTTTACGCTTGACTACAATATGCTCTTATCGTGTTTAATAATTATCGACTAATGATCAACAATCGACATGACTCGTTGTCGAATAACCACACTGACATTTCACGTATCTCATGGAAACATTTCTTATCAGTTGTACGAGTGTTTTGTGATTTTTAAGGTTAACGTCCACGTAATTGAAAATCAATCTGTATGTCAAGAGTCTCTTTTTCGTACCGTTGTCGATCCACTTTCATTCTTCATTGACGTGTTTACTGACAAGTTCAGTCGTTCCACAGCGAACGATTACCTTTCAAGATTGCAGGAGGGGTCGATGGAACGACTGAATAATTTCTTAGCCAGCACATGACCTTGACTGTGAACGAACTGTGCTAAGTTTTGATGACTGTTCCACTCTTCCACGATGCCTGGACAATGGATCGGTGGAATTTTTTCTGTGTTCGACGAAAATACGATATTACTAAAAGTGTGCACGTGTGGAAATTGATTTCATGAACTTCACTTTAATCACGTTCACTGTACTAGAATGAGTTAGTAAATAAAATTCCGTGCAATACAGAAGCAGCACTTGTCGTATTGGTGTGGTATCGAGCGACGCCTCGACCACCATTTCGGTATTCGATGAACAATCAAAGCTGAGGTTGGCACGTGGTAATATTCAGAACATTAATGACAGAGCAATAGGGTTTCGATTTCATTCTTAGCACTGACTTTTACGAGGGTTATCGGGAAGTTTTAGCAGGCGAGGGAAAGCTTTCAGGAAAACGGTATACGAGAACACTGACCTACGTCACTGCGCGCACTGCTGCTACTGCCACAACAGTTGATCAACATAGAGAATGAGGGAAAGCAAAATAGAGAATGGAAAAGGGATGTGACGAGACGACGAGAACGGTAGATATGCAGGCTGATATAGCGAGCGAGTGAACGGGTACCTGTGTAATGTATGAAAAGGTATGGCAGATTGTTTATGTCAGTGAGAAGATTATGGACGGACATATCAGTATTCGGATATGCAGAGAAAGGGCGGAGGGGAAATTTGAAGCGTGCGTGTCTATGTTAGCTGCTAAGAGGGCGGCAAGGGGGTGGAAATGGTTCTAGGTCTGGGTCGAGTAGGAAGAGTAGTCACACAGGCGAGCCGCACTGCGCTGCCATCTCGTGCAAACTACACTTGCTCATCCGTTACCGGAGCCTCAGACGCACGGAGTCTCATTCTCCGGCGAGGGTGGGTGGGGGCTCAGCGCAGTGCCAGATATCCTCTACCGATTCATCCCTCTCGGGGATAAGTCCTGTACGAACAACCATCTTTCAAAGAGTTTTCGATATTTCTGGATATCAAATGGTTTCCGTGTTACGATAATAACTCTTTGGCTATGAGAAATCACCGGTGAATATATTCTAGTTAAGTATGTAAGCGAAAATCATCGAAATGTTTGGGAGTACAAATTCTTTCACTAAATGTTGGGTACAACGCATCTGACACGGAATTATCCGGAGTATCTATGCATTTTAATGTCAACCGCTTATCTGGTTTCTTGCATTGATCGAGTTGTATATGAAGGACACGCTGGCTAATACAAGGAATGCTGGCATCAAATGTAGAATATGATTTTTGTAGGAGAATCACTTTAAAAAATTTGGGCTTACATCAAACATTAGCACGGAGCGAAGGATCTGATGAAAATGACCTTGTATCTGACAGAAATTATTATAAATTTGTTATACACGGAGACTATGAAGACATTCTTGCATGCATTATTATAAAAAATAAATTCTACTGGAAGATAAATTAATTTTTGCTATTACAGATAATACAGATGATCTTTAATAGTTTTTGTTGGAAAATGAATACTTTTTATTAGAAAATATAGTAATCGGTAAGGTGAACTGCCCAATTATTGAGAGGTTACCTATTAGTAAATGCTTTGTATATATATACTTTTAACAAGGTTGGTTAAATCACGGCTTCTCCCGCCGTTTAACGGTCATGTAATGAGTTGCCGTTGAATTATTCGGTGGTATTTTATATACTTGGTTATCTCTATGAATTTACACTGTTAGAGTTAGAGGTTTCTTCTCTAACTCTCACTAACTGGGCTATTCACCTTAGAGTCGCTTTCGCGAATGGACACGATCCTTCAATCATTTTCTGTTGACACGTGAAAAGTTCGGATTTTTACCTTCATCGTTTTTTTTTCGATTACACAGTTTTGTGCGATGACTAAATCTACAAACATAAGTATGAACAATGATATTATATTATTAAAAATTAAGATATAATGGTAGATAAAGAATTATATCAAAAATAGTTGCAATGTTTCTAATCTCACAAAGCTAATCGTTACGATGACAAAGTGATAAGCAGGTATTATATTATCTTACACCCAGAATTAGAAATATTCTTAAAAAGAGAAAGATATGGAAAATTCCTTTCACCTGCTTCTTGGAAAAAATACTATATTGATAGGGTAAACATTTCTATGGCGTTTATGATCATTTTCTATACCGTCAGTGATGACACTGGAGTACCTTCTTGCCTAGTCAATTTGGTTTGGCAATTTTTGTGAGATCCTTTTCACCGTGTGCTTGTTACTATTACCGGCAGTAGATAAATATTTTGAACTTTTTGCGTCAATTGTTGCGTCGAATGATACATAAATTCTCTTCACAAATTGACAAGTAAAAATGTCACAACTCCACGAATTGCTTTGGATGGTAATTGACCTCGAGCTTATGATATACGAGGCCCGACTCTTTAAGGGGTCGTTCCGCTGTGAAATCTTCGAAAAACCGAAGAATGTTTTTCTTTTTCAGTTTCCGAAACTGTTTTTGAAATGTTGTGGCCATTTTTTCGAGTCTGATTCGATTCAATTTAACCGTTACAGCTCAAATTTGTAGAGAAGACAGAGTGTCCAGTGTGGCGCGCCATTAACTATAAACTCAATTTTCTCAAAACGTCATTTTTCAAACTGGCATAGGTGATTGCAAGAAAACCATTCGACTAATCGGTATAAATTTTTGGCAAATTATTCAGCACGTCAGTGTTCACGGAAACATTTTTTAATAACGATTTCGTATTTTTTAACGTGCAAAATTATTGAAAAATTTATCAAATTTTGGAATTGCGACTTTGAACCTTCATTCTGTTAATATTTCATTGATCAAAATAATTCTAGCTCAGACGATCACGACACTTTAATTATACCAATTGAAAATATTTTTCATTTTGTTGTTCCAGATATATTCTTTTCCGAGGATTACCCACGCTAGCAGTTCATCGATATTTAAAAGCGCACACTTCAGTGCTATAACTATTTAAAAATACGATTAAAAAGTTAAAAATTGTTTCATACTCCCAAAATTTATGTTGATAAACACCTCAATGAGGTTCGATATTTCATGCACTAAAAAAATTTCCCAAAAAATGATATCATTTCAACGTTTCACGGTAGAATTATCCTTTAATTTGAAGCATAACCAAACTTGATATTTACAATAAATCGTAATTGGCAACCTGAACTGCTGTTTATTTCATGTTATAGGTTTTATATGCAATTAAATGTTATTATTGACCTCCTTTACGTTTATACTCCTCGGGATAAAATGCCATGCTGGCAAGACGAGGATGAAGGTTTCATAATGTCAAGCTGCTCGTAATACACGGATTATCCAGCCCTTATCGAAACTTGGCATGGTAAACCCCTGCGCTCTTCTGTGTGAAAGCTCCTTTTACATTATACATGTATGTGTATGAATAAAGTAAAACGAAACGCTTACACGCTGTCGGAATACGTATAGTAATATACAGTAAATCTGGATACTCTGACGAATTTTCGCGGTTTCGTGTCCTCGTCTCCATTCTACTTGGCACACAATATCATAGCCGCATGCCTCAGTCACTCTCAACAAGGAACAACCATGCTCCAGTTGTTTTGCATATCCGAGGCTCTCACTCGGTAAAGCAAAACACTTAGAGAACAGGAATAAAAACTGAAGAAATAACAGTTGCCTAGGGGCTGATGAAGAGAGGACATTTGACTCTGGCGAATAAAGAGACTAAATTACTCTCATTTTTCGTATAATTGCAATAACAACTTTTTTACAAAGGTTTACAAAGATAACTTTTGCAATTAAACATATTTTTGCATACGATTACGAAACTTATTTGAAATGTCATGAATAAATAAGAGGATTTATGGCATAATGTCTGAATACATTCATTTTTCTTCAAGACAGGATTGTGGTGAGTTGTATAACTTTTCGGTAATAATGTAATCAGGAAATAAACGAATTTATGAAAGATAAACGTCGTTTCGTTTGGGCCCTTTGTTCGTAGTTCGCTTTAGAACTTTAATTTACAATCTATTTATTGTAAATCCTATCTCGTAATTATGTCAATCTATCTATTTGTATTTTTGAAAAACATCAATAGCGAAATAATCAGGAATGCCATATACTAAGCTTCCTAACTCCAAAATTGTATTTTAACATAAAAGATATGAATTAACATCCTTAAGAGATAGGCTTCGCAATGAATAAATAAAAAATAAATGTTCTGAAGAGGATCTCGAACAGAGGTCCGAGACGTAATCACGTTTTTTTTTAATAAGTTCGATCGCTGATTTAACATTATTTATAGAACTTTTATAAAACGTGCAACAATCCTCGCTTAAAAAAAATGTATGTATATAGACATTTTGAAATAAATCCTCTTATTTCTTAATAAAATTTCAAAAAAGCTTAGCAAGCATACGCAAAAATATGTTTAACTGAAAAAGTTGTCTTCGATAACTGGAAACCTTTTACTTCCACATACAGTCATAGTATCATTCATTATCTTTATAAAATTTCATTGACATTTCAAGCAATTTGCATTATTTTCAGCCCGTTTTAAGAGTCTATATTGAAATAATTCATAAAAATAATTGATTAAAATCATATCGATGGTCTAAAGTTGAAAGGCCGTATCGTATGTGTAGAAGTTATGCTTGTACGCCTTTCTGGCGTTAGACCATCTATATACAGGGTGATTAAAAAAAAGTGACCGACCCGCAGTATGCCGATAGCTGAGGTCATTTTAAGCACAATTACTTAGCGGTTTTCCGAAAATCTCAAAAGTTTATTAATGAGATGCAATTAAAGTCAAATAATAAATGACCAATCAGGAGCACATACGCTTCCCGCGCCGGAAGTCGGCAAATGTTCGATAGAAACCGAGACCTCGGTCTGCGTCAATGTCGGACGGGATAGTATAGTAGAATGACGCATGTCATTTGTTCATTCGCATGGGTTTTTTTCTGCGCGATCGAAGAAAATAATTGAAAGGTGATGTGCTCGTGATGTGTTCCAAAGTGAAAAAATGGGAATAAAATGTTAATAATACTTTAACCAGATGTAATTATTTATTATGTCTTAACATTTAAACGTTCCAAATAGTGTTTGTAATTGTGTTTTGTTCTCTTTAAATAAATAATTGTACATTGAAATGTGTGGCACTCTATAACTGTTATCTCTATGATAATAATTAAAATGCAATGAATCTCTTAGGCCATGGTTCATTTAATATAGTATTTAATTATGATAAAAATTATGATGTGTTCATGACACAAATTATAGCGTATAAAAAGTCACAACTAGCGAATGCCTTTCGCCATTAGAAATGAGATATGTAGTAGGTATGCGTGACAAATGTCATATTTTGCACCTGACAATACAACTTGAAGCTTCAAATTATTAACGACAGCTTCATTAATATGAGGAGATGTTTTTACCTTTATAAGAAAAGTTGAGTAACACTTGATACATCGATGCATGGCAGAAGAGACTGCGATGCTACCAAAGGTGCCAAATCTGTCTGAAGCAGCTGCATTAGGACCAGAAGACGCCTCCATCAACATCTATAAGACTTTTCTATTATACTTTTCTTATAGCTACGCACGACAAAATCAATCGCCCTGCCCTGCCGATGCTGCTTGAGTCTCCAAATTGTTGGTGGTTAGTAAGTATAAGGTGATAGCGAGATGATAGTGAGGTGCGAGGAAAGTGAATTCAAGGTGAGCGGACGGCGAGAGTGAGGTGAGATCAAGGTGAGAGGAGCTTGTGATCAAGGAGAGAGCAAGTTAAGACGAAGGGCAATTTTCGGTGTCCCTGTAAATGTAGTAAAAAAAAAAATCGGTCCAGTTACAAGATGTTATGCCGGTAACACGTAAATACTCGTAGCATATTACGGTTGACGGTATAATATTTTTAAGGGTTATTATTTGGAATCGTTCGCTTATAAGGAGTTGAATCTCGCGTGACTGAGATAAAAACCGATAATAGATGTTGATGGAAGCGTCTTCTGGTCCTAATGCAGCTGCTTCAGACAGATTTGGCACCTTTGGTAGCATCGCAGTCTCTTCTGCCATGCATCGATGTATCAAGTGTTACTTAACTTTTCTTATAAAGGTAAAAACATCTCCTCATATTAATGAAGCTGTCGTTAATAATTTGAAGCTTCAAGTTGTATTGTCAGGTGCGAAATATGGCATTTGTCACGCATACCTACTACATATCTCATTTCTAGTGGCGAAAGGCATTCGCTAGTTGTGACTTTTTATACGCTATAATTTGTGTCATGAACACATCATAATTTTTATCATAATTAAATACTATATTAAATGAACCATGGCCTAGGAGATTCATTGCATTTTAATTATTATCATAGAGATAACAGTTATAGAGTGCCACACATTTCAATGTACAATTATTTATTTAAAGAGAACAAAACACAATTACAAACACTATTTGGAACGTTTAAAGGTTAAGACATAATAAATAATTACATCTGGTTAAAGTATTATTAACATTTTATTCCCATTTTTTCACTTTGGAACACATCACGAGCACATCACCTTTCAATTATTTTCTTCGATCGCGCATAAAAAAACCCATGCGAATGAACAAATGACATGCGTCATTCTACTATACTATCCCGTCCGACGTTGCCGCAGACCGAGGTCTCGGTTTCCATCGAACATTTGCCGACTTCCGGCGCGGGAAGCGTATGTGCTCCTGATTGGTCATTTATTATTTGACTTTAATTGCATCTCATTAATAAACTTTTGAGATTTTCGGAAAACCGCTAAGTAATTGTGCTTAAAATGACCTCAGCTATCGGCATACTGCGGGTCGGTCACTTTTTTTGAATCACCCTGTATATTGTTCCTCGTTTTTGGTTAAAACACTTGTATCAAGTGAACACGTGAAAGTTAAATTCTAATCGCGACGCTTAACTTGTTTTCAGTGAGACAACTTTGTTCGAAACCTTACGTTCTGGATACTCATCGCTGATACAGCTAGGTATGAACGACTAATGATACAAAAAGTTATTAGTAGAAGTACTTTAATTAAAAGCGCCGACACCCTAGAGTGCGAACAATGCACAATTGTATTTCGTGTCAGTTGCCAGGCCCACCTCTGACACTCAATTCCGTAAACGGTTTTTTTCTTGAACATCAACTGCACACGAATTCGTTTGCGCAAGCAAATCGACGTTTCGTACGTATGTTTAGACTATGTGCGTCGAAACATACGTATCCAACACGCCCAACGTGTTGCAGATTTTATTGGTATGACAGTAGCTTTTTCCCATGATTTTTGGCATATGACAATATTCAGAATAGATAGCTTCAACGTCAAGGTGAAGAATAAACTTTTTCATAAAAATGGAAACTTCCTGAAACAAATAAAAGCAATGCAGAGTTGATAAAAGTAATCGCATTGCTAAAAGTGAAGATTCACCGTTTTCCTTAAAGTGCAGTTTCTTTGAATCTTTCGGAAAATTATTACAATCAGGAGAAATAGAATAAAATTTCGTCAGAAGCGTCAGAATTATAAGAGAACCACTTGTGTGGTTCACTGCGTGGTCAAGCAAAACTGGTCTGTCACTATGCTATCCAACCAATATACAGAAGTCTTACATCACTAGATTGATCCTCTTGTACCTTGAATCGTTGTATGTTATTCTTGAAATAAGAGGATTAGATGGGATTTTCATGTTACGCAAGGAAGGGCTCTTCATATTTGATTTGATGCGATAAGTGGATATGCACGTCGATTTTGTTGATTTACTTCCAGAGCTTCCCAGGACTCTTCAGAGTACAAATGAACTCTGTCCGTTAGGGCTATAATGCTCTATTTTCACTTGTAACTCTAGAGAGTTGTCAGCAATTAGTAGAGACAACCCGGTCAGTAAAACTTTATCGTATTACGACTGGAAGTCCTTTATATTTTCACCTCTTGCCCCATATCAGCGAACTCGATAAGCTAACTAGCGTGATCGTTGTCAGCAATGATCTCTTCACGGAGTAGCAAGCCCGTGCTCATTGAGGTAGAGATTTAGAGAAGATAGATAATGAAGGGCTAGTGACAGTATCTGGGTCGAGTTCGAGACCGTTGGGATGGTCGGACACGTTCGATTGTGCTTGAGGCTCGTCCGACTTTTGCTTCTCATCTTTCGAAGCCTGCCTGATACTCTAATATTCTATATTATATTATTACATAAATATTCTAATATTTTCCTAGGAAAACCCTAGTTCGCTGATTGTAATCGAAAACTAGCATTCCCTATCTTGTTCGACTTCTACCAAGAATTTCATATTTATTCCAGAGTGTTTGGCCTGGAATATATGACTATTCATTAAATTTATGACTATTGTTTTGCGATTTTTATGCGAAAGAAATTTCGTAATGCAGCATATTCTTTACAAAATAGATCTCTCGTCAATATTGTTCACGGGGTGGCCATATTATATATACGTTTATACGTATCCACGGCGTCGCGTGATAATGTGTGTGTTTCAGCATCGTAAATAATAGAGCCCGCGAGACAAAAGATAGGAGGGTACGTGTTCGTCATGTGTCCTATTTCCCATATCGCACAGTACCTAGGCATGAAACACTGTTCGTCATGGAGAAATCTGAATTCAATAAGTTTCCTAAAATACCAGGCACGCATATTACGATTTGAAGAACACATAAAGCTATGGGATATATACTCTCGTGAATTAATTATCTTTTAGTGAATTCACAAAATAAGTTACAATCTTAAAATATTTATCTGGTTGATTAATATTCACTTAAAAAAGCAAATCAACTTTCGTGTATAAATATTTCAACAAAGTATAACTTATGTCGGCCTACTCATAGTCACGACAAAAGTTGGTACCTTGTGATTAATACAAGGTTCTTTACAGTCATCATTGCCACAGTGACACAAACAAAACTTTAGCCTCGTTGAAATAACTATGTTTTAAAAAGCTTGCTTGTGCCTCCAGACATCGAGTACGTGCACATTCGTTGGTAACTCTTTTGTTCCGCATATCGCTAATCGTACAGTCCCCGGGCTATGAGAGACGTATACAGTTACATTGCTGGGCTATTACGTCAGATGTGTTCGCAATGATATAACAAACGTTTACGAGCTCGATAGCGAAGCGGGGACATTCGACTTTGTGCGCTTAAAAAGCGTTACAGCAGCTCGGGTGTACTAGTGCAGAAGTAGATAAGAACTGTATGTAGTCAGACGCGGGAAGTGAGGCCGCTAAGACCATGAAATCGTTGCCTCTGATTCACGTACCCACTGCTTTCAACAACTTTACTCATTTCCTTCAAATAAATTACGGCAAATAACGATATTTATACGAGTAGATAGGATAAATGTTTTCGAAAAACTTGGAGAGTCAAGTTCTTACTAAAGCAATCACTTTGACCCAGTTATACCAATGATTCTGAAATATATATTGAGATTCTATCAAGTTAAAAAATAAAATAAAATTCGTGATTATAGACCATATGAAAAAATGTTAAATTTTTTCATTTATTTTTTCGTAGCACTTCACATTTTTGTGGCATTTGAAGTTCGTTAATTTATAACACTTATTTATTATTAACTAGTTGTATGACACACCCTGAACACTGAATCACAGAATTTTTTTCAATTGACACGTCATTTTTAATACGACGTTCGAATACACCGTAGAGACCCGTGCACCAAGTATTGTCGGCGACTAGTTGCAGCGGTGCGAGTGAACTGTTTCGTCCACGTGTTTTACAAGCATAAGGCTCGATCGATGCCTGAGCGTTCGTATTTACCTTCACGACCGTGCTGCCGCTAAATGGCGAATTTGGGTAACCAAAATTCACTCTTTGTTATTGTTATATAACAATAACAACAATATATAACATTTATAAGTCATCTCTAGAATGAGAGACTTGTGAATAATAATACGATATATAAATCACGAAGTGCTAGCCTAACTTCTAAGTCAAGTTCTTCATATATTTGATTAATATCGAACTGCTTGGTAAAAAGGAACTTGGAATTAAAGTTTAATCACACGAATTAATATAATCCTATATATATATACATGTATAGAATAGTACGATACCATGAAATAATGTATTATTTCGTAGGATTATATTAATTCGTGTGTTTAAACGTTAATCCCAAGTTCTATTGAGACAAGCAGCTCGAAATTAATCAAGTATACGAAGAACTTGACTTGGAACTTAAGCTAGTATTCCGTGATATATATATATTATTATTCACAAGTCTCTCGCTCGAGAGACGGCTCATAAATGTTATATATTATTGTGATTGTTATATATCAATAACAAAGAGATTTTTGGTTACCCCAAGACACGTAGACAAAATAGTTCACTCGTGCCATATGCTCCTATATCATAGCGTACATATATGTATAGTATTGAACTTTATATTATACTTTACATATACTATACTATACTATTTGTATAGTATATACCAATATGTATATATATGAATAATGCATAGTATTAATACCATAAAATAATGTATTATTGCCTAGTATTATATTAATTCGTGTGTTTCAGTATAAGATTATTAAAGTATTAATAATCTTATTAAAAGATAGAATAAGTATTAAATATATATAATTCGCCAATTTGCTAAATTTTCCAAATAAAAAGTAGTGAGGAGCGTTAAAAAATAAATCAGTATATTTTAACCATCTGTTGTTTTATCCATTATTTTGATTTTATTAAAGAATTTTTTAATCATTGATGCAAGGTGAATTATGAATGTTTAAGCTTGTACTCGTAGTTACAACAAAATAATTAACAAAACAATACGTTGATGCGCTGGTAAAGGTTAGAATTGACTGCTTTTAATAATTTTTTAATCGTATAAGCAAGATGAATAATGAATATTTGAGTTTGAATTCGCGGCATAAATAATTGCAGCACAAATAGTTTAGGTTATAAAGGGTGTCCCAAAATTAACGCAAGATTTGAATTAAATAGAAAACACAGTTTTTAGTCTTCAGATTGTGATTTTTTTATTGAATCATAAAATACATAGGATAGGGTTATTTATGGAATAACACATCGGGCAAATGGCCTCCACAGCTTTGCCGGCACATACGCACTCTTTTATCGAAATTCTTCATGACCTTTTTGCATAATTGTGGCTGAATTTCGTTGATGCAGCGTTTAATTTCCTCCTGTAATTCACGGGTGGTTGTGGCCTTGTTGACATAGACCTTTGACTTCAAATGACCCCATAAAAAGAAATCTAATGGTGTTAAATCACAAGATCTAGGCGGCCAATTCTGATCACCGACGCGGGAGAGTACACGACTAGGAAATGTCTCATGCAGTAATTGAATTATTTCACGGGCCAAACTTTCATTATTTTAATGATATTCTTCAATAATGAAAATACGTTGTTCTATCGTGTAACGCCACATTTTTACTAACCCTAACCTCTCAGCTGTCAAATTATTTTTTTTTTGGGGTTGCCAACACTGTACTGCACAAATGGCGGCAAATTCAAATCTTGCGTTAATTTTGGGATATCCTTTAAATAGTATAGGAAATATTTCACGATCTAATACCGTATCAACGTCTTTTAAAATTATTTACAACATTTTTATCTACCTTACTAATAATAAAAACGATACAGGACTAAAAATATTTACTATGAAATCAAGTTATGTACAGAGAATTACAGAATATGCGATAGCGTGGAAAACTTCTTCGCACGACGAAATAATCTTTTCGTGGGAAGTATACTTTATCAACAAACGGAATATACCTTTGGTACTTGATCTGGTGACAATGCGTTAACCAGCAGGAGATTCACGCGCAAAATTACCTTCCGCCGTCGGTAAGGTATCTGCTTTACTGTACGAAGCTCATACAGAATTTTGCAATACCGACGTCCTCCACACACACTAGGTTACCCCCAGATGTTTTTATCGATTCTGAGTAAACCAGAGCTCGTAGAACATGTTAGTGCTAGCATAATGCAGCAGATGGCGACTTGAAAATGTTTTTCAGCTATATAACCAAGTCAGTAGCTTGAACCACATCAACCTCGACAGCTCCCACAAAATGCATCTCGTTGTCGAGTCAAAAAAAGAATTTGTTTTAATTTTTAAATGAGCTTACCTTATTTAGCGTCTCGTGGTTCGTAAGGATATGCTGCGTTCCATCGGGATGCAAGATTCTATCGACGGAGTTAGGTCTGGAAACACCATCATGAAGAATGGATTCCTTGAGTTGCGGCGGAGAGGGAGGTGGTGGCAGTTGTTCTTCAACGCCTCCACTGCTATACCTTGCCTTCTGGAACAAAATAATGAAATGATCCTTCCTTAATATCCCACCAGAAGAATATAATAATTTTTTAAAACTCTAGTAGTTAACATGTCCATGCTCCCTTCGACTTCTTAGTTGATTAGCTAAAGTTGCGAATACTGCGTCATCGTATTGACACACAGTGTTGTATGTAAGGAAATGTCAGACTATTTATAAAGTGAAACAAGTGCAGACTAGGCTGTCTTCTATCAAACGCCAAACGACTTTGTCTCTGCATGCCGATCGATAATAATCAATGGAATATTGAGTACTCGATGTAACAGTAATGTTTATTTTGAATAGAAGTTTATTTTGAAAGGTTTCCTCTTCATTTATTCACATTAGTTTGATTCACTATATTGCTGGAAATTCGCGACGGTATATTCACGAAGATCATGTCGATACATTTGACACCGAAAACTCGACATGCAACGGGCGTGTTGCCGCTAAAGTTCGCGCAATTGACTGACGTCCACTAGACACAGGTCACATCACTGCTGTAACGATCTTAACAGGTGAGTATTGGATTTAACGGGAGGTTGGAATTATATCGTTAAAGCGTCGACGCTTCAACCATCAGAGGCCATCGGAAGGGGAACTACGGGTCGTGCGACTAATCACGTGAAATCCTGGATTTGTCGAATTCTCGTAGGGCTTCGGATGATAAAGTTCCCGTACATATATCGACTACGTTCACATAGTGTGCGAGTGCACCAACTCAATGATACCCTTTAAAAAAAAAGCGAAACAAACTGAGAGGTTTGATGTAAATAAATCTCATTTCGAACAAATGATTTTCACTTTACCTCGACTTTTTACATCGGTGAATGTAACGAGATATTGGTATCACGAGAATTTGACAGTTTTCGTTCAACACGAGATTATGGAAGAAAAAAGAGGAAATTATGAGAATCACAAACCATCTCAAACGCAAAAAAAAACTGAAAATTTCGATGAATAATTCTCTAATCTAGATTAACGTTAAACTTTTATTTTATAAAAAAAAAATAGGCAAATGTCTTTTATGCATCAATCTTTGATAAAAAAATTATTTGATCTTTATAGACAAGAAAATGGGACATTTCGAAATATTTTGATATTAATTAGGATGAAAATTCAATGAAAAATGATATTTGTAAAACTAGTCTCAAAGAATCGAATACCGAAAAAATGATGAAAATAGCACTCACAAAAGTGAAATATCAAGTGCATTATACAATATGTGATTTGAGAAAGCGATTTTACTGGGTCCTGTCAAACGAGGAGACGATCATTTTAACTCCGTACGGTATCACTACCCAGAGTGCGTTTACCCATTGTCTTACTACCTCGTTAAAATACTCTGGAGGTCTATTAACGGTAGTTTCACCACTTTCCTTAAAATAATTGTCGGGTTTCGCAATTACCCTAAGGAGAAGACGAAAAGCTCGGTAGCCACATAAGCGTTACACCTATGTATACTAGACACGAGTTTCTTACTTGGTCTGATAATTATTCCTCCATTTACGGAGAAGACATCTTCGGAATAATACAAGTTTAAGACAGCGGGTACAGTTAAACGGAGTTTAACAATGCACATTATCTACGTGTATATATATGCAACCAGAGCACGTAAGCTCTACGTAACCACCGAATTAGTTAAAAGTTTCAGAATACTGTAGTTAACACAAGCTACGATTCGACCACAAGCTTCTATGCCCGGATCATCATAATGTGCTACGAATCTTCATTCCTATTGCCGTTACGATGATACATAATCCGGATAAAGTCCTTAAGATCTCCCAGCCGTATCACATCACAAACGGTTTATTTAAATTTATTCTAAATTTGCGAATCGATGCCTAATTGCTGGATGAAGTTGATCTCAGAAAGTTGACGGAAAGCATAAAAAAAGATATCGTATAATTTACATAATGTAATATTAAACGTCAATTAGTGAGGTTACAATCAATTTTAATGAGTCGAATTATATTTGAGAGGATACGTTGTAGAAAAGAAAATGGAAAAATGGGAAATTATGACGATTTGATCATGTCACATCCACTCAATTGGTAGCACGTTTAAAGCAACATATTTTCATCCGTAATAGTCGTTAGTATGCAAAACCATTTATGTGCTTGAATAAGTTATATGCGAACAAGTTTCAATATACGTTAACCGCCACGGTCCACATTTAAATATAGCTTTGCGAAAATAATCAAACGCTTCCTGGTCTTGGAGCTTAACTCAAGCATCAGGCAGTCAGTCTAACAGAAGGCATGTGTGAGAGGATTGCTGGAGGCAAACAGCGAAAATCAGGAATCGATATGCAGCCAAGGCTACACGTGTACAGTAGTTCTATATAAATATATATATATGTATGCACGTATTGCGAGCAAAGCTTTGGCCGAACGAAATAAGCTCAAACGATTGAGCGGACTCGGCGCACATTCGTTGATGGATGCGTCTACTGCAATGCCCATTGAAATCATTGATTGATACGCCTACGGGGAAAGCAGAGCATCAGGGTTCCCATATTGCGAAGTGACTCACGGTGTTCCAGCAGCGGCAGCAGCAGGAGTAACAGCACAATTGCTGACGATGATTCGACGGATCGGTATCGATACGGCGCCGATGATGATTTGAACTGTCACCACCACAATGAGCACAATCACCCATCACGTCATTGGTATTTACGGCAGCAGACTGTCTGTCGTTGATAATCGACGTCAACCGATGGCATCGTTTGGACCTTCTGCGCTTCCGAATTTTCATTGGTACAGTGTACACGTAGTCGCTGAAACGACGTCGCGAGTGACGCACTATTGATACCCAGTCAATCATCTCAGCAATGAAATGTTGTGGTTTCTACTAATGACCCACTGCACTGTTTTGCTACCGATGTTTGGGTGGTACTCTATACACTATTTGCGAAGCACACTTAATGGTTTATTACATGGAGTGAACATGGGTAACTCCGTTTTCACAAACGCGTACCAATTGTACAGTTCCCACCAGTATCGTTGCACAGAAGCTTTTCAGTCCTTTCTGGTACTTTCAACCTCGACGACTAGTCCGTTTCTCTACTGTCTCTGGCCACTATCTTGTTGCAGGCTCTTCAAATGGCGCGAAAGTGCTGTCTATTGTCGCTGAGTCGCTGAATACGAAAGACGAATGTGGGTTAGCAGGAGTAGGCTGAGGAAGCAGAAGTAGGAGTTGAGGGGATGACGACTTCCGTATAACTCTGTTACTTTCGACTCTATCCCGACAAAAGTGTATTGGCAGATTGGTAGACCGTTCTATCGCAAAGGGATACCGCGTGAATAAAACCAGAGGAGCGTAATATATTGTGTGTAAGCATAGAAGATACGTCCATTCGGCTTTAGTGATGCAATATATCGTCTTGTTGTTATTTGAATATGGATTATACACTCTAAATCTCGATGGTTATACGATAGTGATACCTTCGATATTATCTTTGATGTCAATGATCTTAAGGTGCCTTTTCATATTGCAACAAGCGATTGGCAAAGTCACAAGTCGCCTGACTCGTGTAGACGACCTAATCCGTCGTATGACCATTTGTTCTACCTGTCTCGTATTTCAGAAGCAACACTAATACACATGTGATCAACACTGATTCCTTGGGCTTGATTGTATTGTATTTATTTGGGATTGACAAAGGAGTATTGAAAGTTATGAAATTTGTCATTTTAAAAAAATGGTTGATTCACTAATAACCTTTGAGCAGATAAGAGCAAGTGTATAAAGTATTGTAAAAAGCTAGCAAACTAGAATCGTGCACATTGCTTGCTTATTATTTCCCACCTTTCACAAAGCTTCCTCTAGGGATCAAAAATCGATCAACATACTTTCTTATACAGAGGTGGCTATGTAAAGTGTGGAAAATAATGAGAAAGCAATAAGCAAGCTTGTACTTTACAGGCTTTTTATACATTTTTGCATATGTTACCAATGTTTCTTGGAGACGTTAAAACGTTATTTCCTGACATAAAAAATAAAGATATCGCGATGTATCAAATTATATTTCCTAGCTTCCCTTATGGCATAGTCAAAGATTTATACGAAAGCGTACGTCTGCAAAACCAAAGCGAAATTATGGTCACTTAAAATCAAGTAAAATATGTTAGTTCGAAATTTTTTGGTCGTTATGGATTCAATATGGAGCAGAAATAGCATTTCAATACACTTTAAAACCCTATTCGATCATAAGTATCATCTTGTTTACGAATTAGTGTATGTGACACACGCACTGATTGAGCTATAAAAATTACCGGGACAATTTTTTTTTGAGAGACGATTTACCTTTTGGGCATAATCAAATTAGGTTCGAATGTATCCATTCAATCAACAGTTTGACGTAATTTCCTCCCCCAAATACCAGCAATTTCTGAGAAAGTAGATATATGGAATACATATCGACTGAGTTATCGTCTGTGTTTATACTCCGTAGGTATCTCGCATCACATTCGAGCAATGTATTGCTGAAAACTCAAAAAATTCATCGCAAAACACAAAAACCTTCGTCTTGCCACTGAGCCTGTGATTGTTTAGTTTATCAACAAAGAGCTGCAACTTCAGTCTCACCAACAGATAATCAGGCAACTAGGCAAAATGGTTTAACGTTTCGATGTATTCGAGGGTATATAAATAATTGTTGAAATAATTACTGAAATATGTCTGAGTACATGCCACACGTAACCTTCCTATGACTCTCCTCCACAATATGGTCACTGATGATGTGCCAATCACTATATCGTTCACCTTACTATACTATCACGGGGTAACTGCTAGAAACTAGTGTCACAGTTTCGCGAAATTGAGTGGATGTAGACTTGAGTTAGATCGATTATTTGCAGCTACTTTTTAATATACCGATACCTAACAATAACTAACGAGTATCTCTAATAACAGGTCTTCAATGTAGATCGAATTGACGTTAAGATCTCTGCTACTGCAACACTGATTATCGAATTAACGGAGTTGTGAATTATAGGGTGTTCGGAGGTAGGAATTAAGGTAGTGAAGTCTGATTGATTGAAACCGGTCCGCGGCTGTTACTCAGGTGTAATTAGTGCAAGGATTGATGTAGATCGTGATCACGACCGCAATCGAGAGATGGATTTCGTATACCGGATCACTTGTTACGGAGCTATGTATAGAGCAGCTTGCAGTCTTTCGAAGAGACTGACGGCGCCGGCAAGACGCCTCCGTGCCGACATCTGACGGTCTCAGAGGTTCGTCCCAGTACCAAGATCCTCCTACCAAGCGAATTCTAAGGTCGGCAGAAGGTGGCTAATTCGGATACATGTAGCGAATGAGAAGCCCTTCGTACCATTAGACTGTTAACTCTTGCTTTCCTAAATTCACCCCAGGCCCACGTACACCATTGAGGTAAAGGGGGCGTTGCTCGTGATATTGGAATCAGCGTTCGATCCCCAGCGTCGTCATGTCGACGACAGCGACGGTCGAGGGGCGACGGGTAAATTTCACGAGGATACACCGCGGGGCACGTCTCTAGTATATCTGATTAACCGAGCGAAGCCAATGTGCTACAGGAATTAACGATTTATCGATTCCAGGTGAAATTACGAATAAATTGGAATGTCTAATTACCTGATCAAAATCAATTTTCAACGAGAGAGTGCTTTGATATCATTAATTTCGAAAGATGAACAATAAAATAGTAATGTATGGCAATTTCATTACAATAATTTGTTTGGTTATACGTTCGGGGTAGAAATATTAAATTAATTATCTCGGGATTCCACATTTGCTGGTGCTTGATGATGCGAAAGGGCAATGTCCGATGGATATATTGAGGAATACGAATTCGTGATCATCGATAAACCACAACCAATTCGATTATGAGTTCTAGTTTAATATCTGAGTTATCATATTAATAATATATCGCCGCCTCAACAAAACATTCAAATGTGCGAGAACAATAATATATTGATAATTCGTTGAACAATCTATGAAAATATGGCAAGCGAAATTTATATGGATCAAAGCATGGTAAAGGAGAGTAATAATAGACTACCACAATGTAATTAATTGAAAACATATTAATATTCAAAGTCGAATATTAATTAATGTGTGAGAATAATGTTCAAGGGATCGATTTTTACCTTCATACATTGCTCTAAACGTCTGAGGAATAAAAATATTTTTACCTTTATTCGGCAATTTTACACTGATATATCTCACTTATTTCTTCCCAACTTAATTGCTATAACGTCTTATTGCCATAATTCACCACCATCCAACCCATAGAAACCACCTTAAACCATATACGAGTCATTATATACATTATTTGCCGTACATATACGTAGATTAAAATTAGAGTTGTAAAATTTGTAATGCGATGGTAATACATTATTTACCCTTTTCGTAAATAATAATATTTTTACTAAGTATTACTATTTTTATTTTTACTAATAATTTCTATTTTTTACTAATTATTTCGTAAGTAATTCAGTTCACGATTTATTACTGGAAAACATTTCTATAATAACATAACTCTACTAGAAAAGAATAAAAACTTCACCCTAATTTAGACCTTTCCGGAGTTTTTCTAGCATAATTAAAAATTTCCGAAATACAAGTCTACCAGTTTACACATCTCCAACGGAACAACTCTCTGGCGTTACCCGAATGGTGGTAAGGGTTCCCTGGTAAAGCAGGGATCGTGTCAGAGATATCGCTATTGGAGCTCAGAAGCAGGGGGGGAGTGGTAAACATCACCCGGTTTTACCCGTGAACACTTACCATCAGTCTTGGACCGCCTGGAGAGTTGTTCCGTGGTAGAATTGTAAATTGGCAGACTTGAAATTCGGAGAGTTTTAATTATGGTAGAAATGTTTCTGAGAAGGCCTAAGTTATGTTGGAGTTATTTCTTGGCAGGGATGTTAATTCGTTCTTTCCTGGTAGAGTTTTGTTATTACAGAGACGTTTTCCAGAATTAAATTGTTGGAGAGCTTTTTTTCTGATAGAGAATGGAATGAGAGAGTTATAAATGTACCAGATCCATTACCCATTACGTTGCTAATAAATAATGGAATTCAGGTCAATTACCCACTATGTTGCTAAAGAGTAGTCGGTAACACTCAATTACATTTTTGCTTGTTTCCCGATCCCTGGTTATAAACTACATCGCGAGTCATTTTAAAGGACGTTCATTTCATACGCAAATTCGATCACGGCATGCTTCCGAAGATCTAGAGGGCAGCAGCAACATGGTTTCTGAGATCCAGTTTGATATCTTTATATTAGGTGCGCAACTAAGTTCCCGCTGTTTTTCAAGAGATGGCTCCAGTAGTAAGTGCTCGTCGATTGGGACATAACCAAAACGTCATGAGCCAAGCTTAGACATATGGTAAACAAACCGCTTCGACACATTAGTGATTTGGTTTTTGCGTCATATACTTTTGGTTGTGTGAAAATGTCTGATTTTGTGCCAAATAATCGTCATTTTCGGGAAGTGTTGCTTTTCTTCTTTCATTCGAAGAAAACGGCAGCTGAAGCGCATCGAGAACTCGAAAAAGTTTACGGAGATGCTGCTCTAAGTGAAACAACATGCCGTGATTGGTTCCGTCGCTTCAAAGACGGTGATTTTGATGTTGACGACCGTGCGCGTGAAGGAAGGCCAAAAACCTTCGAAGACGCTGAATTGGAGGCATTGCTCGATGAGGATCCGTGCCAAACGCAAAAAGAGCTTGCTTCAGCATTAGGAATTACCCGCCAAGCCATTTCCAAGCGATTGCGTGCGTTGGGAATGATTAAAAAACAAGGAACTTGGGTTCCTTATGATTTGAAGTCAAGAGACGTTGAGCGTCGTTTTTTCGCCTGTGAACAACTGCTCCAGCGGCAAAAAAAGAAGGGTTTTCTTCATCGCATCGTTACGGGTGTTGAAAAATGGATTCATTACAGCAACCCAAAGAGAATAAAATCATGGGGACTGTCCGGTCATGCTTCTACGTCGGCGGCTCGGCCGAATATTCACGCTGCGAAGATTTTGCTGTGTATTTGGTCGGACCAGGGCGGTGTTATTTATTATGAGCTGTTGAAACCGAACGAAACCCTCACTGAGGAACGGTATCAAACTCAATTGATGCGATTGAGCCGAGCACTGCGCGAAAAGCGGCCACAATACGAGCAGAGGCACGAAAAAGTGATTCTACAGCATGACAACGCTCGGTCTCACGTTGCCAAACCCGTTAAAACCTACTTAGAAACGCTCAAATGGGAAGTCCTACCCCACCCGCTATATTCCCCAGATATTGCGCCGTCCGATTATTACTTGTTCCCTTCGATGGCACATGGTCTGGCTAATCAGCAGTTCAGCTCATATGAAGACATCTCAAAATGGCTTGATTCGTGGATAGCCTCAAAAGACGAATACTTCTACCGTGACGGTATTCGAGCTCTGCCAGAAAGATGGGAAAAAGTTGTCGCTAGCGATGGGCAATATTTTGAATGATTCATTTGTAAACATTTTTTCACAATAAAGTTGCATTTTCATATAGAAAAAAAAAAAAAACAGCGGGAACTTAGTTGCGCACCTAATAGCTTTCTTCGTAGTTTTCAATTTCCACGTCGATGTTTGCATGTTTCCGATGCCTAGGTCGATATCTCCATAGGTTTCGATGTATAAGTAGTATCTCTCCATAGTTTCGGTGCCCAGGTCGATTGCACTGTAACTTTCCGCAACCGGGGATATATTTCCATAGTTTTCAACATCTAGGTATATTTCACCATAGTTCCGGTGTCCAAGTTGGTCACTCCATAGTGTATGGGATTTGCTTCTTCATTATTTTATACTGCTCATTAATCACTGTGACGAATCATGCTCATCAATTTTGGCTTCCATCAATATTGGAAGCTTTGTGGACAGTGTAAAATAATAAAGAATTATATACCAAGGTTTTACTTTGGAGAACTGTTCAAATACTTTTTACACCAACTGTACTTAAAAATGATAAATTTGCAAGAGTAAGAGCGATGCGACATTAAAAAATAACGCTTCTTTTATTAAGAATAGGGCAGTCTTTAATAAAGGGTAGTGTGAGATTCGCCCAGCCAACTCACTCCTAACAAATTATCTCGTAACAAATGCAAGGGAAAACTTACTTTCCCCTTATTTCTCTTATAGTTCGTTGTAAAATAACGCGCGCACCACTCTCACGCCGCTTTACGGATTAAGTTAAGAACCTAAGCCACACAGAAGATGGCGCCGAATTTCAACAACCCCCCCATCCAGATGAAGTCCATATAAATAAATAATTAAAAGACTGTGCAAAGTTAAAACTTTTTCTAAAGAATTGTAGTCGTCAAAGAAATCGTGCTTGCCAGCTCGTTTTTTATTTCCATTAAGGTAATCCTGTCGTGGTGGCTCAGCCCATAGGATTTACATAAAAAAACTTGTAGGCTGTGTTTAATATATTATTTATTCTCTCTACGAAAATTCAGGGACGGTTATGAATCTAATTAGAGAGGAAAAAATTATTAATAGTGGTAGTAGGCGAGAATCGGCACGTACTTCGTTGGATGATTCGATAAACAAAGGTCATCTATTCACAATATTTCACTATATATTTACAATGTATTCAATGCTCTTAACTTTTTTTTTGTAAGCCCTCGTCCATCCACCTATCACTTCAAACAATGGCGTCGTTTGCCTTTGTGAAAAGTTTTACTCGTAGCACGTACCAACCGGCTGGTTATAGAAGGAAAGCGATCGGTAACGGGAACCAACTCGTGCATTGCCGGTACTATCCAAATGTTTGTCGCAACTACTGCCGACGTTAGTTACACTACCTAACATCTGGTGGTGGCGACAGCTCTGTGATTATTTACAGGAATCAAGTAATTGGTCTTCGGTACTATTTTTCGCTAACCAATCGAAAATGATTGGGAATACTACTTCGATTTGGTTTCTGTAACTAATTCGCGACACAGCATATGCTAGAAACGGTTATCGCAACTACTTTTTCGTCCGTGTATAACCTAACTTAATCTTATTTTATTCGCCACTGCTAAGGTCGATGGCATTGACTATAGAAATTCATATTATTTTAACCCTTTGAAGTTTACATTTTTCCTCACAGCCAATTTATTTGTAAATCGGTACTTGAGAATTATTGAGGACGGTGATTACGAAACTGTACTAAAAATTCACAAATTGTCAAATAAAAATGGCGAAAGAAAATGCAAACAGCCATTTGATTTTGATAAAACTCGATACTCGAGAGTTGTTGAGGTTCCTGATTACTAATCTGCGTTATAGGACTACAGGGTTAGGACTTTGCGCAAATTTTTTATTCCTTTCCAAGAGAAAGCCTTGTTTTCGTGAAAAAACATATTTTTCCAGATGTTAATGTCAGAGCACTTGAAAAGTTTCAAAACGTCGAGAAATCATATTTAGAAAAAATGTCTCTGCGTATACCTGTGTGCGTGCGTGTATGTGAGTGAACGGGTTGATCGAATTTCCTAAAACTATGCACACGAGTCGGGTCACAACCCCTGTCGGTTTGCTACAATTTCGGCCGAAATCGCTAACGGGTGTTTTATTTTATAGCTGTTTACATGTTTCGATAAGAGGGTACAATCTCTCTAACTTTCTAAAAATTTTGAGAGATCGAGTTAAAACTTTCTACAAGAATAGGTAAAAGGATAAAGGGATTTTTGGTATTGAGTTTCGCACGAATCGATCAAGACGTTTAGCTTTTGTGGAGTTTTGAGTTTTTTATTTTCACGAAAGAAGCTATTTTCGCTCTACTTTTCGTGAATCTTTATATATCAAACCGAAACGTGGCATACTGATTGGTTAGGGAACAAGGATACTTGGTCTTTAATTTGGAAAGAATTGTTCGAGGGGTTCGAATTTTAAAAAATGTGCAATGTCACTTAATGCTTTATTTTTTTATATTATTGTCCACTTTTGACAAAGTTTTCTCTATGAGGAAGCCAGAATTGATCAACATACTTCCTCATAAAGGTGAAAGACTATCTTAAAGGTGAAAAATAATGTGGTAGCACCGTGCAAAATTCTACTTTGCATCTTTGTTACTTATTTATTTGGAACGAATGTGGCGGGCGGAGCTGTTAATTCGCTAGTACCCTTATTAAGGGCCACCTCAATGAGGAAGCAGTATAGAAGCTACAATTGAAAGTTTCTCTTCTATGGTGGGAGAGGGGGAACTTCTAAAAGTAGGGGTAAGCGAAGGGTTCAAGTACTCTCATGGTCTTGGACGGATTATCATTTGCGGTGCAAATGTCTCCAATTCGACAACAAGAACCGCACCCCACCGATCAAAATCTATCCATAACCAAAATAGAAAATAATAAGGAAGCAATGTGCAAAGTTCCACTGTGATCCTTGTTTAAAAAAAATTGTATAAACTGAAGTTTAATAAGATTTTAGTGTTGAAGTAGGGTATTAAAAAATTCAAATTGTTCTAAAATGTCATTGCATCAATTTATTTGAACGAAAATTGTAACCGATAACGAGAACTTACTGTGCAACTCGTGTGACAAATTTTTTAATTAATTTCGCGAGTTATTTCCGAGTCAAGGGCCTTTTAATTTCGCAAATTTTGACAAGTGTGAAATTGAAAATAAAAAGTTCTATTATATAAAATTTAAACAGTTCAATTTTTACCAAATTTATTATTAAGTTTTTGTGTTAAAGGTGTTAAACGTTACAACGTAAATGCCTAAAGTTTTAGCTCGGTTCGTCAAATTTTTAGAAAGTAGCAGCAGTTGGAGATTGACAATATTCAAATTTTCAAGAATTCGATTTTTTTTTAATTCCATAAAATCCAAACTTCTTTAAAGATCCCGGCCAATTTCGATACCACACATGGTAGAACGTATCTGCTATTATGAAGTTACATTTAACTCGATACCTTACAATTTTCAAAAGTTCGATCACGCAGGCCTTCCTTAGAAAAAATTTCATAAAACCTTACATTTATGAGGAATATTTCCGAAAATTGCACCAAAAGAAGGAGGAGGGGTGGGTGATATCCTACTTTTATGTTAACGCTGAGGGCACACATATGCGTACTTTTTTTATTCCCGACGGGAGTATGATGTTCTCCTAATCCGCTAAAGATGTCTGAACAAAATTGGGTACACAGATTCTGTACATCGTAACCTCCATTTTGGTCCTAGATTGTATATATTAGGTGAGATTTCAGAAAGATAAAAGCGTTCAAAAAATGTATGAGAAACACGGTTGTATATATCGAAATGCCACGAGATGGCCGTCATTTCTACTGTAATCGTTCATCTGTACCTAACTTCAGAGCGCTCACGATGGAGTGAGAAAAAAGCACGGGGGATTCAGTAAATACTAAACGTACTTATATATTCTATTCAATCACATATAAATTTTAATAAGTCTGTTGTACATCAAAGTTGTTGCTAACAACTAGAAATTAATAGAAACGCCATGCAATTTTCTAATCGCATTTGTTGCTTTAATTCTAAATACAAGAGTGCAGAAATGATTGAGCGATTAAATAAAATAGAGTCATTAAAAATTATTTAGGTGTTTTAGTTTTAAAAAATAAAAAATACTGTAGAAAGTCACATTGAACTAGTTTTAAAAAGTATCAAATGAAAAATTAAAAAAAAATGTTAACTCCCGACTGCAAAAAATTATAATCAACAGAAGTTTAGCTTTAAAAAGTTTTCATATCAAAATAAATCTAAAATAGATTAAATAACTTCCGATGTCATCTTAGTTAACTTCATATTTAAATTACATTAATTCATTAATCGCTGTCACTAAAGTCGGGAGACGTCCCCAGAACATTGCTACCGTTTTTTTCAAGAAACATGCTGGCGTTTGGAGTCTAATTTAATAGAAAATATGTATATATTATGGACGTTTTCTAACGCAGAAGAAGACGTCTTCCGACTGTAGTGAAAGCGGTAAATAAATTATTGTAATTTAAATATGAAGTTAACTAAAATGACATCGGACGTTATTTCATCCGTTTCAGATTTATTTTCATATTAAAACTTTTTAAAGCTAAAGTCTCGTTTACTATAGTTTTTGGCAGTCTTGAGTTTAAAACATTTATTATTTTTTTATTTAAAACCACTTTTCTGGACATTTCACACGATCTTGACATGAACATTTAGATAAAAAATATTGTCATGGTAACAAAGCTTTCTCTATGCGGAAGCAAAAAGGATGCCCACCGTATCATGGAGAGGTGTAACACAACCATTTCCATAAGATCAACGTTGAGTTGCAACTAGGAACAGTAACGACCTCATGCACTCTGCTTATGAACTATTTATTATGCTAATTATATTTATGGACGATTCATACTCAAATCTTCATTTATTGGATATCTCATAAAATATATTGGAAACGATTTCCTAATAAATTATATTCTTATGAATTAGGGAAGTAATATAGAAATTACATGTATCATTATTATTCACTTTCCATTCTGTATAAAGGGCATAACGAGGTTATGATTCCAGGTTTTCCCTGCGGTTATAGCTCGACGCCATCTGCCGAGCTTGCGGTTTGCGTTTGAAATGAATGCACATCCGCGCCGAGGGCACAATAGCCTCCCTCCCCCTTCTGACCTACACATCAAGGTGAAGGAAATCGACGAAAAGAGCAGAGCGGCTAAAGATGAGACTAAGTTTAAGACAGAATAAAGCCAAGAGGCGAAGAAACCTCCAGAGGTTGAGGATGCGAACGTTCCGAGCATATCAGGAGGGCACGGGAGCATTGTGCACAACCGTGCACTTTCTCCCTCATCCCCCTTATGTTTTATACCTATGTGCACTCGCTTTCTTATACGGCCACAGTACTTCTGACTTCCTCTTTTCTCTTTTGTGAAAGGAAGACAGAAAAGCGGAATAGAAAAAATGGGAAAAAAGTAGGAGAGCGTGTGAAAAGCTCGTTTCTGCCTTTGACGCGACTAGAATTGGCTTTTCTGCCTCTCGCTCGTGACGCTGAGATCTACAGCGACACGCATCGTAGCTTAGGACAGGAGCAATGCGACGACCATTATTTTCTTGTTCCCGACTTACGAAAAAAACAACGCAATTTGCTACTTGACACAGATTCTATTATCACTCCTCACCTCTATACTGATTTTTGTTATACACGCGTAATATCGAATGCAATGTGGTTTCAGATCATGTTTGACAATTGTATGTTAGTTATTAAGATTTTTCAGATTCTGTTAATGAGGTGCCATACGTAGGGTGATTTGGCATGAAACGACTCGTACATGTTTTAAATTATTCTGGCGGCCTCCTCCTAACATTCACTATACGTTGGTCTTCGCTACTTGGTCAATCACTGGCTCATGTATGCAATTTTTATTTATTGAATATATTGTTGCAGCAAAATGGAAACTTACTACTTAAATGTATTTGTTATTTACTGGACAGTCGATATCGCAGTGCGAAGAATCGACACGTGTCTTCTCCAACTGAGTCCTACTTTATTCAACGCTTTCGATCGAAAGTTTCGAGTTTGCTCTGGACTTACCCCTTCGATAAGTTACCGACAAACGTGAACTTTATTTCTGTAACTCCTACGGATACGAGAGAAAGCAAAGCAGTTTTGTTTCAGTTTTTCTCACGACTTACACGGTTCGATAAAACCCTCTAGGGTAAGCGGAGGTGTAACACGAACTTTCAACACGTCGGTAAGCGAGAAAATACGATACGCAGTCGAGTCGGAAAATCAATGTCGTTGACATACGTTTCCTGTGGTTTAACCCAATCGCCGTTATGCCAAGCGATCTATAAACTAACGTGTAGATTCAATTTCTTTTAGAAGTTTTGACTGTATGTATATCGTCGTTAATCGATTTATTTACAAACTGAATAAAAAATCATTATAACGTAAAATATTTAAAAAGTATTGGTATTTAAGGGTTGTTACCATTTTATCGATTATCTAATTTAGTGCCAGACATCAATTACTTCGAGAAATGTATATTTATACTACGACACAAAAGTACATTTCTTTTTACTATTTTTTGTACTTTGTTTTATTCTCATATGATTGGTCGTATTAATAAGTCCGCATGTTCAAAAACTAATTATCAAAACTATTCAATAATTACTATTGAGCCATGTAATACAATCTTTCGCTTTAATATAATTTCGTACCATCCATACAACATTGTATGATCGTATCATCAACGATTGTGAGCGACACAGTTGTTTCGGCAATTAATTACTTCGGATTAGTTTATGGACTCTATCGGATAGAAAGTGATATACGCTGACCAATTACCACGCGATCTTCTCTGGACCTTTTGCCAGTAAGATAATTTTCAAATTATTTGCTCTCGGTTTCATGTAGAAAACAGCACTGGCGAAAGGATATAGACCCAATAACTTTACCTTTTACTCTTTACTCTGAATTGATATTTAATATCTGATATGTACATACGTACTGAATTATGGATTTGCATCATACATTATCAATGCAAATTAGCATTCAAATTACAAACCTGATTGTGGTCAATGTGAACGGGGCCATCAGGACTGGCTGACCTACGGCCATAAATGTTCAACAATGTTTGAGTCAACGGGAATGCGGAAGCTGGACCACCCTGAAAAGGATAAAATTATTTTTTTAATCAATGAAAACATTAATATTATAAAATGTTAACATATCACTTATGACACTCATCTCACGACTGAGGAAATTATTAACAGGGTAGACACACTATCCACAAGCTTGTTACCGCAATTCACAATTTTTCATAACATTTTCCAAACTCGTGAGTGTAAACATTTTTGTTAAAGTATTTTTATGATGATGTTAAAGTGGTTAGCGCGAATTATCCCAATTATTGGTAAAACGCCCGTTACAGCTCACTCCTAATCTTCTCATATTTTCATTAGTAATTTATAGCTCTATCGGTATTGTAGATAAAAGGAACGGCACGTCCGATATCAGATTTCGTGGTAAGACCAACTCTAGCGAAGGGAGCGTTTTTTATTTTTGACTCTCCGGCAGGTGGCGCATATACGCAGACGCAAATTCACGTGCTCGTTCATTCGTAAGGGGATCAGGATAAACAGTTCAGCGAGAAAAATGTCACTTATCTATGTGTCATTCTGTCTCTCGATGTACTCTCGTGTAGTAGCATTCGTGACAAAGATAACACACGATGCACTAGGTACAATCGTACTATTCATAAATCCGTGTACCACGGTTGTATTATCAATTAATTAACGGCGACGGTTTCAAACCAGTTTCATTCGGAATAAATCAATTACAACTGCATATGAAATTTCACTGCGTATCGTGAAAATAATTGCGTCCAAATGCAACCGTATTATAAAATTTCTACAACAAAATGGACAATCGCGCGTAGCTCCGTAATATTATTGCGGGCTATGATAACGCAGATGAATGAAGTGTAATGCATAGTGTCCTAGGTAGATTTAAAATAAAATATAATCGGTCGTGTTTGCGCACGTATAAAAAATTAATTTATCGTCACAAACGGGGCAACCAGTGGGGAGATTATCGTATTTCATTTGGCACGACGTCACACGGCGGGGCGTGGACAGCGGAGTTAAAATATTGCCCTTGGCCATAGACTCTGTCATGATTTACTGAAAAATTCGAGATCCGTCTCGTGTTGTACCACACGTACATATATATCACTGCGACGTTCGAATTTTTTTCATGAGAAAATACATACATGTGTCGCAAGATATCACAATGTTGAGTCATAGACCGCAGGAATATTTGACCGTACTCAGCTCTTGGCGATGTAATTGGAGGGTATTCGAGAGGATCGAGTGTAAGCCCTTGGAGAAATTGCTGCTATCTCGGGGACAGGTCAGTATCCGTCCCGAGAGGGACTTAAATAGAATCCGACGAGGTACAACCCTCTCTTTAGTAGTATACACAGAGTAAGCTAGCGGCGACAGAATCAGCAGCAGCGCTAGTGCCAGTAACTGTAGACGGGATACTCTAATTTACTTTTCCAACGATTATACGTGAACGAGTTCCGAGGGTTTTCACTAGCTTCGCTTAAAATTTCATTTTACACTCGGAAGTCTATATGATAACTGCCTCGCCTCATTCTTCATTACCATTGCAATATCTCATACCAGCGCGTTCTTTCGTTCAGTTGAACCAGTTGTGCTGCGATGAAGCAAATGAAACATGGGAAATAAAAAAAATAAAATATCGAAATGACAACTACTCCACCATTGAGCAGACTCAATGTTTTTCAGATAATTCTCCGTCTCCCCGAAACACTCTAGGAGCTGCAGGGAATGACGAGTTCGAGATAAGACACTCAACGAAACGAAGGACGTCTTCATCCTCGCTAGAGCTCTCACAACTATCACTGACAGAGCAAACTAAATGAAATCCGACAGACGCACGTTTCTTCGATAAGCTTTGCACGTTCGTCGACTCATTCTACCTTCTTTACTCGTTCTGTTACAAATCTCTTTCGAGGTACAGTATACATAGATATACACGCGAACCGACATATCGGGAACTCGGAAAACTGTAGACTGAATGTTCTTTACAATAAGAGATTCATGGAAATCCGAGGCGACGGTCGCATGGTATTAGAGCGCGGTGGGTGTAAGGCACGTGAGATTTCCTGTGAGCTTGCAATAGTCGTTGAGAAAAGAATGAGGGGATCGAGTTAAGTGTAGGGCGGTAGCAGCTTCCAGTTTTCCCTTTACCGGAGGAATTTTTCATTTGTGGTTCCGTGGCTCTCTCGCAGAAATGGAAAAAACAGAGAAATGCCGATGATCGTACGCCGTTGAGAAAGCTTCGGGAAATATTTTTGTTTCACTGTAATATTCTCTATGTTTGAAGATCGGTGTTACTTGGTCTGTAATGCTTTTGATATGGTCATCAAATCTTTTCATCTGTAATTATGGTATTTTTACCATGTACCAAAACGAAGTTTAAAACATATTCTTCAGTGAATTATTATTACTATTTTTATAGGAAATATTTTTATCCGGGGATTTATTAAAAATCTTTCTTTTCTTCTTAAGAGGATCGTTCTACGAATTTTATCAGCACTTTTTTTTATCATAGTGACATCAAATATCGTTGGGGAGTCATTCTGTCATTTACGAAAATTGCATAATAATTTATAATAATTTACCGGCAAGGAATAAAAATGGATCCTCTCCAACTCTCGAATATAAATGGAAACACTTCCATATAAATAATAATAAATAACACTTCCATATTTTCCACAGTTCGAGTTCGTAGTGTTCAGAAATTAGAGATGGCACCGATAAAGTTGGCAAAATCAATTGTCGCTTCGGCGTCGAAAATTGTTTCCATCAAATTTTTTCTTAACATTCAAAAAAATCAAATAGTTACAAAATCTAGATTCCCCGACCATTTTTTACCAAATAATTTGTAATGATAGCCTATTTCTCTATAAAGCTTTAGTACGATACTTTTTTAACGTATTTACTCTGAATTGTTTAAACTCGAGGTAGGTTCGACGCGAATTCGGCACTGCCAAGAGCCACGAATGCCCTGACAGGGCCCAACAGTGGCTGATTCACGCCGCATACACCGCTGAAGATTTTCTACTCGCGTAGATCTATTTTTGCATGTTAATTAAGTGAAAAATACAAATTTCATTCCAGCTGCCTTTAAATATTGAGCAACTGTGCCATTGTTTTACGAGGTTCCATATTATACAGGGTGCGCCATCTTTTATGTCGGTATGTAAACATTGAATAACTTTAAAAAAAAAACAACCGATTTCCATATATAAGGTATTTTTATTTAATTTGGTCCTTTACAATTTATTTGGACTAATTTTTGAATACAACATCAATCAAGTGGCCGTCTTTATTGGCCAAAGCGAAATGTGCCCTTTTTGCTGTGTTTTCCATCACTTTTTCAAGCATCTTGGACGGTATAGCGATGATTTCGGCACGAATGTTTACCTTGAGCTCGTCAATCGTCTGAGGCTTGTTGGCGTACACTTAGCTTTTCAAATAACCCCACAAAAAGAAATCCGGAGGGGTCAAATCTGGAGATCTGGGTGGCCAGTCAATGTCGCCATTTTTTGACATCACACGTCCAGGGAATTTTCGTTGCAGAAACTGCATTGTTTGATTTGCAGTGTGGGATGGCGCACTGTCATGTTGAAACCAGTAACCGTCCAGACCTTTTTCACACATTTGTGGGCAGACATAATGAGCCAACATCCACCGATATCGATTCCCATCGACTGTTTCGCCTTCTCTGAAGAAAAATGGCCCAATGATGGTTTTGTCGCAAACGTCGGCCCAAACAGTTACTTTTTGGTCATGCAATGGTAGTTCATGGATCTCGTGTGGATTCTCCGTTCCCCAAATGGGACAATTTTGCTTGTTAACGGCGCCAGAGAGTGTGAAATGGGCCTCGACGGTCATCAAAATTTGCTTCCTAAAATCAGATTCAGTGTCAACCATTCGAGCGACTGTTTGAGACCGTATTCCAAACGACGTGGACGCTTCATGGTTAAAATTGTACTGAACTGACGTTTCAAAACATGTCTACTCAAGTCAATCGGTTGATAAATGTCAAATTTATTTAATGTTTACATACCGACATAAAAGATGGCGCACCCTGTATATGGGCAATTCAGACTTTTATGCTCTCGAAGCGTAAACAATTTTTTTTTTTACACACTCTAATAATCATACCTGAGTATAGATACAACTAGAAAGATAACTTTAAACTTTGAGAGCAACTTGTCAGTTAATACACCCTTTCATCGCAGATATTTCAAAGTATCCATTGTGTGGGAGAGTACAATTTTTGTATTGCCGTCTGCTCGGGAGACAAAAATGTCGGACAGTCTATCGTTTTACCCACCCCGTCAACTTGTCAATGCTTTGTAACCCTTTTCACAGTTGAAACGATGTACACGGTATCCGTAGTGAAAATCCCTAGTCAAACGCTATTGGAAAATGAAGGGGTTGGAATAGACAAAAGCCTGTGAATTTTCCGAACTAAAATTGAGATGCACGATCGTCGAATGCGAGGGCAATGCAATCGATGCTCTTTCCACGACCAACATCCACTTTTGAACGCTCCTCTCTCACATCTCTTCGTTTTATGCCCCGATCGACTCTGGAATCGCTTCCCTTCCATTATTTCAAGGGCTGCCAGCGTGTGCGACCCATCTTCCCGTTGCGTCTGCCACCACTTTTCTCGCGAACATGATCGAGCGAGAAAGCGAACGATCCCGCGCACGTACAAAAGTAATCGAATGGTGATGATCGCATTGTGGCACGTTCACGAAATTGGCATTTTCTTTTTCCAAACTGTCTTTCAATCAGTTCAAAAAATCTTTACGTGTCTTGTACCCGAAGAAGAGTGCCAATAAAAACTATGATTAATTATCAAAGCTTTATATTTTCACTTAATTCTTATAGATTTACGGGAATACGAAATTCCAAACTTTTTAAATCTCTTCTGTACCTCTCGTACAGAATCTATTAGTTTGATGTTAAAGCTATACGGTTTAAACGGAAACCTACAAAAAAAGTATTCGTCGAATAGAGCATATAGAATAGTGCTTCGAGTTTCGAGAAATAAATCGTTCGATTTTCGAGCCCAATTTTGTAGCATCTATGGGAGCCCATACAGACGAAGCAGACAATCCGAGAAAGTAGTAGAGTAGCGGCAGAGAAACAAGAAGAGATGTTTTCATTTATGGTAACGAGCGTGTACATACGGATTTTTATCCATAGTCAAAAAAATATATATACTACATTTTTCTATGTGTATTCGTGTGTCATAAGATATTTCGATACTTGGCAGTGTCTAGTTCGTGCTTCACAATTTCACGATTCCCAGTCTCGTTGATCGAAGACAAATCCTGTCGAAAGAATGGTGATTCGAGGACACATGAAACTCAATTTTGTTTTCCTATATGCTATTTCTCAGTCTCTAGCTCTATACCGCGTTCCGTCTGTGCATACATATGCACCTTGCTTGCTGCACCAGAGTGCATATTATACATACGTGGAATACATATGAATCATAGTATACGCCTATATCCTCGGTGAAAACGTACATCGAATGGCTGTACACCCACATAGATGAATATATGTATATTGATATATATATATATATATATATACATTATTGTATATAAAATTTACTATCTACATACGTGTTATGCACTACGTATATAAGCGGCCATGTTTCTCAGGAGAGCGAGTTTGGTGGAATCGGCAGAATATCCTTATACTTCCGCGGGAGCGCGTGCATTGCGGCACCAGAGCACGTAGCCCATTCCCCTGGGGCAATGAACGTATATCGCAATCGATAACTTGAAAACTGTGTGCCGTAGTGGTCTGCACGGCCGTGCTTCTGGCGTTGCATTTCCCGTGCATCCACATCCATGGCATGCGTTGAAACCGCATATATACGATAGAACTATGGAAGTGGTCGTTGGTACGGTATAGTGCTGTGATAGGTACATGCTTCGCGTGTACCACTCTCTCACTAATATGAATCTATTTCGAACAAGGAGATTTTCACTCTTGATATTAACTTTACGAGGTTTAGTAACGAAATATTCAAAAATATATGAAATATAATGAATAATTTTTTTTATACATCATAGTAAATTTTCATAACTGGTTTTGTTTTCTTTTTGTTTTTGCAAAATGTCGGACTTGAGGATTATTGCACAATTTGCCGCTTTCATCATATTTATCCGTAACACGAGAGAATTTTGCTTGTTAAATTTCAGGAAATTATTTTACTCGTTTGTGGGTACTAAGTTACTCAGCGACCTAGGGGAAGCTATGTACGGAGGAAGAGGGATTGATGTACAACGATAAGGCAAAAGGTAAAGTACAACGTGAACCGACACGGCTGTATGTTTTAAAAAAAATAGGATCTTCGATCTTTCGACGTACAAATCGAGATAAAACTGTTATCGTTTTAGGTGAGAAATTTCTTTCGTATAAAAAATATCGAAAGAACGGCAGAAGTAACGAAAATAGTTGCGCTCGGTAAAATTGTTCAAGATCGAACATGTGCACGATTGAACTTAACTATTTTCTCTGCTTGTTTTATTCGACACATGTGTGTTTGACAAATGCAACGACTGAACGAGTCGAAAGAATGGGCATGAAAAAAGAAAACAAGAAATAGGAAAAGCGGCAAAAGTTTTTCTCGCGTATAACGTACAATCGGAAAGGTATTGGATACTTTACAAACGGTCAGAGGACTCGAAACCCGACGTGTACATCGGGATAGAGTTTTCTTTGGAAGTATAGTAGCACCTTCGAAAAACATTCGAAGGAGTGTACTTGCATGCGAGTTTTATATTCATCATGTGATCGGGAAATCTGAGTGGTCTTACTCGCGCATCGGTAGAACATTGCCGCAACAGTCGTCCAGAGATATTCCAAGGCTCCACCGGAAATCGCGCTCACACCGGAATAGCCGAGAATTGAAATGGTTTCGTAATATACGTCAAGATTTGTTACAAGAGGATGTGTACAGACGGCTAGCATCGCGGTAGTACAATCCTGTGAATAAATAATAAACTTCCATAGGCGCGGTTATAAAAAACGGGTTGGTGTCGGGACGACGGCAGGCGCTGGAGGTAGAAAATCGGTATGTTACTGCTTGCCAGGCCCGACGTCAATTTCATGTCCAAGTAATAACAACCACCCGGTGTGTTGATATATCCTGACGTCGTGTCGATACTCGATGCTAATATTTCAACTGGCGTACTTACAGAACGCCTTTAATAATCAATATGGAAATTAATTATTAATTTCAGGAAATATATTTCACAAGGGGTCACATTACTGTAATTTTAATAATATGGGTTTATGAAAAAAGAAAAAAAAAAGTAATCGTCCACTGGGAATTCTAGGCGTGGTTGATTCAGAATTTAAAGCGTAACTTCTATCGAAAAATTTTGGATCACGATAATGACAGTATTTAAAATCAAATTAAAAAATCTACCTGGATATTTTTAATACTTTGAAGCATAGACGAACACCAGGGTAAAACCTATTTTAAATCGGTTTTGCAATCATTAAGAGTATTGCTTAAGGTATTTGAACTATTATTTTTGGATATTTGGATACCTAAGGTATCAATATCTTAGAATAGAAGTTACTATTCTTAATTGTTTTTGAGATCGGCGATAACGAACCTGAACTTCATATTTAAACTTTTATGTATTTTTAATTCTATTAAAAGCATAGTTTTGCAGTAAAATTTTACACTAAAAATTGTGTGACGGGCTTCAAATTTGAAACACTTATTTTTTGTATTAAAACAAAGAGAAACAGTGAAAGGAAAGAAAATTGCTTCACGCGTTTTAGAATAGTGAGCCCAAAGTGGGTCATAACTATGCGGGAAAGTACTTTACAGGAAAAATAATTCTGTTTAGTATTCGCTGAGTTCTGAAGCGACACGTACTCAAAATCAGTGTTTTTGGTAAAGAAAAAAGCCTTTTTCAGGTAAACATATAATTGAAGTTGGATAAGCAGTATTAATCTCTGTGTGTCTTGAGTTTACATCAGAAAGAAGCTGTATGCCGATGGATAACAAAATTGTAGACAATAGGCACTCTTGTCTTATTTGAGAGTGAGTGCCTAAAAATGTTCATTCTGATTTGTAAACAGAGATCTCCAAAATTCCTGTGTAATAATTTTTACGCTTATGGTATATCAAATTCCAATTTCGCAAGATACGATAAAAACGTTGTTTTTACAAGGGCCAGTCATCCACATGTCGATACTGCGAAATTGAGGTTATGGTCCTACACTCGCACATCACCGACAGCGCGACATTGCAAGCAAAATGTCGACCCGACTACCAAACTACAGTTCGATCAACGTTGGCACGTAGTCGAGTAATCGACCCATGGCTGCCATCTAGATGCCGCTTTACGGCCAAATACGCTGTACCCCGACTCGCAGAGTGTCAGCCGACCGCACCTGGGTCTATGAAGCATTGAACATACGCGGCGGGCTTGATTGCGGAGCTTTCCGTTTCAACGTAATACAGTGATGCAAATTTATCAGAGGCTTCAAACCAATGTAATGGACATGAAATAAAAATAGATTAATTCTTAAATCATTCTTAAATCTTATTTCGATATTAATCCATTTGAGTAGAAAGTTTTAGAACGGCAGCTCGAAATTGTCACGACCTCGAAAACGAAAAAATTACAACCTAGTAAAATATGAACATCTGTTTCTATTATTGCGTTATGATTGCGTTTAAATTATAAGAGACAAAATAGCGTAACTGCTCTATTTGTGCCCTAAATATTAGCTCAATACATGAAGCCATTTTTTAATTAGAGAGAGTTGTTATCGATTTTACTGTGCTTTATTTACTTACTAGCTGACCCGGCAAACGTTGTTTTGCCATATAAATAATTTCCTAGTAATTTCTAGTGTAGACAAAAAATAGCTTACTTATTGTAAGTATGTATGTATGTTAGAATGTGTATATTGTATGTATGTAAGAATGTGGTATATGCGTGAAATAAGCATGGAGCGCTGTGAACGATGAGGGAATATAAAAATAACAAAAGGCAAACATTATTTTTAAGTTATTATAATTTATTCCTTAAAATTATATATCATTAATTAAACAATTACGACAGTAACACTATTAAACAATATCAATCTCTTAATGCTATAGCGTGAACAATATTTTTTGTTAGTCCATCTTTAGCTAACACAAACAAACTGGATGGTTTACCCACTCGAGAGCATGCCACGTATAATTGTCCGTGTGAAAAACATGGTGTTCTCAAATCTAATCCACAAACAGACATCGTTTGACCTTGGGATTTGTTGATAGTCATTGCAAATGCCAATCTAATCGGAAACTGAATACGTTTGAATTGAATTGGCACATCTGTAGGTATAATAGGAATCCGTGGTATGAGTATATTTTCACCTCTGAACTTGCCATTTAAAATCCTGGCTTCGATCACGTTTTTCATTAATTTTTAAATGAGTAATCGCGTACCGTTGCACAGCCGGGGCGGGTTCAAATTACGAAGCAAGATAATTGGAGATCCAACCTTTAATTGTAAATTATGCGGTGGCATGCCTGGCAAATCCAGTGAGTTCAGAAAATCTGTGGGAAAATTTACTGCTTCGCTGTCGTCGCAAACTGTATCAATAGATTTATATGATACCAAGTTCCCTGGCAACAACATTTGTATCTTCAGATTTAAATTGTCAACGTCTACATTTTTTGCCGCTAAAATCGCTCTTTCTGCAAGCCACTCATGATTTATGTACTGTGTGTGTACATCGGGAAATATTTGTTCAATGAGAGTATCTTGCGAATCTCCGATTGTGCAGAAATCGGTCGGTAATTTTACGTATCCAGTTTCATCTATAGCAACTTTTCCATCACCGATATCTAAGAGTTGTTTTGAAAATGTTTCAGCGGATGGATCTTGAAGCATTTGAACGCGCATATTTATTTTTAGCTGTAATTTTTCAACATTACGCCACAATGGAGATGATTTTAAGCAAGCGTTGATCTCATCAGCGTATGTTGAACGTGGAATGACTGGAAGTGTTTGTCTGAAATCACCTGAAAGGACCAACAGAGTTCCGCCAAATAGTTTGTCACTGTTTTTAATATCTTTCAATGTCCTGTTCAACGCCTCAAGTGAATGTTTGTGTGCCTAAGTACATTCATCCCAAATAATAATTTTACACCGTTTCAGCACAGTGGCCATGGACGATTGTTTCTTAATGTTGCATACTGCGTCAGGGTTATTCTGAATATTTAGTGGCAGCTTAAATACTGAATGAGCTGTTCTACCTTCATCCAATAAAGTTGCTGCAATGCCCGATGATGCAACGGCCAATGTGATGCCATTATTTGATCGTATTTCAGCAAGAATTAGCGAAATAACGAATGTTTTGCCAGTTCCACCCGGTGCATCCAAAAAGAAGAACCCACCTTGTCCAGCTGAAACTGCGAGCATAATGCGATCATAAATGGTTCTTTGTTCCTCATTCATTAGTGGGACATTGCGGGCAACAATCGCTGCCATTTCTACAGTACTGTACTGCAGTTCACGATTCATTTCAGTATTCATTAAATCAGATGCAGTTCGATTTGGCGAATTCATACCGAAATTACTAAGTGGTAAGTTGGCAATGACAATGCAAAGATCCTCAATAGCAATCAATGCTTCATTGTACATTTCGTCGCTGAATGTTATGGTTAGATCGTGGCACCGTATAAGATGTTGATGCAATATATCATCAGTCATTGAATCTTTGTGATTTTCCCATAATATCTGTGCTCGGGCTGGGAAACATGTAGTCAACACTATAGCGAATAGTAGACGAATTTGTATTGCTGTACAGTTCAATGCAGCTTCAGCAAGCATGCATTCCCACTGGTTGTCGTCTTCCAGCAAGCCGAGTGCAAGGCATGCATCTTTATACGTTGGATATTGTTGCCCATTCACTTTACGTATATCTTGAAATGATAATGGGCCAGTAACATTAACCAACAACAGTCGAAGATAAAAGCACTCCGTGTGTCTTGGATTGACTGTAAATAATCGCCCCAAGGCGTTTGATTTAAATAAATTGAGACATGCAGCAACTGGTGAGCCTTGCTTGCGGGGCATCCATGTTTTTGTTTGAGTCCATGTGAAATAGCGTGGTACTTGTAAATAGAGTAATGGTCGTGCGAAGGCACCAAAATCATCCGCACGATTACACAATTCAAAAAATGCAGTGAGTGTAGTTTTAGGTGGATTTATTGCACGATCAATCGCTGTCTCGTTCGTGAAAAATACACGCTGACCGTTTTCAAGATGGATGGCTAACTGAACAACTGCTGGATCCCGTTCATGAATTGGAAAACCAAAGATACGCCAAGCAGCTTCATTGGAGCTGATGTACCGACCAATTTGGTAGAGCGTTATTTCATCGTTTTTATTCACTGGAGGAGCATTCACATTAGTATTTTCCACTCTAAACACAGCCATATCACTGCCTTTATGGACATACTTGCAAATGTATTTGATGCTCTTCACAGAACTGCAGAACTCAACATTAATATGAGCATTATATGTCTTGCTCAGCAGAGGCGAATATGGCACCACCCAACGATTGTCAATATCAATGTCTGTGTTGATGATATTTTTAATAAATGATTGTCCGCCATTTTCAGGATTTCTTCGACGATATATTGGGTATCCGTCGACATTTGTGACCGTATCATTGGTAAAATCTTTAGGGAAATTTTTAGTACATTTTCCATCAGCCATGCAAGGCGATGAACTATTAAGAGTACCACATGGACCATGAATCATGTTTGTTGTAACAATATCAAACAGCAGTTGGTCAGTGGATGGATCTGGAATTTCCGCAGAAATGATACTATCGATTTCTTCAGGACGGATTTTGTCGATGAACCAAACCAAAATGTGTGCATGAGGTAATCCTCGCTTTTGCCACTCAACCGAATACATCCAGCAACGTGTGGGACCAAATACATGTGATTTAGTAATGAAACTTATTAAAGACTTCAACTTTTGTCTGAACACACGTGCTGTAATGTCATGGCGATGTATTGCATTTTGGCCAGGCAGTAGGAAAGATGTAATCTCTGGCTATTTTGGATTACATGTGAACGTGATAAATAAACATGGTCGTCCATATTCGCGCACGAAAGTCAGAGCATCCTGTATATATTCTTGCATATGACGTGGACTGCCTACGTACGATGATGGTAAAATGACATGGTTACCAATTTCGGCGACGTCGGCGTTGTTGTTGATAGCGTCTCGCAAATGAATGTACTCTTCCGCGCGCAGCTTTTGTTGATTATATCGTAAGTATCGTAGTCGTTCGCTCTCAATCTTCGCGTACATGTCGACCATGAATTGTTGACAAAGCTCACGACATCGTAAAATGACGTTGTCCAGGCCACGTCTAATCATTAATCGGTACGCATAATAATCCTTTGAGCTAACGTTCTTGTTTATTTCAGCTCCTGTAATATTTGTTCATAAAAATTAATTAAAATTTATTACGTTCAATAATTTAATTGTTTTGTTAAATGATTAATGATCAAATTAATAATCAATGAAGTACCTGATACGGGATCTCGTTGTTTTATGTTTATGCAATATCCGTCTTGTCCCTTCCAGAATATTAGCGGATATTGGAGAGCGTCATATGAACGATGTGTGTCAGCAATGAACTGAAGATTATTATTTCTTCTACGAATCACAATTTCTCGTGCAGCTGTACAATCGCCAACCATGATTCCAGCAACATCATCAACAACGGGTGCATTGAATCTACGAATATGCTCTCCAGCTGGTGTTTTATCAGGATTAATGACGATAGCGTGATTATCGCTTTGTAATTGGTGCATATGTGATTTGAATATTTTCAACAACTCGTTGTGCTCGTTCAAAAGAGCATCTAGCTCGCTGACGATGCGCCTGGCATAAAGTGAATCAAGGTTATTATAATCACAACGTGCATTCACGCGATTGGCAAGTGCGCTTCCGGAATCCTCGCCGCCCATAAAGTAGATTTGTAAGAATTTATGTGGTTCGTTTGGCATTGGCAGCAGTGAGCCCATTTTATGATAAACTTGGCCTCTGATTTTGAATGTAGAATTGAATTGTTGACCATTTGCATTAGTATTTCGAACTATTTCTGTTGCTCCGAACGATGTCATTTGAAAGCATGAATTGAATCTTCGAATTGACTTCAGGAACACGTTAGAATCTGGATCCGTGCCGATAAGTAAGCCGTTCAATGGTTCAGGTGGTGTTTCAATTTCAGGTAGTTGCACTTTTCCTGACGCGCAACACATCCCAGCTGGCTCATTTTTGAATTTCAGAGCATGACAATGCGGACATTCCTTGTCCATAGCACCAATTACCACTTTTGAATGAGCATAATATTCAATATCGGGCTCATACTGGAATGCTAGACGCAGGAATGAATCAGATATAAATGCTCGATGTACCTGTTGTCGTTGTTGGTCATTTGTTCTTCGTCTATTGACTGTGAAACGGCGTGATTGTCGTTGTTCTAATCTTCTGACTTCATTGCGTTCAGCTCGTGTATCTTCTGGCTCTTCTTGATGCAATTGCGCCATTCTGACACGTGCATCAGTACTTTGTTGCTGGATTTGTTCTTCTGTTCTTTCGGATCTGCTATTTCGCAAGTTTCGAGCTTTACTTGTACTGCGGCTCAAATCAGCCCCTTTGCGTTTTCTTGGCATTGCTCACTGTACAAAACATACATAAATAGAATTAATGAAATTATTTAATGATGAAAAATGTTAAAAGTATAATTAGGGCCAGGATTTTTGCCGCAGTTTTGAAATGATTAGTTTTAATTTATGAAATTATAACAAAAATATAAGTTTTATGGAAAAATTTTTCAAACAAAAGTAAAAAATTAAATTTTATGAAAACATTGTCTCTTATAATTTTTTCATACAACCAATATTTCCATTGACATTTCAAAATAAAGATTCATAATGATTGATTTTTTGGAAACTATGAAAATCTTAATTGTTCAATTGCATTTTTTTAATAAAATTAAATTAAAATTACATTTTTATAAGATCAACAACATTTTCGATATTAATAAAAAAAAGTATACTTACAACACAAAATCCGTTGTTATTGGAAGCTCGTGTCACGTGTTGAGTACTTTTGAGGTTATAAAATCACTTGATTAACTAATCGTGCAAAATACACTCAAAATTGATAATTTAATTATTATTGATAAAATAGGAATGATTAAAAGTTAATATGAGAGTTACACTGAGATAGCAAAATAATAATTGTCAACGTTACTACTACACTTGATGCATAAACAATAATGATGGCCGACAACTGTGTAGGGAGTGAGAAAGAAAGGAGACCGGCTTCGTTCTCATCCCTACTCCGTGCTGTTTACTGGGTCAGAAGTGACACCTGTAGACATCTGGCGGGGATAACTAATTAAATGACGATTGATCAGTTTTCGACCGGAGAGGAAAAATGATTAAATTACTAAAATGGCTATTAAAAAATAAGGGTTGATCGTAGAAGGGTGAAAATTGAGGATTGTATGTATTTTTGTATGTTGTATCATAAAAAAATAGAAATTAAAAATTTTGTCTAAAAAATAAAAAAATAAATTTAGGGGTGGACTACCCCTAACATTTAGGGGGATGAAAAATAGATGTTGGCCGATTCTCATAGATACCGGATAAGCACGAAAAATTTCATCAAAATCGGTCAAGCCGTTTCGGAGGAGTATGGCAACGAAAACTGTGACACGAGAATTTTATATATTAGATATGCTTTATTTACTGAGAAATCAGTTAATTGCGTATCATCTATAATTGACTATTTGTTTTGGGAATATTATTCCATGACGTTTTGGGACATAATTACAGCTTCGCAGCATGTCCTGGTACGTAGACGTATAACGATTCAAAGAAAGAAACGTAGAGTAATTCCGAGTAGTGATTTAATCAAAAAAAATATATATGAATCTCCCTCGGGTGCACAATTATAGCAAGGAGAAAAGACATTGTTGAGGAGCTACGGCTTGCCGAGGGTAAGCCTCGCTGCGGTTTCGGTGAAAAGGAGTTTGTGCACTTCACGCTTATACTATAGCGCCTGCCTGAGAGTAATAGCATACGAGGCTTTCAGAGCACCGACGGCTCCCTGTAGGATCTCTGCATAGATGTTCTATAGGTCGCGAAGTAACGACCTCATTATCAGCTACCAGCTGGCAACTAGCGTTTCGCCGAGTTTGAGGGGGGGTTGGGATGTATTAGACACCGATATTTATGTGTGCTTTTATTAAGCGGTAGCCTCGATGCTTATACATCCAGCAGCTTTATCCGATTTAAACAAGTTGAAGGAAACGGATGCCATCCTACAATTTCCAACGATTTATGAAAATAAATTGCGTTGATAAAAATTCAAGAGGGTTGATCGAGATTTAGGAAGTTCCTTCTGATTGACTTTCCGCTGATTTACAACCTAATAATTTTCAGTTTCCTAAAATCGAGTTTATAAGCATAAGTTGGTTGTCGAAAGAATTTTGAGTTAAAAAATTATTAAACCCTCTTCTCCGGATTCATTAGTTTAATTATTTTTTATTATATTTATCAGACTTTTCGATAATTATTTTATTATTTATTATTAATTATATTCTAATTGAAAAATTAATATTCAATGAGAGGTCAACGATTAATTTCATTTCATTGCGAATTAATTATTCGAACCGCGGTTATATCTCCTAGTGGAAGCTTGACTGGAAGCTTGATTGGCTCGACTGAGCCAATTAACTCACGATAATTAACGTCGTTTTCATTTTTTATTTATTTTTTTTTGTATAATACAAAAGTTAATTCTATTTCAGCTAAGTGCTTCGTTGTGGGTGCGATCGTACAGAATAGTAATAGACAGAATGTGAGGTTTAGGACTAGCGATATAAATATTCCTATACTATCTCTGTCTACTTGTATTCACGTAGCCAAGTGTATAATAATGTGGACAGGCAGTAAAGCTCGCGTATACCATAACCTCTGAGGAAGGTTTCGCTTGCATTATCCACGGTCACGTAGATGGTGCACTGGACTCTGTACTTCGTTCTTGCCGCCGGCCTCAAAGCATGGAAATTTTCAAGTTCATTTATTCATCGAGAGAGTGCACCCTATGTGGGGAATATAAAAGTCTGTCGTAGGAACGTCGAGAAAAGTGTTTCTTCAAAATACTTTCGCAATACAACAATTCCAGTTTTACATAGGATGCTCTACCGTAACACCCGATCGGTGAAATTTGTATCGTTCACTTGAATATATCGAGTTCGCTGGAGTGTTATTTATTTTCCAGTTTATTAATACTCGTAGTTTGATCCGAAAAAACTCAGTGATTTTAGCGAGATCAAATATTTGACACGATTATTCATTTTTTAAGCAAAAACGATTAAAAGGTAACGGAAAAAACATTTTTCAATCGCGTATTACAGAGTAATCATAAAAAAAATTTCGTAGCGTTTGCAATAAGCACTTTAGAGTGTATATTTCGACTCGATTCGCAGGCGGTAGATATCGAACTATTGTTTATACCTACACGTGATTTTTTTGTTTTTTTTTTTTTGCAAAATTGATTCTCATTCAAGCTCAATATCCTTTTATTACTGCGCAGGTATTACAAACGGGTAATCGAGGTATTTTAGGAATGTATGTGCTCCGTTATGAAAAAGTCTATCAAACCAAAACGATTTAGCGAGATGCAACGATCGCTTGGCTATTCAGCGGTCGTCACACTCATAAAGGTTGGCTTATGAAATTGGGGACATAATGTTACTGCTATTGCATAACACGACTACCACACACCCTATACCATACTGTAGTTGATTTAAAAAATGGCATCTTTTAACGAACTACGATGCGAAATATATTTCTATTAGCGTCAGCGCGGTTACGCCATTAGTGCACGTCGGCTGCGCGATTTTCCTGTGGTAAACGACATATTATAACCGGATAAACGGGTCCCGGAGTGGGCTTGCGCTGAAAACGGGTGTTGGAACACTAGGCAGAAGCGAGTAAGCCTATACATAGTATGATACAGGTCGAGCTATAGACTGGTTTAACGTGTATTATGCGAGGAGAGAAAGATCATGTCTAATTTATGCTTCCCGAGTGAACATGAATGAGACTGGCAGGTGCAGGACAAGTTGCCAATCTTCGAAAGAGGGGCGTGGTAGAGAGTCTGCGATAGAGGGGACTTCAAAGCCGGGGTAATCTTTGCAAGTTTGAGCCAATGTTACAACACAGGTGCCATGAAAGTTTGCTCTGATGCTGTTATACAGACACCTTGAAAGTTGAGCCCATTGGTCTACACTCTGAAAAGTTTAAGCCTACAGGGTGACAGCTGTTGGAACACGAACCTCTTCTTTAGTAACCCCGAAGACGCAACACTGTTAATTAATGTATAACACGTTGACACTTAACAAGTAAATGTCAACGATTACTTTTCAAAACTACTGTTTCACCTTATTTTTATTTTAAACATATTAATTTCAATATAGTTTTTTTTTTGTTAATAATTACAACCTACATTTTTTAATGAATATGAAGATTACTGAGAACATCAAGAATAACAGTTATCTTATTAAACATCAATAAAGCTTGTAACTATTATTCAATGATTGACAGAGATTAGTTTAATTCTTAAGGTTTTTGTTGTTTATTATTTATTTTCTTGTCGAGTGACACGAGCTCAGTGGCAAATATTATTTGCACATAGTTAGTTTCGCTCTCGATCGAATTTTTCAAAGACTTTTTCAACCGGGTCTCGTGGTCTTGATACTCTTTATGTCTTTTTAGTGCTGAATTAAGGACGGTGACCACTTCCATCACTGTCCAAGTCTCATAATACGTGGATTTCGTACCCGTGATCACTCCGGAAGCGATCGTGCAAAAGAAAACTCATAAAAAATCAGGCACTCTCGAAACATTTCATCGAGTTACGGACGCTAGACCTTTCTGCTCCGGACAAGAAGGGCCAAAGTTATTCGAGACGATTAGATGTCACGAGATAATATTTCGCGGAGCTAGCTTAAAAAACTAGGGGAAAGAGGGAGGTGGGAAGTGAAACTCCTCAAAAGATACACTGCTTGTCGATTCTGGGGTGCGATCGATAATTTATTGATGTGAGTGTTGCCTAGATGATATGCCCCTCAAACATTATCATATACATTACAGTACATTGGTAATTAATGTAGATTCCAAATGAAACTGGCATAACTTTAGACACCATTTTACCGATCACAACATACTCGGAATAACCACTAGAAATTATTTACAAAATGAGCGATCAATAGCCGGTTGATTCGAAATAATAAAGAAAACGGTTTTCTACAAACAAAATTATCGAAACGAACGTAATGACTCGAGCTCACAATACACTGCGTTCAAAAGTAAAAATACATATCCATACAGAGGTATAAGGCGCCTCATGATGTTACCTATAGCCATGACTTTCTTGATGTTTTCCATATCGTGGCACGGATGAGAAGCATCGTGTGCAAATGTTATTGGTCAATACAATTATAAAGGCCGAAGTTAGTCTAATCGGGGGACTAACAAAGAATGAACGAATAATAACTGCAACAATTACTTGTGGATATTCGCGGATGCCTTCAAATTAACAAATGATTATCAAAAAATACTGAACCACGCAAAGCTATATTGATGAATGTAATTCAATTGAGCTGATCGGACTTACGAAAGTTACGGAGGAGTGATAAGCAGTCCCTTCATCTCGCAACAGACATATTACTGCTAATCTTCCACAAATTTATTATAACGAATTGCAGTGAGAAAAGTACTACGAGCACGGCTTCTTTTTGGGTAACGATCACACGTGAGATACAAATTTCCACCTACCGATAAACGTTTTCGCGTTCCTCGGGAAATAGCGTCAAAGAGGCTGATGCCCTTTTTTCTCGAATCGTAGCTCGTAGTGGCCCAAAGGTAACTGAAATGTACGTGTGACCACTCGTTCGCGTCTGACCAACGAGCAGTGGTGTAAGACTGTTGGGGAGTAACAGAATCCAGCGAAACCTTAAAGTGTGCAAAAAAAGTTTCCCGTAGTGCGATGTTCCCGCGAATTTGTTAACACGGCGGTTGGCTGGCACCCGCGTTACAACCATTGCTGCTTGTGACCGTTCAGTATCTTTCTGGCGCATGAGTATATTCGTCTCGATGTAAAAAGGTGCCGACTGGCAATTGAATGTATTATTGGTATCTGACTTTATAGATTTAAATTGGGCATTATTGGAAAGACTTGAATATTTTCCAATGAAAATTTCCCGGTCCTTGCACTCGAAGTATTTATAGTCGGTAGATGTCTCCCAAACATCGTAATTGTCGTTTACATAATAAGAGACATGTTGGCATCTGGACTGATCGAAAAGGATTACGATATGTGATATCGACGTTTGCTAACGCGGAAGAAGACATCTTCTGACTGTAGTGACGGCAGACAATAATTGATAATAATGCAAAAAGTTGAGACGTTTGAGCACATACTAATGTGTAAGAAAAGCAGAGAGTTGGTGACGGATAAAACAGGAAAAGGTGTGGAAGTGTGGATGGAAGGGATAGACGAGACGGCGATCTGCGGAGAGGTGTTAATATATTAGGGGGAAGAATGCAAAAAGAAATATGTACATATATCAGGGAAATTGAGGAAGTGTGGAAGAAAAGAAGTGTGGAATTAAGAAAAGTGAGAGTGGAGGAATAAGTGGGCAGTTTAGCGAGAGTAGAATTAGATGTAAGGATAATAGATTTAAGGAAATAGACGAAAAGTGGGAGATTAAAAGAAATGTAAATAACGGCAGGAGATGTATAAGCTTCGTAAAAAACTTTGTAGAAGTTATACAAATAAAACTCTATTGATTGATTGATTGATAATAATGCAAATAATTATTAGTAAACAGAATTAATATAAAAAATAACTTCTATCTTGTGAAATTTATTTTTATAAATGAAAACTTTTCGACATCAAAGTCAATTTTAATATATTTTTTTTATAATCGAGAGTTAAGAATGTTTATCCAAATTTTTCGAGAAACGCTGTTCATATCGATTAACAGGTTATATTTTCAAATAAGTTAATTGCGGAAATGATCTCTCTCAGCCAATTAACAATTCATCTCACTGAAATATAACTAATAACCAGCATATTTACTTTCGAAATCAATGATCCAAATTTGATTAAGCTAATTGTGATTTCGAAGATGAGAGGTGATTTTGGAGAGACCACGTCGATCAGTTGATCATCGATAAACACACGATTCCTTCCTTTTGATCTGCGGGTGGTTAGGAGCGACAACCGCCACTTGTTAACCCTTTATAAGTCACACCACCCGAAACCGTCCCGGAATAAGACTATAAGGAGCAGAGTAAGGGTAACGCGTTCTTATGGTAGAGCCGAGGAATGGGGATATTCTTCTGACTTATAAAGGGTTAATATTAAGATCGGAAATCCCGGCAACAAACTAACTCCGTAAAACAACAACAGTCCCCCAAGGCCGATATTTTTTTTTCTTTAAAGAGGCAGAGTTACCTATAGAATAGAAACATGATTTTTTATTACAATTGTACATGAAAACTTACAACTAGATAAAACATACCACTTGAAAAATACAAAACAATTACAATTTTTTTGTAGCCGAGTTTATTGGTGCAAATTTTTGCATTCGACTTTTCGTAGTGTTCAAGTTGCATCGAATGACCAAATTTGCTTCGCAAGGTGTCATTGTAAGAGGACTGTTCAGTCCGAGTGTAGGAATTTTTATTTGAAAGAAATTACGCAGTAATAAAAAATGATTGCACAAAGAAAAAATGACTACAAGAGTGAATACATCTTCTGCGCAGAAACTTCATATGGAAATTCTTATAGCCGAGTCGGAGGAAGCCTTCGCACAAAAAAAAGAGAGTTTGCAAAGCTAATTTAGTCCATAGGTGCAGCCTGAACAGTACAAGTTGAAAATGAAAAACAAATTCGCACTGATGAACTTTTGGCTATAACAAAATGTTTCATTTACGAAAATCTGACATTTCTTGGTGCTTTTAAAATAGTATTTCATACGGAGTTGTAAGATTTCACATATGCAATTGTAATAAATAGAATTTAATTTTTATGACTCAGTACCCAGTTGACACAGCCCTCTTAAGGACTCAATTCAAGCCAGATAAATGTATAGAGTTGGACGAAGATTGCTACTTGTATGGCAAAAAATCCAAGATATTTCAAGCTTCCAAATAAAACCCGATTGAGAAATAGTTTAGCTGATACACCAAGCAATTTCAATGAATTGAAAATAATTTTGAAACGATTAACATTGACAGATTTACGAAGTCAACTCTCCGCGAGCTTCCACACGAGTTCATTGTTGATGGTATACACGAAGCATTAACATTTAGGTGTTTTCCATTATCGGAAATAGCCTGGCGGGATGATTCACAGGATGAGATGAGAAGGACTACGCTAAGGGGCAAGGGTTGTATATACCCTGCAAGCTCGGAAACTTGACGAGCTCGCTAAGTGATCAGTGTGCGCTTGATCCGGCCTAGAGTGTGCTCATCCCAAACAAGCCGCACAGCTCCTAGGAACATCGACACGAGCGGTTCTCCCATTATAGCTCATGCAGCATAGGAACATCGAACTCAAGGCCAGAGGCATAACTGAGACATCCTTCTCGTAGTATATGTATACGGCGTGAAACTCGAGTAGAACTATCAAACCGACACTCAACTCTGTGAGGCCATCAGTTTCTCCATTCGATAATCCTGTCATAAAACCGTCCCTGTGTTCCTCTTTAATATTCGCTCGTATTGCAATTCTCTGATTTATATAAACTACGCGCATCCTATCGATCGATAAACCGGTTTGTAACATGCCTGAGTAGTTCTGTATATTATGTAACCCTCTTTTTGAGGTGTTCTAATAAGGACACGTATTCCCGACCTTTTGTTTAATCGAATTGCTGTCTCGCTCGATGTGACACTTTTTTGCAGGCGATTTCATAGGGTACATTGGCAATCGATTAAGTTAATTATCACTTCTAGATATTTAAAAAAATGTAATATAACGACAAAGATGGAGTTGCTGAGTTCTGTAAGGCCAATCTCTTGGTATCACATGTGTTCTCTACTTTGATATGACGCTCAACATGACTCGCTGATCAATCGAAAATTATCTTATGACCGCAGGGCAGTGGACCACCCCAAAACTACTGGATGCTGTGAAAATTCTGCCGAACGATATGATCGCATGCTGTACATTATTAGTCAGATTTAGTAATCGTATCTCAGTGTTTCTTGATATTTCCTTGAGGGCAACTATTCAAAGTGACAGATATTGGCTATTGGTCCATGCAACTATTATTATAATTATCGTAACTACTATTCTTTGGGTTTACCTTAAAAATAGTCCATGCAACTATAAAAATGTTCATATGGATTAACAATTGGTGGTTGTCACTTAACAGTAGTCAGAACTACCATGATTTCTCTGAGTGCAGGTACAAACAATAAATATTCCTCCAAGTGACTGTGATGTACTCAGTCAAATTTACATCTTTTTTTGGAACAATCAAGTTAAAATAATATTGTTATAATTACATAAAAAAGGGCTGAAGATGTCTACGAAGCATTGGATATTCTCCAACTGTACATCGGATAGTCGATATCCACAACACAGAGTGTCTTTCGTGACGTTCGTTACACCGAACGTTGAACATACATACAAACTTTCATATATCTGTTCAAAACATTTTGTTAAAGGCAAATAGCTATTTTCTGAAAATCTAGACCCTGTTGCAGCAAGAGCTTCAAAAGTAACACATATTATGGAAGAAACTTTGTGCTCCACTTGTATCGAACTTTTATTTATTTAATTATCCAACAACTAATTGGTTTATATACAATTTATTAATTTTAGGCTGCAAAAGCAAGACCTACACCGAGAGAAAAGTTTTCTTTGGTTCGAATAAATCGGCACATTAAAATTTCTTTCATTGAATCAACTAAATATTGATTAGATTTAATGAAAATACGAGGGCTATACACATATTTCGAAGCAAAACAAAATTTATTTCTCGACGTAATCTTCCTGCAGCTCGATACATTTTGTCCAACGTTTCTCCCATCCTTTTAAACAGTCAGAAAAAAATTGATTGTCTAAATCTAAAAAATACTGGTTTAGAGCGGTTTTTTACCTCAGTATTTGGCTTATATTTTTTTCCCTCGAGAAATTTTTTCAAATTAGGAAACTTCGAATTCGAATTCAAATTTCAATTCGTTCAATTTTGACATTGCGACCATGTAGGTGTGATCCCGAGCGTTATCCCGGTGAAACAGAATTTTTTTCTTGGCCAAATGCGGACTTTTTTTTAAATTGTGGCCTTCAATTTATCCAGCAATACAGCGTAGTACTGTCCTTTGATTGTTTCACCCTTTACAAGGTAATCGATAAGAATTATTCCACGGCTATCCCAAAAAACTGCCGCCATCACTTTTCCTGCAGAAAGCTTTTGCCTTCTTCGGAGTTAGTTCCCCACCACAATCCACTGCATTGACTGATGTTTGGTCTCAGGCGTATGGTGGTGTACCCAGGTTTCCTCGACGGTTATCATTCGCCGCAAAAATTTCGCTGGATTTTCTTTATACAGGCTAAGACACTGGCGCGACATGTCCGTCCGTATGCGCTTTTGGTCGATCGTCAACAAGTGCGGCACCCAGCGCGTGGATAATTTTCTTATATTCAAATCTGGATGTAAAATCTTGTGCACACATTCAGATGATATCCCGCAAGCCTCAGCAATATCCTTAACAGTCAATCGACGATCTTCCATTACAGTTTGATGCACTAATTCGACCATTTCGTCAGTTGTAGCGGTTTTCGGGCGCCCGGAACATTCCTCGTCGAAAATGCTCGTACGACCACCTTTGTACTCGGCCACCTAATGTTTGACCATTGTAAATTAAGGGGAGGCTGCACCGTATACAGAGTCTAACTCATCATTTAATTTCCTGAGCCTTTTTCCCTTTCAAATGAAGGAATTTTATCACTGCGCGATACTCAATGATCTCCATTGTTGATAGACAATCTCAGCTGACAACTTTGGAAGAGTGCCATTGACAAAGTAATGATCAGAATGACTTAACATTTTTACGGTTTACGTAAATCAAGGCCATCTATCGGACGGCGAAAGAATTATTTTTGTTTTAGGCAAAATAACTTTCCATTCGATCAAGAAAAATAATTATTGGGCATCGCTTCGAAAACGAAATTGCATGAAATTCCTTCAGTACCAAAGAAAATTAAGTAGAATATTAGTAATTTTGTTGTCCGGTATATAACAGAACCAAATTCAAATATCGGAGGCTTGTATTCGCGCGTGCGTAACGAATATTCTAACACGGAGGTGTTTTCTTTTCGGTGCTTCGGGGGACAACCACGGTGCTTTTACTGCGGTGGCTGCCAAATTCAAAGCCGTATCCACTATACGCAGCGGAAATAACGACAACGGAAAATCGTGAAGTAAGCTGGAAAGAAAATACCCAGAAGCAGATCTCACCGCCAAACTCCCCTCCTTTTTTCGTTTTCACTATCCCTGGTAACTACCCTTTCTACAGCGCTGCCGTTGTCGATCGTCGAGTTTGAGTTTCTCCTCTACCAAGAGAATGCCTTCTACGTTCTGGATTCTAATCAAAACAAATCGAATTGCAGATTGAGTCGGAACTTGCTAGAGCTTCGAGGCCGATAGAAGTGGAGTGGGGGCAAGGGACTTCTCTTGAACCAGAACAGCATCTCGCGACCACGTGCGGAGGTGGGAGTCTACAGCCTTAATTCCTCTCCGTCTTCGCCACGTCGTCGCCAACACATCGCACCTACACACTTTTCAATCTCTCTCCTACTAAACCATAAACTCTGCTGTTCCTCTCGATATCTGTTGTCGGTCTTATCTCGACGGCTCACTTAGCTGCTTCTTTCCTTCTTAACAGTACCGGCAGGAAGCAGATGATTGCAAGGAAATTGTTTTCACGAGAAAGTTTGTTTTATCGCGTGAATCGTTCTCGACAGATTTCGGTCATTTATAGCCAGCACTCACGCGCCCCGTTCTACCATCACCAGATTTATTATTAGAGGATAAAGTTGTTCTCGTTTGTTCTACGTGTCGACGTATTTATGGTTCTACGTTTCCTTCTCTCGCATTTTTGCTATCCACGCTAAATCCTCGCTTGTTTAATAGGCTTAATTCAGTCAATTTAGGAATTGCTCACAGCAAGTGCTATTGTAACTACTGCTGTGTCGTACAGAGGCCCGCTTAAATCAATTCAAAGTGTACAATTTGTACTGTATATCGCGTGGCATGTTTTCGTTTTTTCAGTGGTCGCTCGACCAGCGTCAAGAGGGTGGGAAAATCCCCGCTTCAGATAAAGTTGTTGAAAGCTGCAGCTGGAAGCTCTCTGACTGCTGCCATTATTGCACATCTTGACTCCACGCCACGGTCAAACATTTGGAATTTTGCTCTTTCTCAAGTACATACCTATATTCGTTTTAATTTTCGTCGCAACTAATTTATATTCAGTTATGTTTCGATAAGATAGGTTAGGAGTTATTATTTTTAATTGAGTTGATTACTTTAAATATTTGGTATTATTTTTCAATGTCAAACATGGCATTCCATTTATTAAGCTTCCGTTTTTTATGTGACTGGTGATTTCGATGCAGTGATCGGTAGAGTCACATTTGTGTATTCGCAATCCCAAATTCCACCCAGAATTTATAATTATTTTTCATTTGAATACTAATTCCCGCGTAATTAGTAATTGACTTTGATTCGAATACTAATTCCGGTGGAATTAGAAAATAAATTCGATTTAAATACTAATCCTAGTGGGAGGGACAGACACTGGTGGTTGAGCGGTTGGTGTACGACTCAGGCGGTCCCTCGAACGATGGACGAACGTTTATGATAGCTGTGCACTAGCTGTTTTATCAATTACTGAGCGGAAGACGTTGGTATCTGCACCAAAGTAAGTTACTTCCGTCTATTCACCGATGAATCAGAAGAACATAGGGCTATCTATTCCGGCATGAATTTTCCGCTGTTTCCCTGTAACTATGGCGAATGCGATACAGTGTAGCTAAATCGGCTGCGGACGCATCCAAAGTTATGTTAGCTTAGCGAAGTGCGGATAGGGATTTCAGGAGGGAGTTTCAATTGGGATAGGTCATACGTAAAAACCCTGAAGGGTATACGTTGTAACGTATGAAAAATAAAAACTAATATTAATTCCAGTTAGTAATTGATTCACACTAAAATACTAATTCTGATGTAATTAAAAATTTATTTCCATTTAAATATTAGTTCCAGTGGAATTAATAATATAAATTTAGATCAATAATGAACTTTTCTAGAATTAGTATTTAAATCAAAATCAAGTACCAAGATGCTGCAAATATCAAAGAGCATAGTGTTACGTCCTGACGTATCTAGATCGGTGGGTCGGGCACCATCAGTTTCTTAAATGTTACAAATCGTTAATTATTGTAACGGGTAATGTAATGGGTTAATCCTAAATTCCCTGGTAGAATCAGTGTCCCACCGATACCTGAGGTAAATCTATAACTTTTCTTCCAATTGCTTCTTTGTATTAAGATACACATTCATCGTTTACTTGCAATTTATGTGCTGAGCTCACTATCGCTTATGAGTACCCATGTTTCTTATTTATCGAGTATCTCCCACTTTGATACCTACTTCTGTATTATTATTCACGTACTGAGAGAAATATTGATTGATCGATTGAATTATAATTCGCTTGCCGTGGAAAATATTGATTATACTTATTTACAATTCACGTAACGTAAGATCAATCGAGCATGTCGGTAATATTACTCACGTGCCGTGCAAAATAATGCCATCTATATATTTTTTAAACTCTGGACTGAATAGGGTCATGGTTCGATATTCGCCGCTTTGCAGTGGGCAAGTTGAACCTTTTGCTTCCTCATAGAGGAAGTTTTGTAACGGTGAAAAAATGTTTTCTCCAGTTTTCAATGTCAACGTGTTCAAAATGTCCCAAAACGTCGAAAAATCACCTTAAGAAAAAATGTGTGTTTACGTGTACGTGCGTGCGCGCGCGTGCATGTTTTGGCACTGTAAAATTGAAACATCTATAACTCGAAAACGGTTTGAGCTACAGCGCTCCCATTAGAACATATGTTAATCTAGACAACGGCTTCATTCACTGCAATTTTTGTTGAAAAATACGAATAAATACAAACTTGATGGCATTTTGAAATTAAAAAAAATGTCTGTGAGCGCTCTAATTTTCGTACATTTGAAGATTTCCGGCTAATTTTAAAAATACAAATAGAGCATCATAAAAGGACGATTCGTATTGAATTCGAGAAACATCGGCCACAAAAAATTACATTTTTTCGAATATTTTGACATACTGCAAATTGCTTCCTGAAGATTCCGCACGATGCTCAAAGCTTCTTCTACGAGGAAGCCAAAATGGAGACAGATAGTTCTCCATGGAGAGGACTTTGAGCCTCGTGCGGAATCTTGATGAAATAATTTGCAAGTTTCAATTTGCAGCTTTTTTCAATGCTTTAAATAAATCATCTTTCAATCAGTGCTTTCCTGTATTATAGATTAGTTAAGTTATATATGTAATATTTTTGACATATCCATAATTAACTTTGTATACATAACAGTATATGTTAACATGACAGTACCGAACATTTTATCGTGAATAATAAACTTCATTTTAGCCGTAATTAAAAATGTTAATTTTTAATACTACCCGCTACATGTCTCTCAAATGATTCTACGGTCTATCCATGTTATAAAGCGATAGGACCGATTGGTTCCGAACTGTTCGAAGTTATAATTAATACTTCCCTCCTACTCTTGCCCAGTTCCTCATCGCCAACCGCAGCAAACCCTTCTGACAGCTGCATATCCCGCAGCACTAGACAGAGAGAAAGAGAGAGAGAGTGAGGGGAAACATACACTGCCTCGGTTCACGGTCGTTTCATCCTACCTGCAGAGGGAGCGCGGCCTCAAATAATACTTCGGGTTTAATTAAATTAAACTTTGTCCATTCATGAAACTCCACCATCGGTGTTCCGAACATAACATTTTTCTGGCCAATTAAGGACCTTGCTTCAAAACTTTTTTGCTCGACCCCTCATGATTCCATTATCGTGCTCTATAATTTTTTTTGTTCGATTTACTTCCTAATTATTGTGCAATCGCAACCTTTTTACGGAATGTTTTTGCATATCTCGTTATGTGCGTGTCTGCATGCATGTATTTATTTAGTGCGACTATTACAAGAAAATGCATGCATGCTTCTCTTTGAGTGCGACTATTACAAAAAAATGCGTGCGGAAATGCACAGGGGTGGAATAAAATATCTGACGCTGGTGCCAATTTTAAAGAGTAACATTTTCAAAAATTCAAGCATATTTGAACTCGTATATGTGTTACGAAGGATGAGCCAAAAATTTGGGGGTCACCTTACCAATGATTCATTCAACACTTAAATTACAGCTTTTTGGGGCCGGCGTTTGAAACACAACCGTGCCATTTCATACCAGTCATCCCTATGCACACTCGTTATTGTCAGGTCATAATATAGGTACAGGCATAAAGTACTTAATCTCCACTGAAAGTCAAAAGCCATATGTACATTGCCGGAGAGTACTTCACTACGATTTGCATTGTTCGAAATTACACACTAGGCAGAAGTTATAGAGCTCCGTAATAAAAATCGAGAATGCACGTGTATGAAAGTGAAGCTTTCACATTCTGGCTTATTAAAACGCTTGATGAGAGCAAATCGATATAGCATAGGAAAATAAATTCGGGAATAAATGTTTCACCTATTTTTCTGTATTCCCTCATCTCCGTCACCCCATATATTTAGATGTAGAAAATGCAATTGCAGCCATTTATTGACGGCAATATAGGGCCAATTTCAGAGAAATAACAAATTTTCACAACTTCGAAGGTAGAAAATAGAATTTGGCGTCAGCAGTAATCTGATATTATATCGTAATATATTCAATTAGAAGAGCTTTACAATATTTCGCATTTATATTATTTTCAAAATGTAAGAAACGCTGCAAAAAATTAAAATAAAAAATATCGGAGTAATAATAAAGTCTAAAATTTAATTTCTCATCTTGTATAATTTGCAACATAAATCATCAATTTCAGAAGTTGTTAATTAGTATTGTTCCATTGGCAATAGTTAGCGAATGCTCCCGGACGATCGAAATAACAGTTTTTTATGTGTCATTTCGTATTGATTTCGTATTGTCATTTCGTTTTTTTTTTAATGATATGCAGTTTCCTAATATATATTCATAAGACTACATTTATCCTCCATGTGCATTCATTTTCCCGTAAGGTCGCTTTAATCGCACGAATTGCGTCCATCTCGATCGAAATGGGCGATGAAGATGGATGCTGAAAATAAATTAAAATTAATGGAAAATGCTGTAGTGTCTTTTTTATTTGCTTGGCTCCTCAATCAGCTGGCTTATGGACTCTCGTTGCATCTCGGCAAATGTCGACAGTTCTCGTCAACGACAGGACCTCAGGTGTTTCTCCAATGCTTACACTTTGTTATATATTGCCACGTTCGCAAAAATTAATAATGGGTATATTTTGTGTTGAGGCGACTATTAAGTCTTTATGCTTGTTACGTTCAGAGTGCGGGCCACGAGAATTTTCCGAGAGCCCTGCTCGGCACGTATGCACAAACCATCGTCCCCCGGATTGACATGCAGAGTAAACTCTTCTGTTCGTCTTCTTTCCTTTTAGAGCTGGTTGGAATAAGGTACTTGCGAATCACTTGAAAAAATCGCACGCAGCGGTTTCTGAACACGAAACAGTTCGGTGAAAAACAATATCTTACTACCTAGCTTCACCAGAGAACGGTATCATGGTTGGCAGGCAAAGGGGGGGGGGGGGGGGGAAGGCAAGGGGGAGAACTTGGACTTTGCATCGGAGAAAGCGCTGATCCATGGGAGGTTGTCTACTTCTTCAGTAGGTCAATGATCACGGATCCATCGCCATGCAAATGGGACGACAGTCTTCCTTCGATTGATGTAGCGCTCGCTTTGATGGAAGCTACGCGTAAGCTTATTGCATAAGTATTTAATCAAAACTCTGTTAAATTGTTTTTGTCTCCGCAACACCATACGTACGACCGTCAGGTATCTGAAACCCCGAGAGTAAAATTTTATTGAGCGCGATTTATAGTAGTTCCTCAAAAGACTAATACTGTTAATCGTCTCAATTCTAAGTGTAAAATAGAAATATGATTAATCATGTAAATTACAAGTGGAGATCAAATATGACGATATATTGATCAGATGATGACTTGTAAGTATGTGTATGAGGCAGTGAATGCGTAATTGCCTATAATAAAATGCTTCTAGTTTTTCATCCTAAATTCTATCCAATTCCTAATTCTGAATGCTTCTGGCCATTTCCAGCCTCGAGAAACCGAGCCTGGCTAGGAGCGGCAATACGACATACCCACAACAAATATATAATAATAACCGAGAGCTTCACGCAGGCATTTGTTACGTTGCACTATCACGTCTCACGCAGCTTGGAACGTAACATGCTAATCACTGTTTGTGCTACGGTCGACTCGTTTGTGTACGCGCTTAATTTTAATTAGGCTTCTCGTTCTCGTGCGTAATTTGAATGAGGTTACTCGTTCCCGCGCTTAGAAAATCTAGCGATCACGTGTTCACACCCGAGTTATGTGTATCGAAATTAATGTTAAAGAATATAACGATCGCTGCCCAGAAACATTACGTCTGTGTGTATTTGAGACCTCGAAAAAAAGAACAATCTCGAGACGGCACTTAGCTAATTTATACAATGTCGGTGCTCTTTTCTTTTTTTAATTACCTGGGGCGTGTTTTCTTTGCCCAGACGTTGTGCTTTTTGAGGTTTAAATTATACATGTAGCAGGTGTAAAAGAAACTTTTCATTCGTCGGAATGAGTAATGAATTTATGTAATTGATTTTTTTGTAGGCTGTGAATTTAACGTACACCCGATGCATTAGGCTAGCGTTCTTTAAACGTATTTTCCAGGTAAATGGTCACAGCTTATAATCACCAAGGCATGTACAATTTTTTGATCTCAGATTACTGATCATTTAACATACATCAACCAGACAGCTACACATCAATGTGAAATTACTGTAATTCCAATTACACGCGTAGGACTCTAGCATGGCTAGCAACAAGAATATATCCAGCTATACACTGGGATTATAACAATCTACAGGACAAAATTTCATTATCCGTTCTGTTATTAGATGTGGCGTTTCTCCACTGACACGATATACGAATCCACAGGCGTAAACTGCACGCTGGACACGAACAATTATGTTCAACCGCTCCGAAGGATCAATGTTGACACAGAAATGGATGGTCCAATTTCGTACGCCGCTACATCTATTCGATATGTACATATAACGTAAGAGGCTTCGCATACAGATCGGAACAAGCATATATACACGCTAACCATTGTTCGATATTCTCTTATACCTACTTATGACGTAGAAATAGGTCGCTTAAGTGATAATTACGAAGAAAAAATAGCTTGATATCAATCTAGCGGTCCATCGCAATCAATCTATTATTATCAAGCTAGCGGTCCATTGCAATCAGTCTATTGATATCAAACTAGCGGTCCATTGCAATCAGTCGATTGATATCAAGCTAGCGGTCGATTGGGGAAATATGTATTCAAAAAATATTTCATGCATACCAAATTGAAGTGCTAATTAAGTGCTTTCAGGTGACATTAAGGAGAGACTGAATTTTGCCACCCCTTCGGCCGGAAAAACATCCCTTAACTACAGAAAATGTTAAAACTCGACAGTTACGTTACTTTGGGACGTTTTTCTGCGAGCAGATTGTACGATTTTTTAGGTGAAAGTGCCTAAATCCTACGATACTTCTGTACAAGGACAAATCGATATGTTCTTTATTTCGTGTTTATAACGAAAAAGTGCCGTTTTTCTGATGGAAGGGTGCGTTTTGAGATCGTGGGAGTGGAGCACTTGAATCGTGAAATACTTTTCTCGAAGGTACCTGAATCGTGCGTTACTTTTACTATATACAAGGACAAGTCGATATGTTTTTTACTTCGAGCATATAAAATGAAAATTCCGTTTGTTCGACAAGGGGATGAGTTTTGTAATCACGGGAGTGAAAGACTCAAGTTTTATAGTTCAAATATTGAAAGTAACTGACCGATTCAATCTGCTCACAGAAGAACGTCGCAAAGTAACGTAACTGTCGAGTTTTTTCCGGCTTTAGGGGTAGAAACATTCGGTCGCTCCTTGTATCATCTAACCGTACCTAATTAGCACTTAAATCTGATATGCATTAAATTTTTTAAATACCGGGTGCGCCATCTCAATCTGGTCGATGAAAGTATTGAATAACTCTGACAGATTTTAACCGACCAGCGTCGTACAACACGTTTCGTATAGGTTATTTCAGTACAATTTCAATCATGTATCGCTATACGCCGAAAGAACGCGCTTGGCTTACGCTAATAACGTTAGTCGAATGAAGGAAGCTGAGCCGGATTTTTGGGAGCGAATTCTGATGACCAACGAGGCTCATTTCACCCTCTCTGGCGCTGTCAACAAACAAAACTGTCGCATGTGGGGCACCGATAATCCTCATATTATTCACGAAACTCCATTGCACGATGAGAAAGTGACAGTTTGGGCCGGTGTTTGCTCAAAAACCACCATTGGACCATTTTTCTTCAGAGCTGGTGAAACTGTCAATGGGGATCGATATCGGTGGATGTTGGCACACTTTGTTTTACCACAAATGCGTGAAAAAGGTCTTAAGGAATTTTGGTTCCAACAAGATGGTGCGACATGTCACACTGCGCGCTCAACAATGGACTATTTGCGTCGGAAGTTCCCAGGACGTGTGATATCAAAGAAAGGTAATATTGACTGGCCACCAAGATCGCCGGATTTGACTGCACCGGACTTCTTCTTGTGGGGATTTTTGAAAAGTAAAGTCTATGCCAACAAGCCGAAGATCATAGAGGAGCTAAAAAACAACATTCGAGCCGAAATCGCAGCGATATCGCCCGAGACGCTGGCAAATACAATGGAAAATGCCGAAAAAAGAGCTCATTTTTGTCTCAGTAATAAAGGCGGACATTTGATCGATGTGGTTTTTGGAAACTAATCAAAATAAATTGTAATGAATCAAATTTAATAAAAAAATACGATTTTGTGAAATCTGTTGAAAATTCTCTAAGTTATTCAATACTTCCATCGACCAGATTGAGATGGCGCACCCTGTACATGTTTCCCCAATGGCTTGATACCAAGATAGCGCTCAATTGCAATTTTTTTATTTGTCGCGAAACAGGACCAGCACCTCATTTTTTACTTTGGCACCTAATTAGGACCTAATTTTCGTAGGTACTAAATATTTTTTTTCGACTTGTGGGCCGTTAGCTTACCAAGGGTTATTCCAGACTAGTGATGCCGTCGAGACCTCGAGTTGTCGAGCCCGGAGCGAGTCTCGAAAGTCGAGACCAAGACCGGAACGAGTCACGACAGTCGAGACTATGGTCTTGACTTTTGAGTGAATGAAACGTCTATAACTCGAGAAAGGTTTGAGCTTCATTCGCTGCAAATTTTGTCGAAAATGTCCGCAAATTTCAAGATTTCCAGCTATTTTTTAAAATATCAATAGAGTATCATGATAGGACAATTCGTATTGAATTCGGGAATCATCGGTCGAACGATTCAGATTTTATGAATTATTGAAAAATGTTCGAATCGCTCTAATTTTTGCAAATTTCAAGTTATCATGCTGGTTAAAAAAAAATAGAGTATTATAAATGTAAAGTTGGTATAAAATTTGAAGAGCATAGATCAAACATTTTGAACATTACAAAATTTGGATTTTATCGAAATTTTGAATAAATGATCGAATTGCAATAATTTTTGCAAATTTCGAAAAGAAGAAAAAGAAATTGCTCAAACAAGCTGCCAACTGAAACTTGCATATTGCTTCCTCGAGATTTCGCATGATGCTCAAAGCTTCCTCTACGAGGAAGTTAAAATTAAGAAAGATAGTTCCTCGTAGAGAGAACTTTGAGCATCATGCGGAATCTCGAGAAAGCAATTGCGTGATTTCTTTTTCATTTTATCCCGCGAAACACACTCACCCCCTCACACACTCGTCCACACACTCTCTCACATACTCCCCCACATACTTGTCCACAGATTTGTTCACACACTTAATCGCTCACACTCTCGCTCATACCCTCGCTCCCACACTTGTCCACACATTTGTTCACACATTTAATCGCTCACACACTTGCTCACATACTCACTCGCTTCCACACTTGCCCATCTACTCACACACTTTCTCACACATTCACACACTCGTTCACACATTTGTTCATACACTCACTCGCTCATACACTTGCCTACACGTTCATTTGCACACTATTGCTTACACCGCCACTCACTCACTGACACTCTCACTCACACTTGCCCACACCCTCACTTGCCCAGACACACACTTGTTCACACACTCCTTCACACACTCCTTCACACACTCCTTCACACACTCACTCGCTTACAGATTTGCTCGCTCACACACTTGCTCGCACACTCACTTGTTTGCCCACTTGCTCGTAGACTCACTTGATTGCCCACTTGCTCACACTTATTCGTACATATATTGGGCACACATTTACTCACTTGCCCATACACTCGTGCACACACTGGTGGCACACTAAAAGGCACATTAAAAGGAAAAACGCGTTTAGATGATAAAAATTATAAAATTCAGTCAATACTACTAGAGACTGACAAGACCAAAGAGATTGTCAAGACTATTCGGGACCTATACGAGACCGAGACCACGACCAAGACCATGAATTTGGTTCGAGACAAGACCGAAATTCAGTCTTGACTTTATTGTGAAAATTATTATTCGGTTTGTCAAACTGAAATCATTGTAGTACATTTTATGTTACAAAATTACGTTTATCGTGTACTAATACATTCGTCAAGTCCTGTTTATTCGCTGATGGGATCACATTAAAGTAACAATATCACATAATGACACTGTTACGCGAAGACCGCCAATAATTGGTGCATCATTTTCAAAATTTAATCCAAAAGAAAAGGAGGGAAGGGGGTGGTTTACTGGAAAATAACGTAGGTTTTGGATGGTGATGCGTAATGAAATCCTGCGATGAAGTCCATCGCGAAGCATGCATTGCGCAGAAGCCATAATAATTATGATGACACAGCGCGGAATTTTCCGATCGAAGTTACCATACTGTTCTTACAAGAACAACCATACCGTTCTGTCCAGGATAAGTTCAAAACGAATAAAATAAAACCTTATAAAAAGCTAAATTAGTTGACAGTGGATAGCGATTGAAGCCCGGCACAACCTGTCCAACAGATTATTACGAGTCTTGCGTAAAATATATCTCGTAGGAAGTATAAATCCTATATAATGCCATTGTGCTGGATTACTTAGGACATTCGTTTTTTTCACCAACATAATTACAGTTGTTTGGTGTAAATTCTTATTCGAGAAGAAAGCCCCAATTGGTGACTGTCACCTATTCGCTTGATCTACCTCGACGGAATTCCCTGACGATACAAGGTGCAAAGCAAGTGTCACTATCGTACAAAATTCGCAAGTCTTCTGTAATTCGCTTTCAACGATCGGCTTCATCCTGGATTTCGGTAATTCGTAGATTCTTAAACCCAGGTGATCCCAAATGGAAGCTTTCTTTATGTGCAAGGATATTATTGAATGAAATACGACATGATTAGAGTGGAAATATAATAATTCTTGCCGTCTCTCTGTCATCTAAAGACACAAATACGACTTCTACGAAAATATTTTAGGGCTGCGGAGAGTGAGACCGGTGGCTTCAGCGACCGTACCGTATGTATATAGTAGTTACGTACCAAATAGGTCTGGCATAGCAAAGAAGCAGAAAGTCGAAGCAGACAGGGCACAGCAGAGTGAGAAAGAAGAATGGCGCGTCCCGCCAGTGGAGCATCCTTACGTTCGCCACATCCATCAAGCAGGATGAGATGAGGGCTCTTGTCTACGTACGTTGGTAACAGGTTCGTAGAAGAAGGGTCGGCGACGACTCGTCACCCGCTTCAAGGCATCACGTCACTGTGTATACTGTACGAAACTGACGCATACTTTAGGCTTTCGCAAAGTTGTGGCAACTAACAAATTGGAAACGCGATGGTACCACCTAACGCACAAGGGAGCTGAGAGATTGGGGCAGAGTAGAAAAACTTGGTATACATATACCTAGAAGCTGCCAATATTTTAGAGCGTCTCGCGACATCCGTCTTTCTTATATGGACATCCGAGCTCTTGTGTTGATACCAGAAAAATACTGCGTTTACAACAGTATTCCACTATGATCTCACGTTCTCTTTATTTTACAATGAGAGGTTTTATATAAGTATTTCTATTTTTCTTAAGGTTGATCTCACATACCAAAGATACTTCCCGAGTCAAAAATTATGATCCTCCGTTGAACCCGAAATGCGTGCGATAATTGCGCGCTGTCTGTCAAGGTGAAGGAAGAATATCGCGCATTGAAATGAAAACGGAATTTGAGTGTGTCAGAACTATCAAAATGGAAGAAGCCTTCAATTGTACCTCTATACTCTCCGTTGATCCTATCGCGGTTGCGCTTGCCGAATGCCTGTAATATTCAGTAAAATCAATATGGAAATAAATTATGGATTTCAGGAAGTATCTTCCACAATGGATTGATACACAGAAATATTAATAATTATAATTTTATTGCTAATTATAATTTTATTAATATTAAAGAAGAAAAAGTAATCGTTCCCAGATACGATTTTTTCGGGTAACGTTCTACGAGTGGTCATGATTACCGTTTGGAATCTAATACCTAGAAGAACTATCGATGTACCTAACTACCTAACGACGAGCACGCTATACATTAGATCAAACTGACTGCATGGACTTTCTGTAAGTTTTATCTACAATAGCTGCATCGAGGATAATATTCACAGAGACCGTAGGCGGATACATGACAGAGAAAGGGGGTGGAGGATGGCTCGATTTAACTTGAGGTTACTCAATATGCTCTGAAGCGACCTGAAAAGTAGAACAGACGAGATTAATTGAGGAGCAGTTAGGTACCATTCGAGCCGATATTTTGCTTAAAAGTAAATTTGCTGCTTCATTATCATCAGCATAATTGTCCCAAACAATGTTTTCGTAAATAGGATTTTATGAGGCTCTTAATTTTTTCTTTTTAAGAGGATAATCGCTCTAATTTCGGCAAATGTTGATCTGTTGGACTAAGATGTTGTATAAAGATAATGTAGAGGACAACGAGGTTTGGTATTGTCAACTACATATATGTTGCCTCTGACAGTTGATACAATTTCTATTGATTCGGTGACACGATAATAATAAGAATAATAAGAATAAGTCAACTTGAAATATGCTTCTATATAATTTGTTGAAGGTTTTGAATTCGAAATTCTCATATGTACGCTCAGTATATATGTCGAGATGAACAAAAAAAATTAGAAAGAGAGCCCTCGACGTATTGCGGTGACACGGTTGTAAAACGCTGAAATTCTACTATATATGCAGAAGAATATGATCTTGGAATGCAAAAGGGACAACTTATTATTTGTTAATCTGCGGATTACCAAGAATACGTAATTAACGAACGGATTTTCTAGATGTGTTGATATATGCTCAGGGACAAATGTACCGGTATTTGCAGGTCGTTCTGCTACTGCTGCTGCTTGCCAGCAGAAACGTACTCAGCCGCACCTCATGGTCACACGCTTCGCTAACCGGAGTCTGCGGCCGTCACGCTGCACTTCCGTAAAGCGCCATACATATACGAACGCACAACTAGAGTACGTGATACGGAATACGGCATACAGGTTAGCGCAGAGCTCGGACATAAATTGCAGCAGCAGTACGATCTTGCGCATTTAACACCGAAAGTCGACAAGCCCGCCGAGAGAGAGATAGATAGATAGATAGATAGATAGATAGATAGATAGAGAGAGAGAGAGAGAGAGAGAGAGAGAGAGAAAGAGAGAGAGAGAGAGAGAGAGAGAGAGAGAGAGAGAGAGAGAGAGAGAGAGAATGCGGGAGGAGGAGAGTTCTAGGAACTCCTGTGCCGCTTATTAATCAGCAGTTGATAAGGTACTGATGTTCACCTGCGCATCCCGCTGTTATCCAGGATGAGACATGGAATAGACGAACAGATCTCTCAATACACACTACACGAGTTGGACAAGTTGGATATTGCGGCTTGTTGAAAATTGTATGAAACACGATGCGGGTTTTTGTTGTTCGATCTGCACGACCCTGTGTGTTAACTGGTAACGCATAGTAATATATGGATACCGCGCTGCGTGTTGGCGCTCGTGAATATGCTCCATACCAGGTAAAAGCTTCACCGTGTGTTGGTTAACACGTCGGGTATCCTTCAAAAACTGAAATTACAAATACGCTTGTATGCATATTGCGTACGCGAATGTACACATAGATGATCTGCAGGATGGCACGGTCTGTATTTTGGAGGTGGAAGAAAGCGGAAGACGGAGACGCAATTTTGTCAACGACAAGTACCTGGGTCCGCTCCATACGAACGTGCTAACGAAGCTTCCTAACCGAGGATCTATGGTGAGCAATTAGGGTGAGAGGATGGACGTTAACCCAACATTGTTTTCCGGTAGAATGCGGAGTGTTTGTATATGGTTACACGCACGCTCTTTGCCCCTCCCTTACGAGTGAATACGTGCATTTCTCACGAGACGAGACCATAGGTCGTTCTCATCTCTTCCTTTCTCTGTTACTACTGTTGTACTGGGATAACGATGCAGAGGCGGAACGAGATACACAGAGTAAGAGCAAGAGGACACATGGAAAGCAGGAGGGGGTGATGTAGAAGGGCAATGTTTCGCGCGATTAACCGTCAAAGGGTGTGAGCTGGCTAGGAAGAACGACAAAGCACTTTATTGTCTGGTGGTCTGTACGATATCTCTCACCCCCAGGGTTTTACTTTGCCCATTACAGATAAAAATAAAAGGGAATCACTCGTTCGGAGTTTAAACGGAAACAATTTTTTAAATTTATCGCAGGAAAAGGCTGCCTATATCTATCTACAACTATGGAATCGGGTCGTGGAGT